>JAESUZ010000656.1:2257500-2591125 GCA_017311185.1 Proteles cristata cristata
AAGCAAGATCTACAAAGCTTTTTTTTTTGCTCCAACCTTTTTCTAATTTCCGTACTTAGTTCTCATCCAGAAAATAATGTAACAGTCTACTATATTTTTGTACATTAAATCAGCCCATTGCTTTACACATCTGGAGACTAAAGAATTGATCAATTCATAGTCTCTACCAGAGCAGAACCAGCTATGAAAAATCCATAGTTTAAAATGTTTCAACTACCATTTAAAATACTGCCTTGTACACTCTACACATTCAATGCAATTCCAATCAAAATTGCACCAGCATACTTCTCAAAACTAGAACAAACTATCCAAAAACTTGTATGGAACCATAAAAGACCCTGAATAGCCAAAGTAATCCTGAAAAATAAAACCAAAACGGGAGGGATCACCATCCCAGATTTTAGCCTCTACTACAAAGCTGTCATCATCAAGACAGTATGGGATTGGCACAAAAACAGACCCATAGACCAATGGAACAGAATTGAGAACTCAGAAGTGGACCCAAAAGTATACAGCCAACTAATCTTTGACAAAGCAGGAAAGAATATCCAATGGAAAAAGACAGCCTTTTTAATAGATGGTGTTGGGAGAACTGGACAGCAACATGCAGAAGAATGAAACTAGATCATTTTTCTCACACCATGCACAAAAATAAACTCAAAATGGATAAAGGACCTGAACGTGAGACAGGAAACTATCAACACCCTAGAGGAGAAAGCAGGAAACAACCTCCTTGACCTCCACCGCAGCAACTTACTTGACACATCCCCAAAAGCAAGGGAATCAAGAGCAAAAATAAACTGTTGGGACCTCCTCAAGATTAAAAGCTTCTGCACAGCCAAGGAAACAACCCAGAAAATTAATAGGCAACCAACCGAATGGAAAAAGATAGTTGCAAATGACATATCAGATAAAGGGTTGATATCCAGAATCTACAAGGAACTCACCAAACTCCACGCCCGAAAAGCAAACAACCCCGTGAAGAAATGGGCAGAAGATATGAACAGACACTTCTCCAAAGAGGGCATCCAGATGGCCAACAGACACATGAAACGATGCTCAGCATCCCTCCTCATCAGGGAAATACAAATCAAAACCACACTGAGATACCATCTCACGCCAGTCAGAGTGGCTAAAATGAGCCAATCAGAGAACTCTAGATGCTGGCGAGGATGTGGAGAAACGGGCACCCTCCTACACTGTTGGTGGGAATGTAAACTGGTACAGCCCCTCTGGAAAACAGTGTGGAGGTTCCTAAGGAAACTAACAATAGAACTCCCTATGACCCAGCAATAGCACTGCTAGGAATTTACCCAAGGGATACAGAAATGCTGAGGCATAGGAGCACATGTACCCCAATGTTCATAGCAGCACTCTCCACAATAGCTAAAACATGAAAAGAGCCTAAGTGTCCATCAACAGATGAATGGATCAAGAAGATGTGGTTTATCCATACCATGGAATACTACATGGCAATGAGAAACAATGAAATCTGGCCATGTGTAGCAACATGGATGGACCTTGAAGGTGTTATGCTGAGCGAAATAAGTCAGGCAGAGAAGGACAAATATCATATGTGTGCACGTATAGGAGGATTAGGAGGAACTTAACAGAGGACCAAGGGGGAGAAGGAGGGCGGAAATGGTGGGGAAAGGGAGAGAGGCAAACCATGAGAGACTCTTGAATGCTGACAAAAACTGAGGACTGGTGGATGTGGGGGGAGAGGGGGATGGGCATGGAGGAGGGCACTTGTGGGGATGAGCACTGGGTGTTATGTGGAAACTAATTTGACAATAAACTATTTGTAAAAAAAAAATAAAATAAAATAAAATACTGCCTTGTAGAATAAACAGAATGCAGTGTCCCCACCTGTCACACATCAACCAGGAAAGAGGCATAAATCTACATTAAAAAATATGAAAGCATTGGCTTTATATAGACCATTATTTGATGGACATTTACCAAAGTCACAATAAACACCGGGCCTTTACTCTGGCCTCAAACACTAGCAAGACCATCAAGAACACCTGCACTGCTTTCATAGTAAGCCAACTCCCCTTACCAGAGGCCAGGGGTTCTCAGCTGGAGGCAGTTTTGCCCATAGGGGACATTTAGCAATGTCTGAAGATATTTTCCTTGTCACAGCAGAGGGACTACTACTGGCATTGAATGGGTCAAGGCCAGGGGTCTGCTAAATAATCTGCAATGCACAGAACAGCTCCACAACAGAGGATAGAAAATGTGCCAGCCCCAAATGTCAATATTATGCTGAGATTGAGAAATCCCATTCTAGGCTGTGCTCAGACATGTCTTCAGCAAAAAAAAAACCCAGATCTCACTGTATCAAGGTGCAGTTCATGAGAGCCACATGTTCATGCACCTTCCAATCTCTGTTTTCAGGAACATCATGTTGGTAACGTGAAATGGATCATAATGGGAGTATTAGCACAATGGAGACTGGCAAATGCCACAAATAAGAGGAGTTTTTCTAGAGAACTGGTTCTTAAACATTAATCAATACATCTCTAGGAGCATGCCTTCTCAATAGAAGTAATAAACCTTAGTGGACTCTAATTTCTGCTCTACTTGTGGTCTCATAACCCTTGGGCTGAAGCAGCAGCTCTTACAGCAAAGCGTCACTGACACAGGATGACCCACAATGTGTTCATATCCAGCCAGAGTTCATCAGTTTCTCCCAAGTAAGAGATAAGCTCTATACGGAATAGCCTTAGTTGCCTAAAGCCCCACTTGACATAAAGACATACAGAACATGTGAGTGCACAGATGCACATTGATTTCTTACTGATGCAATATGAGCCAGAAGATCTTATAAAGAAGGGAGGGCTGAGACCTTCCCCAGGTGAGAGCACACATCTTCATCAGTCTAAGCTATGGCAGATATCCATCCCCTCACCTATGTTTGGTTTAAGAAGGAGCCTGTAATGTAGTCATTTCAAGCCAATTATGTGTGAAGGTTAGTCTCCAGAGCGGCCTCTACAAGTGTTTTCTTCACTCTTGGAAAGGGATATGCCCTCTTCGCCTGTTCTTTGGAGGCTGTGGAGTAGGGATGTGATCCACGAAGCAGCCAAAGTCATCTTGTAGAAGTGAGGGGACAAGCCTAAGGATTCCAGGGCTGTCAGAGTCAAAAAATGGGAAAAGTCTTGTCTTGGATATGTCACTGAATTAGTCAACCCAGGACCTGCCTGCCTACCTACTGTGATTTCTTGATACACAGTTATCACATCATCATTACTGTTTAGTGCTCTTCTCGTTAGGCTTTCTATTACTAGAAGCCAAAAGCTTCTTAAAATTTCTCAAACACAGTTACCACATTCTCTTGCTTTAAAAATAAAAAGGCATGTACTCTATTACACCGATGTAACCACTTTGCTATATTTTTAAGGCATTTCATCATTACTCAAAATTACAAATTTCTTCTCAATATAATAAGAGATAAAAAGCAAAACATACAAAGCAAGATTAGTGAAACTTCCATTAGGCCAACCCTAAGTACTCACCGGAGTTCCCAGGGCAAACTTTCTGTGCAGAGGACGAATCTCCATGGGAAATCGGTTTGGTATTCCTACTACTTCCAGTGTTCTTTGATTCAGTAACTCTGGCAGAAATGTAACATATACATGTCTGTTGGACTCACAACGGCAGCCAACAAGGACTAAGCTTACTGCAGCCTCCCTCTTCCCTTCTGGTTACAACCAAAAGCTCTAGGCAAAATCAGAAAGCAACCACCAAACAATTCTCAAAGTAAACTAGAGCAGACGGACTGGAGTAAGAATGAAATCTTGGAGAAGTGACCCTAAGTGTATAGTCAGTTGCAAGAGCTGCTGTAAAAGATGTTCCAGACTGGGTGACTTTAACAACAGCAATTGGTTTTATGATGCTTCTAGAGACTGGAAATCTAAAACCAAGGTGTGAGCAGAGTTGTTCCTTCTGAGGCCTCTGTCCTTGGCTTGCAGATGCCCCTTTCTCCCTTGTCTTCATCCACATGTGTCTGTCCCCTAATCTCTTCTTATAAAGACACTGGTCATGGTGGGTTAGAGCTCACCCTAATGACTCCATTTTTACCCAACTGCCTCTTCAAAGGCCCTGTCTCCACAGCATCATTCTGTTGTACTAGCAGTTACGGCTTTGACATATGAATTTGGGGGGACACAATTCAGCCCATAACAAGGAATGAATTTCCTTTTTTTTTAATGTTTTTTTTTTTTCTAGGAGAGAGAGAGAGAGACAGCATGAGCAGGGGAGGGTCAGAGAGAGAGGGAGACACAGACTGAAACAGGCTCCAGGCTCTGAGCTGGCAGTCAGCACAGAGCCCGACGCGAGGCTCGAACCCACAACCGCGAGATCATGACCCAAGCGAAAGTCGGACGCTTAACCGACTAAGCCACCCAGGCGCCCCTGAATTTCCCTTTTTTGTTTTTGTTGTTCCTTTCTTTGCCATTCCCTAAGTGAGCAGCCACTGTAGTGTCATGAGCAGCTAAAATCCCAGGACAAAGTCTATCTTCCTGACCAGAGGAACTGGGAAGGACTCCTGTTCTCCCAAACATAGGAGGAAGGAATCCTAGGTGTGTTCTCTCTCTTTCCTCCCTCCTTCCTTCTCTCTCTCTCTCTCTCCTTGCCACATAGCCCTGACTGTGTGCATTGCGGTACAGTGGCATCTGTGGTCACAGTGTGTGTAGCTACAATGGTAGAAAAAACCCTTATTTTTGGCCAAAGAAACATGAAAATGATCCCCAGTGAGGTGGACATTGGGGGGGGGGTTCCTGCCAGGAACTCTGGATATAACACGACACAAGTCCTGGCTCACCACTGAGCTGTGAAATCAGAGCAGCATAAAGAGGCTTTGAGAATTCAACTGACTTGAAGACAGAAGTTGCCCTATGAACCAAACCACATCAGTTGCCTGATAGGAAAACATTTAAAACATTAAAAAAAATTTTTTTCTAGTGAATTTTTAACAGGATTATATTTATTATATTTTCATATTTTCCATGTTCTTGATGCTCTGGCACCTGGGACCTTGCCGACCAGGAAAGACTGCCCCTCCAGGGTTAGCTAATCCTGGAGACAGCAGACAACTGGCTATCAATATACAAACCAATCCAGAGCCCATACTTCCCTCCCATAGCACACCCCCCACCCCAACTCTTTGACTCCATTCCTCTGCTCTAATCAGTCACCCCAGGACCAGGTTCCAGATGATTTAGTACAGACCCTACATCCCAGAGCCTTCTCAAGTTACTCAAACTAGCCAATCCTAAACATATTTACACGGTCTCTTCCAGTCCTTCCTGTGGCAACTATATGAAATGATCTCACCATAATTTTCTCCTGCTCCCTCGGTTTCCTGATCAATTCCTGACCATGTGGCTGTGGCCCTGCCTGTTGTGGCATGCCTAGACTTCTTGGGAGCCGTAACAATCTTTTCATTGGCACTTGTCTCCAGATCTGTTGGCCTCACTATACCTAACTCATAATAAAACCTACATTTTACAATGAAGACCCAGAGTCTACATAATCTTTTTTATAGTCTAGCCAAACATTTCTTTCTTTTCTCTTTTTCCTTCTCATTTTGCCTAAGTATACTGATAAAGTTACCAACATGCTATGTTGCTATACAAAATATTTGCTCAGGTTGTATATTATCAATTAAAAGCTTACAGTTAAGAAATTAGCTATAGATAGCACAGCAGTGCTTTTTCAAATTCATGAGTCTATTTTATTGATACATCAATTCTAAAAGCCAATATACTTAACAAAGCTACCATTCTACCTAACACTAGTGTCACCTGAGACTGCTATTTTTCTTTAACCATCCTTTTTCCTCTAGTGAGGTTAACAGAAAGTCTCTACGTAGGCACCAGGAACAAAGACTTGCATTTCTCAGTCTCCCTTACAGTTAGCCATGTACATGTAAAAAAGTTCAGGTCAGTGGGATGTGCATATAAGACAGATGTGCAACGTCCAGGCTAGACTGCCCACTAGCTGAACTGTGGAACTAGTGGTGAGCCATCTTGGACCCTGAGAAGAGGCAGCATCCAAGGACCACAGAACAGCAAGAGCGAAGGAGCTGGACACTGAGTTCTGTGGAGCAGAGCCACCACACAAGTTAGATTCATAAAGAGATGACAGAAATCAGCTACCCGTTTAATTCACCATTAGTTTAAAATCCTCTCAAAAGAAGTTAAACATATTCTTATATTCACTAATAGAATCCATAACTATTCATTTTTAAAGGTTTAAAAAGGGTTTTTTCATTACATATTAGCCTTCTCTGAAAGAAACATCTTTGATAAATGAAAATCCCAGTATTTGTCAGTATATCCCTATTTGAAAATTGAAGCCTAGGATTTAAAAGAAGTGTTGTTTTCTTGACACTAGGTATCAAGATGAAAAGCCAAATTAATGCAAATCTCTGAGAGAACTATTTTTTTAATCTTTACATATATTTGATATAAAGTTCAAGAACTGAAATCCATAAGAACTCTTAAAACTTATTGCCCTTTTGATATCAACATGGATCTGTCTTCAAAGTTGAATGATGCAATTACAATACCAATATAAGATGGAACATTAGAGAACAATTCTGTCTGTAAGACTCTCTGTCAAGAAAGAGGGTCTAGGCTTTTAAAAAAGATTGTGGTGAGTTCCACCAACAAATGGAGAGTACAGAATCCCTAGCCTAGGAGAGGATCCAAAAGTCAGGTCAGCTACCTTAAGCTTCAGTTGCTTTCAAATGTATTATCATCGCCCCAACTTCAAAAAGCCACCTTAGATGAGGCAGCCTCATGCATCTCTTAAGTTAAGCATTTTGAGTGGAGAACCTTATGCTCATCTGCATGCTCTTCCTGCAAAATTCTTAAGCCTGCTATGTCAGAGGATTCCAACTTTTGTCAATACAAAGGGAGGTAAGAGAGCAAAGAGCTTCTATGTTCTTTTCCTCTCTTCCTATCCCCTCTTTCTTCCTCCAGTTAAATAGAAGAAGGAAAAAAATAACAAAATCAACTGAAAAAGCTGCAGAATTTGCTAAGTCCAATCCTAAGTATCCTAGGAACAAAATTTAGGTTATAGAGGAAAGTTTAGAAGCCTTACTCAGAATTTCAAATTTCAAACCCCATGTGGTCAATATTCAAACAGTGATTTTGAGGTTCAAAAAAGAAAATGAATCAAAATAATTTAGGACCACCCAGTACAATCCAACCAGAAAAAGTACTCTCTGTTTTATTAAATGCATTTCTATGAGCAAGATAAAGTTGTTAGGCCAACTATAGTTAGAACTTCCTCTCTTCAGCCTCTATCTTAGGATAAAATGTGATCTTTGGAAATAGCTCCCATTCTTTCTTTCTGCTGTAACAAATCTGGGAGAGAGAGAGAGAGATTAAGGAGAAACCAGCATTTTTCTGATATTTAAAGGAACAGGTTGAATGGGGTCTCTCAAAGGATATGCTCACATCCTAATCCCCATGTCCTATGAGTATTATATGGGAAAAAAGTTCTCTGTAGATAGAATTAAGAATCTTGGGATACAATCATTCTGGATTATCCCAGTGACCCTAAATCCAGTAACATGATCTTGTAAGAAACACAGAGAAGAGGCAGCAAAGTGATCACAAAGGTAGAGATTCCAGTTATACAGCCACAAACCAAGGAAGCTAAACAACACCTAGAGCCACCAGATGCTGGAAGAGGTGAGGAAGAATTCTCTCCTAGAGACTTTAGAAAGAATGCGGCCTTATGAATACCTCGCTCTCAGACTTCTGGCCTCCAGACCTATGAGAGAATAAATTATTCTTGTTTCAAGCCACCAAGTTAGTAGTAACTTATCGTGCCACCACAGGAAACTAATGTAGTAGGGTAAGCTCTATAAATAATGAGTGTGAAGGCCACGGTGCCAATGTGATATGCTGAGATCCAAGGGTATTCCTCTCTCTTCCATGAACAGGAATAATGAAGACTAGGTAGCTTAGCCAGGGTTCAAGAAAACCATTGATTTAGATCCTCTGTAAGTAACAACAACCCAAGAGGAAATGTTTAGACCTCTTAGAGTCTTCTGTTCTGGATTCAGGAGTAGGAGAATCATTCATTTATCTTTTTCCCCTTTTGTCTTTCCACCCAAAAACATCTCTTAAGTACCTACCAAAATAGTATTTCATTGACTAAGCCACAGTAGAAAGAATTTAAATAGGTTGTCCTTGAGACTGTGAAGTTCTCCTGAAGTGATCTTTCAGCAATATGAATTCAACTCCAAAAATGTATCACAGGATCAAAGTGAAGAACTACACAAAACTTTTAACTACAAAGTGTTTGTCAAAGCACTATTTATTGTACCAAAAAGAGGCAAAATAACTAGATAACCAACACTAAGGACTGATTAAATAAATTTTAGTAGAACTGCACAAAAATATTTTATGCAGCTACTAAAAAAGAATGTTCTTAGTGATATATATGTTGACAAATAATACATTGCTGAGTGGAAAATCATTACACAATATTATAAATGGCTTTCTCTCCATCTTATATGAAACAGAAATGTCTATCGGATGATATAACAAAATATCAACAGTGATTCTCTGGATTTAAAATTATAGGTGACTTTCATTTGTTTATGCTTGTAACACTTTAATAACAAATATATATTACTAATGTAATTTATAAGGTACTTAAAGTTAAACCATTAGAAAATTATAGACACAGAAACCACTGTGAAGACACTGTGAAGGTTTTACCAAAACCTCTTCTATTCACAGATTCAAAAAAATTAGTTGACTTTTCTCTAACTCTTTCTCTAGGCAACTTGAAATGTTCTGGTTTTATCATTCCTTTGTTAAAATAGTGGGGACCTCACATATTTGCAGTTCATTAAGTGCCTTCTTTGAGAAGTCTAATACCAATTCCCTAACTGAATTTGATAAAATCATCAGAAAATAGTTAATAGACACAAGCATCCTCAGCATTTTTTCAGGCAAACTATAGTTTCCCTAAAAAAAGAAAAAAAAAGTTACTTTGTGTGACTTAAATTAGGTCTATGATTTGTAATGAGACCCATTTCAGATCACACCATTAAATGCAACCACTCAGATTTTTCAATTGCCAGACGCATTATAGGATTATATAATTATTGCCATGTTCTATCAATTTAAAGACTAACATAATTGGAGCTCAGTCTACAAGTTTATGAAAATTTAGCAGATATAAAGTACACTTTCCTAACAACTCACAATACCATAACTGAGGCACCAGTAAAGAAAAACTACTGAATGATGTCACTCTGTGTATTATTACGAATAAAACTCCTTAGGAGAAAGTTTTACAAGTTGACAAATAAACTGACAATTTGGGAAACTTTTCATTGCATGACTTCATATAAAAAAATTAATGAGGAAAGATTCATAATAAATTAATATATTGAATTAGGTCTAAACTCAAGGAGATGACATTAAAATCTCATTTCATTCTATTAAAAATTCAATAAAATGATGCCAATTAAATGAAGCAATCGGTAAGAACACAGAGATTTACTAGATGTTTCATCTATTCTCCCTCATTATTAGATTTCATTTTTAGCAGCTTGTTGACAGTAATTCTCTGCTGACAGCACCAGCACTAGAATCATGACTCAGCTTTGAAATCAACTTGGAGAAAAAAAATAATCCTCAAATTACCGTTTAGCACATCTGCTTCTCCAGGTAATTGAATTCTCATTGAAAATACATCACTGGAGATGTATTAGAAGTAGCAGAAGAGAGAATGAACTGAGGTGGAAGCACTAAAAATATAAAGAACAGCACAGAGCATAAGAAAATAATTTAGGAAGTTGCTACTTGCTATAATTTCTATTGCGTTTCAACTTGGAGATTAGTCCCCAAAAGACTAATCCATTCCCATTTTTATTTATGCACTGCAGGCTTCAGTTTAAAGAGGTGTGGTGTGCTTGCTAGGCCTGCTGATTTTAAGCGTCATATCCTAGGGCTTAGTCGATTCAGACACCCTGATAATGGATCCGACCACACTTCGAAACAGCCCTCCCACCAGGTCTCAGCTGGACTGGCTCATTACAAAAATTCATAATCATTCTGCATATGGACTCAGAGTGTACCAGCAAGTGAGGTGTCAGCAGAAAGCAGTATTATTTTGCCAGTCTCCAAGCAACTCTGAGGCAGAGTCATGGCAAATGTCCTATAGTTCTGGGGTCTTCATTCCAGTCTACTGATATGTTGGACACAGACTCATTGAGGGATTAAGCATCACTGACAACACATTGGATTTGGAGTACATTTTCTTCAACCTTTCGTAACTCCAGGCCCTTCATAAGCCCAGTCCTAATAAGGAAGTGCACTGATTTTAATGGTTATTCCAAGCAATCAAATTCTGAGAGCAACTAAGGAGCATCAACTATCCCAGAATTTTGTTGCAGAAGGATTTTCCATAAAAGCATAAAAGATAATGGAATATTTTATATCCTCTAGCATACCAGTGGACTAATATTTGGTGACTTTTATATATGTATAAGGCAGCTAAGCAATAAATATATTTTAAATGAATAAGCAGCTAGTAATTTATCACCAAACACAGCAGAAGAAAAACTCCTAAATTGTTTTGTTATAAAAAGCATAGAGAAGACCTTCTCATCTGAGAATGACTGTGTCCCTCTGCCATGAAATCTATGTTGGGGTCGGGAAACATTTCTGTGTCACAGTTGTGGAGGATGCTACTGGCATCTGTTGGGTAGTAGTCATTTCTGGTTGTCACAACTTGGTGGGGGGAAGGGGGGAGATGCTATTGGGTAGAGGCCCGGGATCACGTTAACATACCTTACAATACATGGGAAGATTCCCACAACCGAGAATTACCCAGCTCAAAATGGTAGTAATAGCAAGGTTGAGAAACCCTATATTAGAGAAAAATGAGGAAATACCAACTCAAGATTGAGAAATTAGTAAGTCAATGAAGCCTAACAGTCTTTAGAAACCAGTCATCAACTTCTGTTGAGACTATGAGGCTGGAGGACCTGAGAACGTGAAGTGGGCCTGGTTATACAGGACTTTGGCAGACTGGGCTGTTGAGAGCCCACGAGTGCGGACATGCCACCTCCTTCATTTTCACCCACATTCACAAGCCTGAGGCTGAAGCCAAAACTTTACCGCCAGTTGTTTTATGTGTTCAGAATTTACATAAGGGTCTCGCCCACATTAACAAGTGCAACCATTTTCTTTTAAAAACTCAGATGCCTTTTGAATTATACAAGTAACTTCCTACCACCCTCATATGCCACATGAAAGAAATGTCTTACTTTTCCCTTCTAATTCATCATGCCACTGCTCCTTTTTAACTTAAAAAAAAAAAAAGACACATGCATTCTTCATAGTCATAGATCTCAACACTACCCATACTTTGAGCAGGAAATTAGGGGAAAATTGAAAATCATGTTTCTTCAGTGCTTTCCCACCTTTTCCAATGTCTTACCCTTTTTCCTTCACATGACATACAGGATTGCTTGGTTTTCTAGAGGTTAACATAAGGTATCAAGTTGTCCTTGCCAACATCACTTCTATACTCTGGTCCTCCTCCCCCAGAGCCTCTCCGCCAAAAGCTAAATATTCTGTAGGACATGCCTGAGTGGTCCCAAGTGTTAGAAAGTATGGCAAGAGGAGTCAAGGGAGGCTATTACATTACTTCTCACAAGTGAATTTATGCATTAACAGGTGACCCAAAGACCTGAGAAGGTATCATCAATCACAGTATATCATGACTGCATAATATCAGACTTGAATAAAGACTGTAGACAGTTGGGGGCAAAAGCAGCATTTTGTCAATGTCCAAATTGTACCAAAATAACCATTCTGCTGCTGGGTAAAATCAGTCTTTTTTTTTTTAATGTTTTTATTTCTAGGAGAGATAGAAAGAGACAGCATGAGCAGGGGAGGGTCAGAGAGAGAGGGAGTCACAGACTGAAACAGGCTCCAGGCTCTGAGCTGTGAGCTGGCAGTCAGCACAGAGCCCGACGCGGGGCCCGAACCCACGAACCGCAAGATCATGACCTAAGCGAAAGTCGGACACTTAACAGACTAAGCCACCCAGGCACCCCGGTAAAATCAGTCTTAATTGCTTCTGACAAAGATTTCACACTCCCTATGCCATGGCATAGAGGGAGAGGACAATATGTCCCCCACCACCCTATTAGGGACATTTATTTTGGAGACTTTTTAAATTCAGGAGAGTAGATATCATCTTTTTATTTGACGTTCTGTAGAGATCATTAGAGGTCCGCTGGGTTTTTTGGAAAAGACGTTTCAAGAATACATGACATGGAGACACAAATATGAACAACAGGGAAAGGTCTTTGAAATCAGAACCATCTGTGTGTTCCCTGGTAGATGTTACTGATCTGTGCCCCTGAGGCGGGGAGCATCCTCCTCCCTGTACAATTTCTAGCTCTCTTTGTCCCTTCTCTTTCCTATTTCCTTCCCTTTTCCTCTTCTAGTTCTCCTCCTATGCTCTTTTCCCTTCTCATTGTGGGGTATCTGGCTGCGGCCTGCAGGGACGCCCAGAAGCAGGGCTTTGCTTGCGGCACAGCTTGTAGCCAGAGGGCTTCTGACCCGCTAGTGTGAAAACAGGAAAATCAGGTTCCTGTATTATGACAAGATGACTCAATATTAAAATATTTATCAAATTTTGATGGAGAACTTTGTCCCTGACAAACAATGACCAGGGTACAGTGGACATGAATTAGATATGAGCCTGGACACAAAGACTTCATAACACTGCTGAAAATCAGAGGAAGAGAAAAACAACTGGCAAAAATGAAATAAGGACAAAATCAAGGAAGGGGTATTTCGGTGGTGTTCAAGCTCCACCTTGGAGATAGAAAGATGTCATTTAGGCTACAGGCCTGTGTTAATAAAGACACTGAGAGGGCACCTGGGTGGCTCAGTCAGTTGAGCGTCTGACTTCAGCTCAGGTCATGATCTCACTGTTTGTGGGTTCAAGCCCCGTGTCAGGCTCTGTGCTGACAGCTAGCTCAGAGCCTGGAGCCTGTTTCAGATTGCGTGTCTCCCTCTCTCTGTGACCCTGCCCTGCTCACGCTGTCTCTCTGTCTCTCTGTCTCTCTCTCTCAGAAATGAATAAAACGTTTTTAAAAAGTTTTTTTAAAATAAAGACACTGAGGGATGAAGCCTGATCGTGAGCTGAAAGGACACCTGACCCCTGAAAGCAGGAGGCAGTGGTCTCATTGTGAGGAAGGGGAGACACTACTTTTCTGGGCCATGAATGCATTTTGGTCCTCTGGTGAAGCCAGTGGAGTCTTTCAAATAGCAGTGGTTTTGCAGTCAAATGCTCTACCACTGATACCCCTAATAGCAGTGGTTTTGAAAAATGTGTACAATATGGGGTTCCTGGGTGGCTCAGTCAGTTAAGCGTCTGACTTCAGTTCAGGTCATGATCCCATGGTTCATGGGTTCGAGCCCCACGTCAGGGTTGGCAGCTAGCTCAGAGCCTGGAGCCTGTCTTCGGATTCTGTGTCTCCCTCTTTCTCTGACCCTCCCCTGCTCATGCTATCTCTCTCTGACTCTCAAAAATAAATTTAAAAAAAAATTAGAAAAAATGTGTAGAATAAAATACACAGGATTAAGAAATCATCCAATTAAATGAAAGCACAGTACATTCCATTCAACTCATCAATGGCCCATGGACTCTAGGTGAACCACTCCTATCTGGAGTCAAAAGCCAAACTCAGAGTTAATGTAACTTCCAGGCTAAAAAATAAAAATGTGGTGGGGGGGGGGAGGGGGCACATGGGTGCTGAGTCAGTTAAGGACCCAACTTCAGCTCAGGTCATGATTTCATGGTTTGTGGGTTCAGCCCCACAACGGGCTCTGTGCTGACAACTTGGAGCCTGGAGCCTGCTTTGGACTCTGTCTCCCTCTCTCTCTGCCCCTCCCCCACTCACGCTCTCTCTCAAAAATAAACAAACAAACAAACAAAAAGATGGTGGGCCAGAATGAATGAAACCACTTTGAAACATCTTAGAACTAGGATAGAGCATTCTAAAATCCATCACAATCTATAAAAAGAAATAGCCATCCAATGAGGAGATGGCAGCTGAAGACCAGTGTAGGACCAAACAAAGGCTCAGAGAACTAAAACAAGCTAAGGACACAAGAAATGGAATTTGCTGGACTGGGATGTCCAGCTTCCTCCCTCTCTGAAGGATGCTGACTTTTCCTGGCCAGATGGTTGTTCTCACACCACAGAATATCATCTTCAGAGCCAAGAGTTAACCATGTGCATTTGCACAACTTAACCCTCATCTTCCTCCCTCAGCACAAAGCTCAGTATTTCGGCCATATTGTTTAATGACCAGCTCATGAATTGCTTTTTGCTGTTTATTTCCTGCTTCTGAGTAAATCAAGCTATTTAAACTCTGGAATGATAGAAATTCAAATGCTGTAGGTCCTTCCTTATATGCCAAGACAAACTGTGAACATCTCCCTACTTGGGTCTGACTGAGCAGGTCAGTAACTTCCAGACTTGCCACACAAGTGCCTAAGTCTTGGCATCATTCCAGTGGGTTCCAGGACTCAGGCAAAGGCTGTTTTATTTTTTTTATTTTTAAATGTTTTTATTTATTTCTGAGAGAGAGAGAGAGAGAGCATGAGCAGGGGAAGGTCAGAGAAAGAGGGAGACACAGAATCTGAAGCAGGCTCCAGGCTCTGAGCTGTCAGCACAGAGCCCAACACGGGGCTCAAACCCACGAACTGTCAGATCATGACCTGAGCCAAAGTCGGCCGCTCAACCGACTGAGCCACCCAGGCACCCCAAAGACTGTTTACTTATGGGAATATCTGAGAAGCAACTTTGGTTGCTCTGAAAGAGTCACCACTGATTCTATCTTTGGCAAAAGTTTCCAAGACTGCCCAAATGGCTCCTGGGGAACAGGGATAGGGCTGTTGGGGACTGTACTGAGAACGAACAGCCAGCACCAAACAGGGACTTGAGATGTGTGAGAATCTGTCCCAAGACCCCGCAACTCAAACCTTCCTTCTCCCACACCGCCTTAGAACCAACCATCATCAAGAAAAATATAATGCTTTAAGTACTGGAGGTGGGGCCACTCAGGAAGAACACAGCCTCTCTCAGAGTGCAATGCAAAATCTGAACTGTGACCACTGCAATTACTCAATTGTTTCTTATTGTAGAAACAAACTGTAATTGCAAGCAATCGTAGATTCCTGATAGAAACTGTAGATTTTTTTTTTATTATTTTGTTTTGTTTTTGTCAGAGGTGTATGTTAAAAGGTATGCATTAGGGGTGCCTCGGTGGCTCAGTAGGTTAAGCGTCCGACTTTGGCTCAGGTTAGATCTCACGGTTTGTGGGTTCGAGCCCTGCATCAGGCTCTGTGCTGACAGCTCAGAGCCTGGAGCCTATTTCGGATTCTGTGTCTCCCTCTCTCTCTCTCTGCCCCTCCCCCACTCATGCTCTGTCTCCCTCTGTCTCAAAAATAAACTATAAAAAAACTTTTTAAAAAGGTATGCATTAATACACAAAAGATATTTGAAAAACACTAACAACTTCTTCCCTTAGCTGTTTCTATGAGGAGTGAAGGCCAATATGTATCTTCTCCCATTGAGATGACACTTTTAAGAGTCACTAGTGGATTCCTGTAGCTAATCCTGTAAACTACATAGAGTGCATTCAATTTGGCAGCTCACAAGGCGAACAGACAATGCACTGAGAAATCAGTCAGCCAACATCCAAGTCAATAGTCAGAATGTTAAAGGAAGGTCATAAAGTTGAGAGTGCAGTGACAGCAAAATGGGACCTAACCTTTTCATCTGTATGTGGGAAAAGGATTGCTGAATTATCTGTGGAAAAGCAAGTGCATGTTTACTGTCTACTTGAACAAATTGGTACAGAGAGCAACAAATCTCCTATCAGCCCAGGAGTGCACAAATTAGATGCTCTTTCTTCTTGGTGTTATGATGTAGCTATTACATTCATTCTTTGCATTAACAGGGCTACATACTGATGTTACTTCATGGGTCACCTGAGGCGTGTACCTTCTAACATTTTGATGATTTCCTGTACCTCATAGAAAAAGCACACTAATGAAGATAAGCTTCATTTTGAAAGGTGAAAAGAGAGAAGTTTCAGCACAAATTGTGACCCATTAATAGGTAACTCAGAATTTATCTCTGCAGAACCATTTCCTGACTTGCCAGGAAAAAAAAAAAAGGAAAGAAAAAGAAAGAAAGAAATTGAACAATGATTCAACTTGTGATTTAACATTCAAGAACCTAACAAATGCACTTGGTGGAAATCTGGCCTTATTATGCCCTCCTGACTTTGAAAAAGCATTCCTGGTCTGCACAGATGCCTCTGACATTTGACTTGAGGCACTGCCATCTATGATAATGAAGGAAAAGAAACATCCAGGGATGTACACATACAAGGAACTTTTAAAAGGAAAACTCCAAGTTTCTTTTTCAAGGAAAATCCTGATCTACTAAGAAGCTGGTCTAGTCAGCAGGTTTGTTGAAGTTTTCTTCCTATATAAAATTCAAAACGAAGGCAACATTTGTGTTAAACAATGTTCTATCAGAGAGTTAATCAGAACTATGGTAATGTTCATCAGATATGTGTTTTCACAAAGTTTGCTGAATACAACAGATCTACAATGGAAGTGAATGATAAAATATTATGCCAGAAAGTGGATGTGACTTTAAAAAATAGCCCCTAAAGTCTAAGAACTTTTTCATCTAATATAACATCATACACATAGTTATTTGTTTTTCAAGATGGAGAATAAACGTCTTGGCACAGAAACATAACAAAGTTCTAAGTTTTGCTTGTTGGCTAATTTGTCATTTTGGTTCTCTTCATTTACCTTAAAATGTGTTTCTCTACACCTCCAGAACATTTTTTTATTATATCCTGCTTTTAGTAGCTTTCAATGTTTATAAAAATTGCCCTTATTTTGATGGTTTAGATATCCTTTTGATAATCTATTTTGATCACTCATCTTCCCTCCACTTACAGCTCATTCTGCTTGAATTCCTGTGCTAAGATGTGTGGACATACTCATCTTTTTATTCAGCAAACTACAGTCTAGTTCCAACAGTGCCATGAGGAAATATATGGAAACCACGAGTGCCTAAATACTTCCCATTAAAACCATTCTTAGTAATTGCCTTAATGAAAGTGTTTTGCCATATTTGTTATAAATATTAATTTATTCTGACACTCCACAAATCAAAAGAAATGAATCTGTTAGAACATGGCTTTTTAAGGTAGAAGAATTTCTGATGGAATTGGAAATTATTAAGGAATTTCAAGGGCATTACACCTGAAAATAAAACCATTAGATCTTCTAAACAAATGGAGCCAATACTAGGAGAGATTATGTGCATGTGTAGCTTGTCTTCCCCTCCCCACAGTCCCTAAAATTGGAAACATACTACCAAGAGGAAGTAATAACCCTGAAAATATTTGAAGTCTAATTTTTACTCACAATAATTATTTTTAACATTTTGAAATATCATTTTTATACCTCCATCTGAAACTATTTATAAGACTAGTATTCCAGGGCTGCGTTCACTATGGTGTTTTATGAAAGCAATATTTTTCTTAGTTATACTCAGGGGAATGAAATTGAAAAATATTGTAACGGGCATAATTTTCTAGTCACTTGCTAAATTAACAATGCATATTCTTGTCCTAAGTCTCACTAGTTGGACAACATGGGCTTTCAATGTAGGATTATCAGCTGTTAAATAGAACACAGCACAAAACAAAAACTCGTCCTGATCCAAATTATTTGAGTCTTTACCTTCTTTCAATTTCCACTTTTTCCCCTCATCTATGAACCCAGAAAATGAGATATCATCTTTTTAAAAGGGAAAGCCTAAAGTCATTTCTCAGTCCTTGAAACTCTGAGTTAATTCATTTCTGAAACAGATCAATGCTCATAAACACCACTGGCCCCATCACACCTAGTCATTCTCGATGATAAAATAGAAGAGATGATACACATGGTCAGCTGCACTTGAGAGACAGAGACATGGTATCTTAATGGCATTCATTACAAATCTACAGTGTATGTCATGGTTGTTTGGCCAGAAATGCTCTCTATCTGTGCTTCTAATATCACTCAGGAAGATGTCAACAAAACAGTGTTTGAACTGTATCACCGGTTCACAGAAAGAGATTTTCAGTACTCCTGAAAATAGATTTACCTTTTTCTTATCAGTTATTTTCACCTTTATAATATACAGTGTTTGCGATGATTCAGGGCTGTTTAAAACAAAAATTCACTAATTCTCTCTTTATCATACTAAATTTGGCCCTGTAGTTTCTGAACCATCCCTTGCTTCAATTCAAGTATATTATGGATATTTTAACAGGGTGAACAGCCAGTGAATTATTTTCCTCATTTACTCCACAAACAAATGTTTTCTATCTACATAGTAGATGGACCAGCACTACCCTACATGCTAGGGACACAACATGCTAGCAGGTAAATGCAGTAAGATGTCAAAATGCAAAGAAAAGGAGGGTGTATTAGGTATTTAGAACCAAATGGAAAGTAGAGTCCATTCCAGTTAATTCTGCTATCTTCTAAAAGATGTTGAAGTTTATAAGATGTTAGCCATTTGATTTTTATAATAGTTTTAGGAATTGTACTTAATACTAGTTCTTTTATTAAAACACTAGAGAAAGAGTGAACCATGTTATTCCAGTAAAGTATACTAATAACATTTTAGATGCTAACACAATACTTAGTATTAACATGGCAACCTTCTAAGTATCTAATTTTCAAATCAAGTTTTGGGAAAGCATTGATAGTATACTGAGCCGATTCAAGAAGTATTGTAGACTCCTTATCCCTCATCTGTAGGCAAATAATTCACCCCTCTGAAGCAATTTATGCAAAGATCTATTATTATTTTCAGATCCCATTGGTATTAGAACATTTGAGTCTATGCAGGGCTCTAACAAACAGAGGTTAAGCTAATGTTCGTTTCATTGTAATCATAAAGCTTTTAAACATCAAAGTCAAGGGGTGCCTGTGTGGCTTAGTTGGTTAAGCATCTGACTTTGGCTCAGGTCATGATCATGCAGTTTGTAGGTTTGAGCCCTGCTCGGATTCTGTGCTGGCACCACAAAGCCTGGAGCCTGTTTCAAATTCTGTGTCTGCCTCTCTCTCTGCCCCTCCCCCACTCATGTTCTGTCTCTCTCTGTCTCAAAAATAAATAAACTATAAAAAAATTTAAACATCAAAATCAAAAGCCAGTCTTAGAATAGTTTCACTTTTACAAACAACTGGATCTACTTCTGACCTTTGAAATGTATTATAATTTTTGGGAGGGAGTGGCAGCTACTCAAGATGTAAAACTAAAAAACAAAAAACAAAAAAAAACAAAAAAAAACTGGTGAATGCTTTTTATAACTGGTTAATTTTATTTTTTTTCCTTAAGTACTTTATTGTCAAGTTGGTTTACATATAACACCCAGGGCTCATCCCAACAAATGTCCTCCAATTCCCCAGCTCCTCATCAGTGGCCCATCTAGCCACTGCAGTAAAGCAGAGAAGATTATTGTTCAGATAAGACTAGGTTACAGAAAAGAGAGTCTAGATTAAACTTGTTTTATTACTGTAATAATTCATTTCTAAATTACCTTGTCACTTAAATTTGGTTTGGTTTTTCTTAATTTGCAACATGAATTATCATATTTTAATCTTCAAAATATTGAACAGTCAATGCCAAAGCAAAATTTCTCTTAAAACACTTTTTTCTTATTATTAGCTATTAGACTTGTCTCAAACAAGTAACTCTTTTAGTGTGTTTATATATAAGAAAGTATGTGCAGTTCCTAAAGTAATACACAAGTTAAAAGAATTGTTTTCAGCTAAACATGGTAGAGTAATTATTTCACAGTAAATAAAACAAGAAGAAGAAAAAAACAATACTCACAGAAATATTTGGTTAACAACTTATGTAGCCATGCTTTTAAATGTAAAGCAAAGCAATCTTTGAAAGTTATTATTTAGTGGGAAGGGGAAAATAAACCATTTAACAACATAGCTGATGCTAAAACCACTGAAGTTATTAGATTTTAAAATGGCATGAACAGAAGCTCTGTTAAAAAAAAAATCAGTATACTGTCTTGTTAAATGGAGCATGCATTCCTGTATGTTCAAGGTAACAATACCTTTATTCAACAGCTTAAAGAATCTCAAAAGTATTAAAACATTGACCCTCACAGTATCCCAGATAATAATACCATAATCTCTATTTGTAGATATAGAAAATAGGATACAGAGCTAAAATGAATAAAAACCCAAACATTTACCCCAAAACTTTTGAATACATCCTTGGCCTCCACTCCTTTCTTATCACAAACAAATCTAGACTCTTTAAATAACATAATCTCTAAGAGACATTTCCAAAGAATTCAAACAGATGTGGGTCTTTATTTTCATGAATGTATTTCTTTAAAATGGTCTTAATTATCTTCTTCAAGACCTTCTTTATAATAAGCTTTGTGGGTTATTTTTTAAAATACATTTTCTTGACTTCTATTTCCTACTATATATTTTAAGAGTTCCAATGTAATTGCTATGGGGTATTGCCTGGGCATTGGAATTTTTTTAAAAGCTACTCAGGCAATTCCATGTGCAACATTTGAAAACACCTATTCTACACTACGTTTTCTGTAGAAAAATACAAATGTTCTGAAGTCTGAATTTTTCAGGTATTTGCCTTTCAGATAATTCCTTTCACAAAGTAGTGTGATATCTGGGCCTCACCTAAACAAACCAATAAGCCAGAAGCACAGTTTCCGTATGATATTCTTATCATTTCTTTATAGTTCAACTATAAAGGCCTGGCCAGATGAAAATCTCATCACAGGTAAGTTAAAGGCTGGCAGACCAGCTGGTCTGATGAGTGTTAACTCCAGTCACTACACTACAGTGCTTCATCTTCCTCTGAAAGGCAGCCTATTTCATTCATGCTCTCAGTTCTGCTCCACGGGGGAAGGGGTAGAGGAATAAACTAAGTCTACTCATCTTTCCATGAAGAGCTCTTACAGTTTGACACAGGTATCATACTTTCTTTCCCACTTCTCTTCCCTTTTGCCAGAAAAATTGAAGATGAGTTCCATCAACACCAATGCCCATCAATAATCTCATTACACTTTCTGTTAATCATTCAATGTTTCAGTTAGTGATTTCTACATTAAAAATAACACCAAACATTAATGATTTAAAACAACAATTTATTATTTTTACTTTACAGTGTGTGGTCTGACTAGCCTTATCTCTAATTCTTAAGGGATTACAGTGGTTTCAAGTTAGATAGCAGATGGGAAAATAGTCTAAGTTTGACTAAGATATATATCCAATGTGACCTCTTTACTCTCTTCACTAATCCTTGTCCCCTCTCTCCCTACCTGCCTTCTCAATGTATCAGGGAGTTATCATTTGGCATGAGTCTTCACTATTTGATGGTCCCAAGGTTGTCATATTCTAATGTGGCAGCTAACTTATAAGAAGCAGAAAGTATGAGGACATTTAAGGGCTCTGCCCAGAACTGACACAATGTCATTTTGGTCATACTTATTTTCCTGCTTAATGTAGTCACCATACCTGTCCATATTGCAGGGGGTAAAGAGATATAGACTCCGTTTCTTGATGGGATCACAAGACAAGAGCATGTGGGTTGGAAGATACTGTTGTGATCATCCTTGAAAAATATACTTTGGACCATTCAGCAAATCTTTGATTGGTGTCCCTTATGTCCTAGGCACCAGACCAATTTCTCATGATTAAAAGTCATGGTTTAAACAAGTTGATTTTAGCAGCTGAGTCACTTACCACCTCCATCCTCTAAAATCATTCTCACGGGAATTGCTATCAAGCTACTACATGATATTTATGTTATTTAAAAAAAAAACAAACTATAGGGATGGAAGCAAAGTTGTGAATATAAAGTTTCACCTAGTTCATTCCACCCTTTTACTCTAACCTCAAAGTGTAATTCTGAATTCTATTATCTACTTGACTCTCATCGTCTAAAAAGCATATCTTCTATATTTTATACAAATAATTCATTTGTTGGTTCAGTACATATTTACTGAGTAGCTTCATAGTCAAAGCACTGACATAAATAGATACACTGAACACAACTTGAGCAATGACTCAACTGTTTATCATATTATTCCCCATCTCCCTAAGGCTAATACTGACTCATCAACATATCCTGAATATAGCTATTCAAAGGGGTTGAAAACTGTACAAATGTATTATCTGCTTTTTCTATTGCTAGTTCACAAGGAGAGCGTAGGAGACTTTGTCAGAGACAATGTTTCCCATATTTGATCTATGGGACCAATATCATATAAAAGGAAGGCAAGAAGGAAGAAAGAAAATTGGTTTAGTATCACTGCGAACTCAAATGGGTTACAGGTGATCTCTCCTTTCTATTTTAGATTCTTAGATAATATTTGTCTTTAAAATATTTATATTTTATAATCTCTTTGAGATTAACAATTTATTTAATTTCATTTGATATCCTAAAGCACCAAAACTGATGTGCAACGAATCCAAGCTTGGGATGTTTTCATTCATCAAAAACCTCTTAATAAATATTTATCAGGTTTGGATTACTGGTTTCAAAAGAACTAAAATTTAATTAACATACTCAATTGGGCATAAATCATTGGCCTTAATGATCCTGAATTTGATTACTTTGCCTTAAGTAATTATCTTAATATTGCTTTGTCTTAAGTCCTAATTAATAACAACAATGATTACCATATAATAGGTATGCCCTTTACAAGGAGTTCTAATTGGTGCAAGAGACAAAAAGGAAACATTTCTGTAAGACTCCCATATTTAAACACAATAAAATGGTTTTATTGCTGTACTCTCATACAGAAACTTTTCAAATAAGTCAAATACTTTAACTTGGAAAGCACACAATCTTCCAAGATATGACGCACAAAGTTGGTTTCTAATAATGAACTTACTTGATTTCAAAGCTTTATTTCTCAATTTCCACAACTAGTTTCATAAAACAAGTATGTAATAAGTTATTTCCGATTTCATTCTCACCGCCAACAGTCTAGTTTTAGTATTCTACCGAATCAGATCACTCTGTGGTGAAGCTATGTTGTATTTAGGTCTGGTAATTTATGATCACATGAAAAATCAATACAGCAAGCATTCTAGAAGCTTCCTATTGTTGGAGCTTTCCTGATGATATAAGACCCTTTCATCAAGAAAAACAGAATACTGCCAAAGTCTGTTTTACTACAAACCTAGATACATTTATATATGATTGTTCATTTCACCTTTGAATATTTCCCAAATATTAACTAATTAAAACAATTATATTAAGTAACTTGCTTTAAGTCACTCTATTTTTCCTAATTATGTAAGTCTACCACAAATAGTTAAGAATTTTGGTGGTACCAAATAAATGTTATTATCTAAAACATTGTAAGTGCTCAAAGTATTTTATTGTATTCTGTTTTTTAACATATGGGGAAACTAAGTCATAGGGTTTCATAGCCCTCTAACAAGGTCAGAGATGAGTCATTAATTCTATCACTACAATTAAAGCCTTTCCAGATTCTGCTCATGAGTCCTACCTACCAGATCATAAATTCTACTTTTAAAAATCATTAAATTATCCTTTAGCTAAAGTGACAGAACAGTTCCTTTTAGACCTATGAGTCTAAAAAATAGAAGGATTTGTCATAAAACCACAAAAAGAACTTTGATTAAAGAACTCCTAATGAAGATCTGACATTTAATCTGCTCTTTTATTGGATAAGATCTTTAAATATTCTCTCCATATAAATTCATTTCATATTCTTCTGGAATAGTACTTGATCAAAGGGACGTGACTGTATGCTTGTACTAAAAGAAGCTAATTAAGCAATATGTTCTGTCAAGGACATCACCACCCTATAGCATCTATCATCCCACCTGGATAGTTAATAGTTTCAGTAATGTTGCCATGACACTGTAATGAGAATGTTTCATATCCCACAGCTCCTTTGTCAACTGGACCTGCTCTAAGGCCAAATGCTGGCAGCTCTGTAATAAAACTTTCCTATGTCTACTGTGCCCCTTCTGAGGGGCTTTCCCCCCATATTAGTAAAGAAAAATGCCACTGGACTTAGATGTAGATAGGCTCTTAAAGGCAGTCTCTCATATGCCAAAGACCTTTCTGAACATTCTACCAGCTGTGTGGAGAGAAACAATATTGTAGGAACTTGTACAAAGTAGCAAAGTCAGCCAGTATGCATTTTCTATTAATATAGGTATGGATATGCTAAAGTAATATGCTAAGAAACAGAGCCACATTTCTATATGACAATTTTAAAATAAATAGGTCCATGAAACTGACTTACAGTGTAAGGTCTAAAAGCACTTCTTTTTTCTTTTTCCTTGGGAAGTTTCCAGTTGACTAGAAATTTGTATAAAGCCAAAGAAAGTTCCAAATTTGAAATTCTACTCAAGACAGCATTTAACTCTCATCCAAAGCCTCATCTCAACAAAAAGCATTAAAAGTAAAAAGAGGCCAAAAGAGCAGCCAAAAGGATTTTGATTTCTGAATTCTAGTCAAGAGCAGAAGTGTGTGTGTGTGTGTGTGTGTGTGTGTGTGTGTGTGTACACGTGTGTGTATGCCCGGGGGGCAGGGGGAGAGGGTGGTTATTGACATAAAGATAAGAGAAATCCTGTATCAGAAATAGTATAGCATAGGGAATACAGTCCATAATATTGTAATAACTTCCTATAGTGACAGAGTTATGGTACATATGGTCGTAACTACACTTATCATGATGAACATTTCAAAATGAATATAACTGTCAAATCACTATGGTGTTCACTTAAAATTAATACTATGTGTCAACTATATTTGAATTAAATTAAGAAAAATCTATTTCCATATTGTGTTTTTCACTGACTGACCAAAACAAAAGCAATAGGTATTAATCTGCATTGGTGGTTTTAAATTAGCTAATACAAAGAGAAATCTGAGCCTTCTGAACCTCTTTGAAGACAAAAAATAATTCTGAATTGGACCATGAGGTCCTTGGAATGTTTATCCTCAAAAAAAAAAAAAAAAAAAAAATCCAAAGAAATGCTTTCCATTGACCCCTATGTGAATCTAGTCAGTCTCCCAAGATTTTCAACATTATATTCAGATTCTTAAAATCTCAAAGGACTGAAGACAAACCATTAAGTCAGAAAAGAGATGCAGGAAAACAGTTTTAACTTTATTGCACTTCTCAGTAAGGAAATAAGCCAAAGAAAGGATCATCTCATAAAAGACTATCTCCAAAATACATAATGAACTCCCAAAATTCGATAGTAAAAGGGGCACCTAGGTAGCTCAATCAGTTAAGCATCCAGCTCTTGGCTTTGGCTCAGGTCATGATCTCATGGTTTGTGGGTTCAGGCTCCACATTGAGTCCCGCATAGGACTCCACACTAACAGAGCAGAGCCTTCTTGGGATTCTAATTCTCTCTCTCTCTCTCTCTCTCTCTCTCCCCATCCCCTCGAAATTAAATAAACTTACAAAAAAAACCTCAACAATAATAAAACAAGCTGATTTTAAAATGGCTCAAACACCTTAACAGGCAGTTAGTCAAGAAAAGATGTAAGGATGTCATATAAGCTAATGAAAAGATGCTCCATACCATATGTCATCAGGGATATGCAAATAACCACAAGATTCTTCTCTATACAACTATTAAAATAGCTCAAATCCAACACACTGAAAACACTCAATGCTTGTAAAGATGTGGAGCAACAGAAATTCTCATACATTGCTGATGAGAATGCAAACTGGCATAGCTATTTTGAAAGAGGGTTTGGCTGCTTCTAACAAAACTAAATATACACTTACCATGTGATCCAGAAACCATGCTCCTTGGTACTTACTCAAAGAAGTTGGAAACTTATGTCCATACAATAATCTGCACATGGGTGTCTGTAGCAGATTAACTCGTAATCACCAAAACATGGAAGCAAGCACAATGTCATTCATTGAGATCAATTACAAGGCTGTGCTAATATCCAGACAATGGAAAGCTATTCTATGCTAAAAAGAAATCTGCTATCAATCCATGAAAAAAGATAAAGTACCTTAAATACACATCACTAAGTGAAATAAGCCAATCTGGAAGACTATACACTGTACCATTCCAACTATATGACATTCTAGTAAAGGCAATACTATGGAGACAATAAAAATATCAGTGGTTGTCAGGGGTGGGAGTGGGAAGAGATGAACAGGCAGAGTAGAAAAAAAAATTTGTAGAGCAATGAAAATACTATACATGCTATTATAATGGTAGATATATATCATTATATATTTGTCCACACCCACAGATTGAACACTAGGAGTCCCCGATGTAAACTACAAACTCTGAGGGATTATAGTGTGTCCATGTAGATTCATCCTTGGTTAAAAATAAATAAATTTTGTGTAAAAAGTACCACGTGGTGAGTGATGTTGATAATGGAGAAGGCTGTGCATGTGTGACAGTGAAGGGTACATGGGAAATCTCTGTACATTCCTTTCAATTTTATTACAACCCTAAAATTGCTCAAAAAATAAAATTAAAAAAAAAATAAAAGTAGGGGATTCCTGGGTGACTCAGTTGGTCAAGCATCCAACTTTGTCTCAGGTTATGATCTCACAGTTCATGAGTTCAAGCCCCACATCAGGCTCTGTGCTGACAGCTCAGAGCTTTGGACCTGCTTCAGATTCTGCGTCTCCCTCTCTCTCTCTGTCTTTACCCAGCTTGTGCTCTATCCCTCTCCCTCTCTCTCAAAAATAAAAAAAAAAATTTAAAAAAGCATTAAAAATTTTTTTAAAAATCCAGAGCGTTTTCTTGCTGAGCTTAGTTTTGTTCAAATCATGAATAACTCTACCTTTCCAGGTTAGGATGGAAGTTTATGGAGGTTTTGTTGGCTGTGATTAGGATTTTGTTATCCCCAGGAACAAATGAGATCAAGTTGGGTCTCCACTTAGACTCCTCATGGCAGGTGACCCCGTGGACTACAACTGCTCTCACTTCTCACCCACCCGAAGGCACATGTTCCATACAGACCACTTCTTATCTGTCAACACCCAATTCCTAACACAGTGCTTAGCATAATGAACAGTAAGTGTTGGTGAAGAGAGGTGGAAAATTTCCCAAGGTCAGACTCTGAAATTATTAATACATCAAAACTGCTGGAATTGGTTTAAAGCACAACTAGTAAAAAGAAAAAAAAACTAGAATCACCATTGATTAACAAAAAAAGTTAATCCTATATGCTAGGTAGAACTGTTCACTTTATTTCAGCAATCATCATTTAAAAAAAAAATTCCCATAAGCTTTGGAAAATCACCTCTTTTTTAAAATGTTTTATTTATTTCTGAGAGAGAGAGAGAGCGAGCGAGCAGGGGAGGGTCAGAGAGAGGGGGAGACACAGAATCTGAAACAGGCTCCAGGCTCTGAGCTGTCAGCACAGAGCCCAATGTGGGGCTTGAACCCACGAACCGTGAGATCATGACCTGAGCTGAAGTCAGACGTTTAACTGACTGAGCCACCCAGGTGTCCCAAAAATCACCTCTTAATAGAGTCAAGTGTTATCTATCCTATGAAACATATTACATCCTGTTAGGACATACGTCATTTTATAAAAGATATATTGGTGGTCCGGTTTAATGATCTGATTTCAACACCTCTAGACTGTAAATAAACATTTTCCCCATGTTTAACCTGATACTCTGATTCTATTGGGATGGATTTGTACTAGATACTCCACTCTCTTAAGTTTTAATATAAAATCTTGTTTCATGTTAAGGAAAGCTAGTCTCATCTTTAATTTGTTTTCTTTTAAAGTAGTTTCAAGATGACAACAGCTTCACTGTACAGAGGAGAAATGTGAACTTGGACTCTTAGAGTGTTTTTCAATTTCTTTCTTCTTCCTTTAACTGAAAAATAAACAAAAATCCTCCACTTACACACTTTGACAGGATTAATTCCGTCAGTTAACTATCATGAAACAAAGTCACCCTTAGAAAATGACAGAAAATAAAATAGATGGTGGATACATTTATTCTCTGATACTTTTACCAGACCCTAAAAGAACAGGAGGAAAATACTATGTGCTCACCTTCCCCTAAAGCAACAGCTGTTTCTCTCAACAAAAGAAAAGGCCATTGCTCTTGAGCACCTAATCCACCTTTAAATTCTTTCTTTTTCCCCACTTTGCTCTGGCTCTGTACTCTAACATGTATAAACTCTCCATATGGCAAAGCAGATGAGAGTCCCTTTGGGCATATCTTGTAAATACCAAATGAAATATCATAAGTGATAAAATGTTACAGTTGTCTAATTCTTAAAGCTTCAAATGTTTCCCATGGTCTCTCAACTGTGGCCTCATATGGCTAGCTGCAAAATCACCCTCCTTCCTGTTGAACTGGAATAATTTACGGATTCCTTCCTGAATTTCAACCTTCCATTAAGGTAGTACAAACAAAGCAACCTATCAATGAAAAAAAAAAAAAGGAAATGTTTCACCTGGAAAACAATAAATGTGTTCTCTATAAGGTGAGTGAGTACAAAATACTCCAACACTAAGGAAAAACTTCATGTAAATTTAAGGGGGGCGGGGGGGGACCCAGCAAGTATGACTACCAGTGGGCTTGAGAAATAAATCGCAAAATAAATCCCTGAAAATCCATTCACATTCTTAGTGTTTAACCACAAACAAGATAATACCAGTAAGCAAGTAAAATCATCCAAATAAAATCTCTTAAGTTAAAAAAAAAATTAGAAAACAATACTTGACAAACTTCTGGAAAAAAGTAAAAACACCGATCGCCTGAAAATAAAGGCAGGGGTGAGGATGCCGCAGTAAATATTCACAAATCGTTTTACTACAAACTATAGAGGGAAGGGTTAAGACGGTGGAGTGGTGGAGGTGCCTTGGACTCTCATCCCTCCAGCGGAGCTATACTGCGGTCGGATCACCTGCAACATTCAGGAATCTATCTGCAGAAGGGCTCAATGATCTCCTCAGTTGGAAGAACAGAGTTTGGAGCTCAAACTCTGAGGTTCTGTAAGTGCGTGGCTTCCCCAGAGCGGAGCTGTGGTGCCCGCTCCTGGGGAGGAGGGACCTGGCCCCAGAAGGCCTATGTGGAGTAGAGATCTCAGGGGCGCACTGGGAGAGAATATTACCCTTCCTGGGGTACATTCAGTAGAGCGTATATTGCCTCCCCAAGGACAAAAGACCCTGTAGGCACCAGCCAAATGCTTTTCATCTGCAGGGGACAGAGGTGCACACAGAGGGAATGCCACCTTTGCTGCTTTTAGCAGGGCTGCACCACGGATTCTGTACACTCAGCCAGAGGAGGACTGTTTTCCGGGACAGGGGGCTTCAGACACAGCATGGAGAGGCTCTGCTTGGAAGGAGGGAGGCAGGTCCCTGTGGCGTTGGCTCTTTTAAGACTTCGGGGTTTGAATCCCAGTCAGTGTCAAAGAAAAAATGCAGGAGAGTTGTGGGGCAGGGTGAGCTGCCTGAACAGCATGGGGGGGCGAGATGCCAGGCTGGGATGAGGGTTTCGGATGGCACCATTCCCCTCCAACACCAACCAGGAGGGACTTCAGGAAGCAACACAGCGGCCCCCAGTGGACGCGAGACCCACTTACACCCAACCCCGACCCCGACACCTGGCAGCTGCCCATTTACTGGAGACTGGAGCCAAAGCAGATCTCTCCTCCAAAAGAGCCAGCACCACCTCCCCCGCCCCCCATGCACCAAGTGTCCTGAAATTGGGTGCCTCCAAATGACACCTGCAGGTTTTTTTTTCTTTTTTTGTATGTCTTTTGGAATCAGGCTGATAGTTTTTGTTTGCTTTTTTCATTTCATATCCTTTTTTATTTTGAATCTGGCTTTTTAAAATTCTTTTCTTTTCCTGTCTCTTTTCTCCTCTTCATCTTCCACTCCATCTCACCCCTCTTCCCCTCCCTCTTCCCTTTCTCCTTCTTTGTAATCAACCTGATACTTTTTTGATTTTCTGGGGTTTGTTGTTGTTCATTTTCTTTTTCCTTTACCTTTTCTCTTTTTTGGGGATCAGGCTTTTTCACTCCCTTTTATCCAGGGCTACTTCAACAAACAAGTCAAAGCACACCTAGTTAAAAGGTCTAAACATTCCCCACTGCAAGCAAGGAGGAGCTCTGCAGAGGATAGACCAGCCAAAACACAAGAGTGCACACAGCATACATCAGAAACACTTTCTAAAGTGCTAGGCCACAAATACTGCATGACACCTTTTTACTATAGCAGTACTCTCAGGTACAGGAAATGTAACAAGTTTTTAAACAGGCCAAAATTTTGCAGCCAAAATTACAAGACAGAGGAATTTCCCCCCCAAAAGAAAGGTCAAGAGGAAATCACAGCCAGGGTCTTGCCCCCAAAAATATAAACAATATATCTGAACAAGAGTTTAAAACATCCCTAAGACCAGTAGCACAGATTTAAAAAAAACAAAATAAAAGCACAGAAGACACCTGGGAAACCCTTGCTGCAGAAATCAAAAACCTAAGAACTAGTCAGAATAAAATAAAAAATGCTGTAACTGAGATGCAAAGCCAACTAGATACAGTCACAATAAGGACTGAAGAAACAGGGGAGGGAACAGGTGATACAGAAGATCAAATTATGGAAAACAATGAAGCAACAAAAAAGAGGGAAATGAAAGTATAAGATCATTATGGGAGACTTAGAGAACTTATTTACTCCATGAAAAGAAATGATATCAATATACAGTAGTCTTAGAAAAAGAAGAGTGAGAAAAAGGGGTATAAGGTCAATTTGAAGAAATTATAGCCGAGAACTTCCCTAATATGGGGAAGGAAACAGGCACCCAAGTCCAAGAAGCACAGATAACTCCCCTCAAAATATACAAAACCAGGTCAAAACCAAGTCATATCATAGTGAAACTTGAAAACTACAAAGGTAAAGAGAGACTTCGGAAAAGACCTAGGGACACAAGGTCCTTAATCTACAAAGGTAGACACATAAGGTTAGCAACACACTGAAACCTGGCAGACCAGAAGGGAGTGACTGGAAACATTCAACGTGCCAAATGGGAAAAATATGCAGCGAGGAATTCTTTATCCAGCAAGGCTGTAATTCAGGAATGAAGAAGATATACAGTCTCCCAGACCAAGAAAAAACAAAAAACAAAAAAAAGCAAATAAACAAAAAACCACAAAAAACAAAACAAAACAAAAAACACTAAAGGAGTTCCTTTAAACCAGTTTTCAAGTAATTTTAAGGGAGGCTCTCTGAATGGAGGAAGATAAAAAAGACCAAAACAACACAATGGACCTGAGAACATCACCAGAAACACCAACTCTATAGGTAACACAATGTCACTAAATTCATACCTTTCAATAGTCACTCTGTAAATGAACTAAATGTTCCGATCAAGCACAAAGTTTATCGAATGGATTTAAAAAACTAACATCCATCTATGTGCTGCCTACAAGAGACTCATTTTAGACCTAAAGACACCTGCAGATTCAAAGTAAAGGGATGGAGAACCAGCTATCTATCATGCTAATGGTCACCAAAAGAATCTTGGAATAGCCATACTTATATCAGACAAACTAAATTTTAAAACAAAGACTATAATAAGAGATGAAGAAGGGCATTCTATCATAATTAAGGCATCTATACATCAAGAAGATCCAACAACTTTTTTTTTAATGTTTTTTCTAGGAGAGAGAGAGACAGTGTGAGCAGGGGAGGGTCAGAGAGAGAGGGAGTCACAGACTGAAACAGGCTCCAGGCTCTGAGCTGGCAGTCAGCACAGAGCCCGACGCGGGGCTCGAACCCACGAACCGCGATCATGACCTAAGCGAAAGTCGGACACTTAACCAACTAAGCCACCCAGGCGCCCCAAAGATCCAACAACTTTCAGTATAATCCCCCCAACTTGAAGGCACCTAAATATATAAATCAATTAATAACAAACATAAAGAAACTCATTGATAATACCATACTAGTAAGATGCTTTAACACTTCACTTACATCAAAGGATAGATCATCTAAGCAGAAAATCAACAAGAAAACAGTAGCTTTGAATGACACACTGGACCATATGAACTTAACAGATACATTCAAGACATAATAGATACATTCAGCACATTTCATCCTAAAGCAGCAGAGTACACATTCTTTTCCAGTACACAGGAAACATTCTCCAGAACAGATCACAAATACCGGATCACAAATCTGCTATAACAGGTACAAATAGAGTGAGTTCACACAATCCTTTTTTTTTTTTTTTCAGGTTACAACACTATGAAGCTTGAAATCAATCACATGGAAAAAACTGGAAAGCCCTCAAATACATGGAGGTTTACTAAAGAATGAATGAATTAACTAGGAAATTAAAGAAATAAAAAACAGATGGAAGCAAATGAAAATGAAAATATGCAGCCATATTTGACGATAGTCCAAACCCTTTAGGATGCAGCAAAAGCAGTCCTAAGAGGGAAGTACATTGCAGTTCAGGCCTATCAAAGAAGCAAGTTAGGTCTCAAATACACAACCTAACTTTATATCTAAAGGAGCTAGAAAAGCAGCAGCAAATGAAGCCTAAAACCAGCAGAAAAAGGGAAATAATAAAGATTACAGCAGAAATAAACACTATAGAAACAAACAAAAAAAAACAAAAAATAAACCAACAACAGCAACAACAAAAATACACTAAAACAAATCAATAAAACTAAATGCTGGTTCTTTGAAAGAATAAACAAAATTGATAAACCCCTAGCCAGACTTATCAAAAAGAAAAGAGAGAGGACCCAAATAGATAAAATTGTGACTGAAAGAGCATAAATAACATCCAACACCACAGAAATACTAACAATTAAAAGAGAATACTATGAAAAAGTATATGCCAACAAACTGGGCAATCTGGAAGAAATGGACAAATTTCTAGAAACTCACACTACCAAAACTGCAACAGGAAGAAACAGACAATTTCAATGGCCCATAACCAGCACATAAATTGAATCAGTTATCAAAAATATCCCAACAAACAAGAGTCCTGAACCAGATGGCTTCCCAGGAGAATTCAATCAGACATTTAAAGAAGAGTAAACACTTATTCTCCTGAAGCTATACCAAATATTAGGAATGGAAGGAAAATTCCAAACTTATTCTATGAGCCCAGCATTGCTTTGAATCCGAAACAACACAAAGACCCCACTAAAAAGGAGAACGAACTATAAATCAATTTCCCTGATTAAAATAAATGCAAAAATTCTCAACAAGATACTAGCAAAATAGATTCAACAACACATTAAAAGAATTATTTACCACCATTATTTATTCCTGGGATGCAAGACTGATTCAATATTAACCAATCAATCAACATGATACACCACAGTTTTCAAAAAGAACTACATTATCCTCTCAATAGATGCAGAAAAAGCATTTGACAAAATACAGCATCTTTTCTTGTTAAAAAAAAAAAAAACCCTCAAGAAAGTCAGGAGAGAAGAAACATTACTCAACATTGTAAAGGCCATATATGAAAAACATACAGCTAATATCATCCACACTGGAAAAATACTGAGAGCTTTCCCCCTCAGGTCAGGAACACAAAAGGGGTGTCCACTCTACCTATTGTTGTTCAACATAGTACTGGAGGCCCTAGCCTCAGCAATCAGACAACAAAAATAAATAAAAGCCATACAAACTGGAAAGGAAGAAGTCAAACTTCTCACTTGTCACAGATGATATGATACTCTACATGGAAAACCTGAAAGACTCCATCAAAAAACTGCTATAACTCATACAAGAATTTAGCAAAATCACACAGGATATAAAATCAATGTACAGACAATCAGTCACGTTTCTATACACTAATGATGAAACAGCAAAAAAGAGAAATCAAGGCATTAATCCCATTTACAATTGCACCAAAAACCATAAAACACCTAGGAATAAACCTAACCAAAGAGGTAAAAGATCTGTACAGTGAAAACTAGAGAAAACTATGAAAGAAATTAAGGACAACATGAAGAAATTTTAAAAAGATCCGTTTATGGACTGGAAGAATGAATATTGTTAAAATGTTTATAATATCCAAAGCAATCTACACATTCAATGCAATCTCCTCTATCAAAACAATGCCAGCATTCTTCACAGAGCTAGACAAATAATTATAGAATTTGTATGGAACCAGAAAAGACCATGAATACTCAAAGTAATGTTGAAAAAGAAAACCAGAGCTGGAGGCATCACAATTCCGGACTTCAAGATATATTAGAAAGCTGCAATTATCAAGACAATATGGTACTGCACAAAACAGACACATGGAACAATGGAACAGAATAGAGAAGCCAGAAATGGACCCACAAACATATGGCCAACTAATCTTCAACAAACCAGTAAAGAGTATCCAATGGAAAAAAAGACAGTTTCTTCAGCAAATAGTGTTGGGGAAAACTGGACAACAAAATGAAGAATGAAATTGGACCACTTTCTTACATCGTACAGAAAAAATAAATTCAAAATGGACCAAAGATCTAAATATGAGAGAGGAAACCATCAAAATCCTAGAGAAAACAGGCTAACGACCTCTTTGATCTCCACCACAGCAATTTCTTACTAGACATGTCTCAGGAGGCAAGAGAAACAAAAGCAAAAATGAACTACTGGGACCTCATCAAGATAAAAGGCTTCTGAGCAGCAAATGAAACAATCAGCAAAATGAAAGGGCAACCACAGTAATGAGAGAAGATTTTTACAGATGACATATCTGATAAAGGATTACTTTCCAAAATCTATAAAGAACTTTCCAAAATCAACACTCAAAATACAAATAATCCAGTGAAGAAATGGGTAGAAGACATGAGTAGATCCTTCTCCAAAGAAGACTTCCAGTTGGCTAACAGATACATGAAAACATGTTCAACATCATTCACCAGGGATATACAAATCAAAACCGCAATGAGATATCACCTCATACCTGTCAAAATGGCTAACATTAACAATGCAGGAAGTAACAGATGTTGGGGAAACACTTTTGCACCATTCATGGGAATGCAAACTGGTGCCAACACTCTGGAAAACAGTATGGAGGTTACTCAAAACATTAAAAATAGAACTACCCTATGACCGAGCAATGGCACTACTAGGAATTTATCCAAAAGATATAAAAATGCTGATTAAAAGGACACAAGCACTCCAATATTTACAGCAGCACTATCAACAATAGCCAAAATATGGAATGAGCCCAAATGTCCATTGACTGACAAATGTATAAAGAAGATGTTTTATATATATATATCTTTAGATATATCTTTAGATATATCTATAGATCTATCTAGATCTATCTAGATATCTATCTAGATAGATCTATAGATATGTCTAGATCTTTATAGATCTGACAAATGTATAAAGAAGATGTTTTATATATATATATATCTTTAGATATACCTATAGATCTATCTAGATCTATGTAGATAGATCTATCTACATAGATCTGTCTATAAGATCTTTAGATCATTAGATATATCTATAGATCTATAGATATATCTAGATCTCTAGATATATCTAGATCTATATATCTATATATCTAGATATAAATATATATAATGCAATATTACTCAGCAGTCAAAAAGAATGAAATCTTGCCATTTGCAACAACATGGATGGAACTACAGGGTATTATGTTAAGTGAAATAACTCAGAGAAAGATTTATATCATGATTTCACTCATAAGTGGAATTTAAGAAACAAAACAGATGAACATAGGGGAAGGGAAGGAAAAATAAAATGAGGAGGAGGCAAACTATAAGAGATTCTCACAAATAAAGAACAAACTGAGAGTTGCTGGAGGGTTGATTGGTCAGGGAATGGGCTAAATGAGTGATAGGCATTAAGGAGGGCACTTTTTGGGATGAGCACTGATTGTTATGTAAGTGATGAATCACTGGGTTCTTCTCCTGAAACCAATACTGCCACTGAATGTTAACTTACTTGAATTTAAATAAATCTTTAAAAATAAATTAAATAAAACCTACTAGATAGTCATAGGTTGGTCCTGTGATGAGCCTACCTACTACAAATATAACAACTCTACTAATTATGCTGAACTGAATGAAATTGAATTGCTATCAGTGGCCAATAGCTCAGGCAAATATTTTCTATTACACGTTAAGTATAAAAATGGTTGTGCTGAAGACATTGTTTCTAGAGCATCCATAGATCCAACAGATTTGTCCTCAAGTTATAAACTATTTTCTGAAGTAGAACAAAAATGCTCATGGCTCTTCTGATTTTCTTTTTTGTTTTATTATTGCCCTAACGAACATGGCCTCTTTGTTCATTCACTTTTCATATCCCAACAAAGTGAAAAATTGAGATTGTTCAGATGGAAGCAGATATTTTGCCTTAATTATCTGAATAAGTTCTTAAACTTTTGCTTTGCTATGGTTGTATAGACTTGGCCTCTATACACTGAAGTTTATTTTTTGTTGTTTTGTGTGTGTGCGTGTGTGTGTGTGTGTGTGTGTGTGTGTGTGAGAGAGAGAGAGAGAGAGAGAGAGAGAGAATGAGAGAGAGAGAGAGGGCATGAACATGGAAGAGGGGTAGGGTGAAGGGGCGGGGGCGGGAGGGAGAACCTTAAGCAGGCTCCACACACAGCAAAGAGCCCAATGCATGAGGCTCAATCTCAGGACAGTGAGATCTTCACCTTTGTCAAAATCAAAACTCACACACTTAACTGACTGAGCCACTCAGGTGCCCTTGCACTTAAGATTTTTGAATCTGAATTTGATTAAATGATTTTAATTGTTGATAATATATCTCATCAATTTTGCTTTAGAAATTGGGTAATTTGTGCATTTTCTCTTAAAATTAGCATACAGTGTTCTAAGATGGAGACTTTAGTAAAAGAGAAGATAAAAATATAAATGTGATATAGTCTCCACCCATAAGGAATTCAAACATATAGATTTTCATGTAAAAATATATGAACAATTCTATAACTATTCTAATACTATAGTTACATATAATTAAAGTGTAAACTGTAACAAAGATCTATGGACACTCAGAAGCCTGGAGATGCTCATCTATGCCATAGTCAGATGAGAAAATACAAGTTCAAATCATTTCTAAATTTTATCAATGTTATGCATACACTTACAGAATTGGTAATCAAACTAGAAATGCACTCATTTATAGGAGACACTTACCATCTCATGGTGAAATGGTCTTTAGTGAAATGCTCATAAATCTCGGATGAAATAAGCTGGACCACCACAGTGTAATAAAAAGTATACTCGGGCTTTTTTTCCTAGTTTATAGCCCAGAGCTCCTAAAACCCTTGGAATTCCCTGAGTGATACAAGTGTCTTTCATTTTTAGTAATAAACCTCTTCAACAATATGTGACTTTACTGATAGTGATGTGATTAGAGCAGGACCCCTACATACCTTCAGGATGGGGGCTGGTTGTCAGAGTTGTCAGCCACGTGATTAGAGGGCTGGAAATTTCAGCCTCCCCCCACTGATATCTGAAAAGGTGAGAGAGGCTGGGGGCTAAGTTCACTCATCAATGATATTTTCTGTCATGCTAACACAATGAACCTTCTATAAATACTCCTAAACAAAAGGTCTCAGAGAACTTCTGGGTTGTTGAATACATCAAGAGGCAGGGAGGGTGGTAAGCCCAGAGAAGGCAGAGAAGCCCCACTCACTCCCATACACGTATCTTGTCCAATGCATCTCTTCCAGCTCCTCCTGAGTTATACCTAAATAATAAACCTATAGTGGGTAAAGTGCTTTCCTGAGTCCATAAGTTTTAGCAAATCACTGTAACTGACATTCATTGGAATCCCCAAATTTATAGTCATCAGGGCAGAAATGTGGGTAGTCTGAACACCCCACGCGTGGCTAGCATCTGAAGTGAAGATGGTCTTTTGGTTCTAAGACCTTCATCTGTGAAGGACACTGGAGTTGTCCAGAGTTCTGGAGTTTGTGTAAGAATTGAATTGAATTGTTAGATACTCTGTTGGTGTCAGAAAACTGGAGGATTGGTATGAAAAGGACATCACATTTTCAATGTCATGAGGAAAAAAAAAACCTTTCAATTACATGAACTTTAGCAATTCCCCTGCCATTTCAGAGTTCATTCTACTTTTAGATAGGAGAAATTTTATCAAAAGCCATAAGTTTCTATGCTAAACTGATTGGCTATTTCTCCTCTGAGATTTAGTATCGACCACATTATATTTCAATTTTCTGATTATTGATCCACCTCCTCTATAGGAACGTGAACTCCTGGAAGTTTGGAATCATGTGTTATATCCATTTGCCACATAATGGGCAATCAATAAATGCTGGTTTAATAGAAGATATAAATTTCCGATGGGAACCATAATGTCTTAGCTCTAAGCAAAAGCAAATTATCATTTGCATAACCATAACCTTCCTTCAAACTGTAATGAAAATTGAGCTAGAGAAGATTTGGAATGCCAAAATAACCCTTTGCACCTGGGCAGAACCTAGAAGACTTACAATATCTGAAGACATTATAAAAATTTACATTTATAATACACTGAAAATACTAAATGTTAATGAACATAAGGAGTTAGTGGAAGTCTCATAAACTGCTGGAAGGAGTACAAAATGGTATAACCAATTTGGAAACAGGTTGTCAGTTTCTTAAAAAGTTTAACATATAGTTACCATAAATCTCAGCAATCAAACTCCTGGTATTTATCCAACAGAAATGAAAACATATGTACATATACACACTTGCAGGCAAATATTATAGCAGCTTTCTGCATAATCACCAAAATGAGGGGAGAAAAAGCAAAATTCTATCAACTGGTGAAAAAATTGTGATACATTCATACAACTAAATTTTACTCAACAATAGAAGGGAACTACTAATACAGTCAACAACATGGAACATACCAAAAACACTATGCTAAACAAAAGAAACTAAACTCAAAAATACACACAGGATAGGATTCTATTTACATGCCATTCTGGAAAAGGCAAAACTTAGAAGAGAAGGCATATTAGTGCTTCCCCAGGGCTGGATATCAGGAAGTAAACTAATTTCCAAGAAGCACAGGGAAAATTTGTTGGGGGGGGGGGGGGACGGAGGAGGGGAGGTGGAAATGTTCTATATCTTGATTATGGTGGTGGGTAAGTACTATACACATTACCAAAACTCATCAATCTAATCATTTAAGAAGGATGAGTCTCACCATACAGAAATTATACCTCAGTAAACCCTGACTGTAAAAAAATTTCAATCTGTTATTTAATCTGGCTACTTCTCAAGTCAGAAAATATTAAACTGAAATATTGGTCCAAGTTTTGGGCTCTTGCCCTTGTTACATGTTTTCAGGACATGGAAATATAAATTTCCAAGAGTAAAAATTTCCAACTTTGTGTAGTATTAACCTGAAATTTGAAATTAAAATATTACTTGTACTTTACCATTTCTCTGTCATATTAAGAAGGCTGTGATTGGGGTGCCTGGGTGGCTCAGTGGGTTAAGCGTCTGACCTTAGCTCAGGTCATGATCTCATGGTTCGTGGGTTCGAGCCCCATGTCGGGCTCTGTGCTGACAGCTAGCTCAGAGCCTAGAGCCTGCTTCAGAATCTGTGTCTCCCTCTCTCTTTGTCCCTCACCTGCTCACGCTGTCTCTCTCTCTGTCTCTTGCTCTTTCTCAGAAATAAATAAAACATTAAAAAATATTTTTTAAAAAAGGTTGTGATTGAGGGTGGAGTAATTAGTGAATCCCTTTTACACTTCTATCATTTGATATTTTATTCTAGTAAAAGAAACCAAACTATTTTCTCTTTAGATATGCCTTTATAATCAACCAGATTATAGGGTTTCAACCAGATTATAGAGACCAGATACTAGGGTTTCATTATTTATTTTTTTTAATTTTTTTAGTGTTTTTTACTTATTTCTGAGAGAGAGAGAGAGAGATTGAGTGAGACACAGTGTGAGCAGGGGAGGGTCAGAGAGAGAGGGAGACAGAGAATCTGAAGCAGGCTCCAGGCTCTGAGCTAGCTGTCAACACAGAGCCTGATGCCGGGCTCAAACCCACAAACCGTGAGATCATAACCTGAGCTGAAGTTGGACGCTTAACCGACTGAGCCACCCAGGCACCCTAGGGTTTCATTATTTAAACCAACTCCACCCATCCATCAGTAGGAGTAAGTGGAGAAACTCTCCAACCCAAGGTAAATATACAGTGGTCTCGGCAAGAGTTTCTAACATTCAACAGCACCTCCAAAAAGCATCATCTCCCTTTAGAAGCAACATAATTAGTTTGATGTGCATTCTATAGGGTTTCTCCTCCAGTACTATAAATAGCTGCTTTATTAATATAAAACTATCTGAATTTCTCAACTAATAATGACAACACAGACAAGGAGAAAATCTGTTAGAAATTGAAATAGCCCAAACCTTTATTCTGACTAAGGGTATTGACATTCCAATATTGTTTACCCTCACAACCTCAAAATTAGAGTGGAATGCACTCTCCTCAAAAGTATATTCTGCTTGCAATATTAAGATGTCAACGGAATTCTAAGTAAAATATTTTAGGTATTAGTTAACCACTATTATGTTAACCAGTACTCATTTTTTAAAAAGAACAAAGAAAAGGAAAGACACAGAAAGAAGAAACTCAGTTTTTTCCAAGTGGAAAAATACTACCTTAGATTCTAAATAATGGCCTGAGAGAATTCATGCGTCTCTGTAATTCTGAACACAGCCTCTCTAGATCTCAGAATTTAAAGACAAAGAAGGAACACAGATACCTGAACCCCTGTAATAATGATGTATCTTACCATCTTACATCCCTGTCCCTGACAGAGTGTGAGTTATTTCCAAGTTAAAATAAAGCGATAGGCTTCTCACCTGATTCTTCCTTTACCCACATAGAGTATTCATTTTCCTCAAAACCAACTTTCCTTCTTCACTGTCCTATTTCTGCCAATTACAGGGTTATTTAAAGCAATGTAAATAGTAACGTCTGACTCTTCCACATCCAAATTCCAAAGTGCCATCAGCTACCCATCCCTTCTCTAGGAATGTCACATCACCACTCTTCCATTTTCATCACACTTCACCCAGACACGTGCTACTACAAGGCCTATTTGGCTTTCCCACCTCACATTTTTACTCTCCCAATCCATCCAGAGACTGCTTGTAATGTAATCCTCTTTCCCAAAAAGAACGTGCATAAGGCATTCTCCAACAGAAAAAATTCCAATGGCTCCCAACTACCAAAGGTCATAATATTTAACTGGACAAAACTTACCACACTTCAAAATACAATCCACCATTTCCAAAATTATGTCACTTATTCAGCTGAATTAACCCTCTATTCCAAACTACCCTGTTCTTCTCTTTAGAACATGCTGTATTCTTTACTAATTCAGATTTTTGCTTAGAAAAAAAAAAACTGACTCAGAAACAACTTGTCTGAATTTCTTCTAAGGAACGTTCTTTGGACTCTCACTACTGGGAACTTCCCATTCCTCAGTGCTGAATTTAAGTCCCATGTACTTGGTGAAGATTCCAGAGTCCTCAGTATACTCTTTTCTCAACACATGTGGCACATGTCACATCATTCCTGTGGATCATATGTCATGATCTATCATGTGTGTATGTGTATAAGACAATATATGCAGGAATATGGAGATTAATATAGTTATATTGTATATACTATGTACTTATGTATACTTATAAATGTACATACGTATAAAATAGCTATTATATATTAATAGATGGCTAAATTTATTCATTTTTGTTTTATACAATTTTATTACATATTATTTGATTAATATAACATGTTATATATTATATAGTAATTAAAATTAATATATTGAGATTGGTAAATATATATTCATATTATGTATAATACATATTTATATTTTCTTATATGTCTATTACATACACAATCATATGTGTGGACAAATATATGTGTGTGTGTGTGTGTGTGTATTCACATACAGATTGATCATCTTTTCTCCCCAAGAGGCCATAAACTTCATGTTCTAATATTTTTTTGCACACCAAGTGCAAGTTCTCAAAGAAGACAGCAGCATAAGGAAGACAAGGAGAGAACTGGTAAAAGAAACTAGGACAATTGGCAGCTGTGTGAGAGAATTTAAACAAGTTCCCACCCCCAACTTGCTAAGCCGACCATTATAATGATCCAGGATCTGCATGAGGCCATCAGATGGTCCTGGCTTATGTTCCGACACATCCTCCTAAAGAGCAAGACTCGGGAAAGAAAGCATGCAGGCAACATTTCAATCATGAGTCAGGGAATGGGGAGATGGGAGGAGAGTATTTTTACAAGTGCAGATTGAAGCAGAATGTGAGTTAATATTGGTGATACATAAGATTAAAATAACACTGAAACAAAAGAAAGATTAACAAAGAGAGTCAACTAAAAGCTCTCAGAAAAACAAAAATCAATCTCATAACCACTGAACACGCTCAGATTAGAGTACATTTTGAAATACTTATCAAATTACTGAATGCTGTGGGTTTTTTGTTTTTTTAATGATAGTGGCTAATACTGATGCCGGTGTAGTAAAATACTCACTCCTACACACAGCTGGTATCTTAGGAAAAACCATTCCATGAAAACCTTAGTAATAATAATCAAGACTGAAAATTTAACTTTGAACTCAGCATTCTTACTTTTAGAAATCCAGTCTAAACAAACTTAAGACTACAAAGATGTCTCAACATTTTTTGTAATAGCAAAATTTTAAAACCTCACAATGAAAAATAGAATGCTTATATCAATTATGGCCCAGCCAGTGATGAAATACTAGCTGACAATTTAAAATGTCAGTTTTGATTAATATTTATTAACACAGAAATTTTTCAAAATATCATGTTAAGGTAGAAAAGATACAAGTTTGTGTGTGTGTGTGTGTGTGTGTGTGTACACATGTGATGATTCCAATTCTGTTTTAAAATATGTACAATAAAACATTCCAGATAAAATAGACCTAAGTGTTAAAGACAGTAATAGAGTTTTTACATTGTGTCTTATATTTTCCACCAACTTCTTTACAATTGAACATGTATTAATTTAATAATCCAAAATAAAGATGAAGGTCTTCCTTTCAAAACACAGTTCTGAAAGAATACCATATCTTAGAAAATGTAGTTTCTGTAACAGCAGCTGTAAAATAGCTGGGTACTAAAGAGGCCTTTGTATGGAAATTACTTCTAAGTAGTGTCGAGGCCAGCCCCTACTGGGAACGGGACCACTTTCTCTCTAATTTAGGAAATTCAGAGAAAGGAAGTCCCCTTCTGACTGGAAAAACAACCAGGAGGTTCACAAAACACACAGAAACTTAACCTCTTCATTCTTTTGTGTCCTTTGTAAAACAGAAATAAGAGAGTTGCTACCAAAAGCCAGAAAGACTAGCAGAGCCACCCAGGGAGAGTTTAACCAAAAGCATAAACATGAAATGATTTTAATGTAAGTTAAAAGAAAATGATCTAATTATAAGCGATTATTTTTATGGAGCGTATGTAAGGTTCATGTAAGAATCAAATATGGGGGTGCCTCGGTGGCTTAGTTGGTTAAGTCTCCGACTTCGGCTCAGGTCAAGATCTCATGGTTCGTGGGTTCGAGTCCCACCTCAGGCTCTGTGCTGACAGCTCAGAGCCTGGAGCCTGTTTCAGATCCTGTATTTCCCTCTCTCTCTGACCCTCCCCTGTTCATGCTGTCTCTCTCTCTCTCTCAGAAATAAAGAAAACATTAATAATTTTTTTTTTAATTTAAGAATCAAATATGTTAAGAATTCACCTAAGGAAAAAGAATCTCTATAAGCCTGTGTGTTTTTTTAAATTTTGCTCTTTACACATTTTTAATGTAATTGCTGCCACCAACTAGCTGTGTGACTTTGGCAAGTCACTTCATCTGTGTTTTGAGAATGGTGCTAGTCAAGAACATGACTGCCAGAGCCAGAGTGAGGTTGCATTCTGGCTCTTCAGCCTCTTTTTGACTATGTTAAGATCAATGACCTTCTTCAGACTTAAGTTTCGACCTGTAAAATGGACTACCTCATCTAGTCACAAGTAAATGAGAGAAAACATTGAAAGAGTATTTAGTGCTACAAAAGTGTGTCTATTATTGTCACCTTTAAAAAGAGCTTAGTTTCAACAAGATTCTGACGTTTCCTTTAGTTCTAAAATTTGCACATTAAGAAAAAAGTAAAAAATAAAAAAATAAAAATAAAAAGGGGCGCCTCGGTGGCTCAGTCGGTTAAACGTCTGACTTCAGCTCAGGTCATGATTTCATGGTTCGTGGGTTCGAGTCCGGCATCAGGCTCTGTGCTGACAGCTCAGAGCCTGGAGGCTGTTTTACAGATTCTGTGTCTCCCTCTCTCTTTGACCCTCACCTGCTCATGCTGTCTCTCTCTCTCAGAAATCAATAATAATAGTAAAATAAAATAAAATTTGCACATTTGAAGCAATTTAACTACTGGTTAATATTGTGTTTATATAGTTTGATAAAAAATTATATTTTCAGTTTTAATTTTAAAAAATGAGGAGTAAGATCACCAGGATGGCAACACAGGTCATTTGTTTTTACTGAATTTCCCATTCCAAGAAAAATTAGGGGTGCCTGGGTGGCTCAGTGGGTTAAGCACCCAACTCTTGATTTCTGCTCAGGTCGTGATCTCACAGTTTATGATATAAAGCCCCGTAGCAGGCAATGTAAGGAGCCTGTTTGGGATTCCCTCTCTCCTCTCTCTGCCTCTTCCTCCACACTCTCTCTCTTTCAAAATAAATAAATAAACTTTAAAAATTAGATTTAAAAAAAAAAAGAAAAACTAACAAGTATTGAAAAGCAAGGCCGCAGCAAGAGAATCCTAAACCAAAGGGATGATGCTGAGGCATCCCCTGGACCACAGAGACCAAGGCAGACTGCATAGAAGGGCAGGCAAAGTGTCCTGACTGACCGCATTAACCCCCCACCCCCCACAAGGCCAGCACAGCACCATACAGAAAGGTTGTATGAGCCTCCAGTTCCTCCAGTGTAAAAAGAAAGCCCAGTGGAGACAAGTCCCGCCCACCCCTGTGGGCCACTATGCAGAAACCCCTATTCTGATCTCACAGTGCAGGGATTATAGGAAAATTTGCAGGGTTCGACCACTGGGTATCTGACTGATGGAGAAGTGGGGAGAGGCTTACAACAGCCAGCGCACACATGTTGGCGGACAGTGTTCACACCTGTAGTGCCCGAGGAATAATCTAAACCAGGGGCTTGGCTCATCTGTAGAGCCAAGTCAGAAGCACTCTAATCAGGAAACTCGACAGGGTGAACATTTGCCTTATTCCAAGACTCAAATGATGAGTTTTTCCCACACCCAGGCAAAGAGCTGAACCATAACCCTTCCACTGCGGAGAGAATCTTCTGGCCTCATCTGACCTGAAGGGCTGGTGATGACTCCTGCAGCTGTGTGACCCAGCAAGGCTTGAACCAAGAAGCAGGCAATCAGAGGAGATCACCACCAGAGCAAAGTCAGTACCTGCAGAGAGGCTTCCTGTCTTATACACAGGCAGGGGGATCCATTTCTTTTTTTTTTTTTTTTTAATGTTTTATTTATTTCTAGGAGAGAGAGAGAGAGACAGCGTGAGCAGGGGAGGGTCAGAGAGAGAGGGAGTCACAGACTGAAACAGGCTCCAGGCTCTGAGCTGGCAGTCAGCACAGAGCCCGACGCGGGGCTCGAACCCACGAACCGCGAGATCATGACCTAAGTGAAAGTCGGACAATTAACCGACTAAGCCACCCAGGCGCCCCAGGGGGATCCATTTCTAACCAAAGTTGAAGGCAGTTCCTGGCCCCTTTGGACCAGAGAGCCTGTTTGGGAAGATGAGAGTAACGTGGAGTGGCCCCTCCCTGTCCTTTACATGCAAGGGAGCTACTATATAGCCACACTCACTGTATAGAGTATATTTCAGCTCCATCCGACCTGAAGGGCCTGTGTCAACTCCCAGAAGCTGTGCAGCCCTGCCGCACTCAAGCCAAGAAGCAGGCAAGAAGAACTGATACTTTACAGACCAAAGCCCCTGACCCTGTTCCAATAAGAAACTTGAAGTACATGTTGGCATGAGTTAAGACCACAAAGAGCTGCTTCCACCACTGTACCCAAACAGGGAATTTAATATGTAGCCCCACTCATTGCTTCAGCCTGACTGACTTTGGAACCTTACCAGAGCACACAGGAAGTTGCATAGCCCAAGTCAACAGCCCTACATACGGTGGCACTTAAACAGAGAGCACAGCTCGCAGATTACCCCATCTGCAGAGCAAAACCAGTAGTCTTGCTCTGATTAATTCAGTTCTCCAAACAATGAGCTATATAGATCTTGGGTCATGTCCTGCTGCTCTGCAAGGGTAGGGAAGCTAATTCACAGCCCCCTCTAGTTATAAATACAATACACTATAGGTCCTTAAAGAGCCAGGAAAAAAAATAAGAACTGAGCCCAAATTTAGAAGAAAGAATTTCCTAATTAAGATTTTCTGATAAAGATTAGAACAGAAATAAATGAAAGAAATAATTGTAAAAAAAAAAATAGAGAAGTTTAATCAAACTTAAAGTTGGTTCTTTGAAAGAATAAACAAAATTGACAGACTCTTGGCTAATCATGGAGAAGAGATTTTAAAATAGCCCAATCAACAAAATTTTAAATAAAGACAACAATGAGATGGACATCACAGAAATTATGACAGATAAGAGGCTACTGTCAACAACGTATGTTAACAGAAACATACAATGCACCAAGACTAAATCAGGAAAGAACTAGAATACCTGAACCAAGTGCATAAGGATACTGAATCAGTAATCAGAAATCTCCCAACAAAGAAATGCCCAGAACCAGATGCTTCATTTACCAAATATTTAAAGAATTAATACCAATCTTTCTTAAAAACTTCCAAAAACTTGAAGAGAGAATACTCCCAAATTCATTTTATAGGGTTATCATTGTCCTGATACCAAAACCAGAAAAGGATGCTACTGGGGGGAGGGACCCACACAGGGACACCTGGGGGTCCCTGGGTGGCTCAGTTGGTTAAGTTTTCAAATCTTGGTTGTGGCTCAGGTCATGACCTTACAGTTAGTGAGTTCCAGCCCTACACTGGGCTCTCTGCTAATAGTGTGGAGCCTGCCTGCTAGGGATTCTCTCTCTGCCCCTACCCTGCTCCCATGGTCGGTCTCTCTCTCTCTCTCTCTCTCTTTCAAAGATAAACAATAACCTAAAAAAAGTAAAATTAAAGAAAATAACTACAGGCCAATGTCCTATATGAGTATAGATGCAAACTCTCAATAAAAGTTTATCAAACCAAATTCAGCAGCACATTAAAAGGATCATCTACTCTGACCAAGTAGGATTTACCCCTGAGATGCAAAGATATTTCAACATATGCAGTTCAATATGAAACATCACATTAACAGAATGAAAGAATATTATCAACTCAATAGACACAGAAAAAACATTTGACAAAATTCAGCATACACTTATAATTAAAACTCTTCAAAATTAAGTATAAAAGGAACATATCTCAACATAATAAAGGCCATATATGATAAGAATATAGCTAACATTATACTCAATGATGAAAGTTTGAAAGCTTTTCCTCTAAGATCAGGACCAAGACCAGGATGTCCACTCTTACCATTCTTATTCAAAATGGTAATAGAAATCCTAGCTAGAGCCATCAGGCGAGAAAAAGAAATGAAAGGTATCATAATTGGAAAAGAAATAAAATTGTCTCTATTAAAGATGGCCAGATTTTATGTATAGAAAATTCTAAAGACTCACTGTTACATATTATCAGTTAGTTTACTTAGTAAAGTTGCAAGATACCAATTAATAGAAAATTCAGTAGCATTTCTAAACACTAACAATAAATTTTCTGAAAAAGAAGTAAAGAAATTGACCCATTTACAATAGGATCAAAGAAAACAGGAATAAATTTAACCAAGGAGGTGAAAGATTTCTATTCTGAAAACTCTAAGACATTGATGAAGGAAATCAATGAAGGTACAAATAAATGGAAAGATATCCTGTAATCACGGATTTGGAGAATACTGTTAAAAGAGCAATATTATAAAAAGGTATATCTACAATGCAATCCCTATCAATATTTTAGGGGCGGTTTTTTGTTTGTTCTGTTTTTTGTTTTTACAAAAGTACAAAAAGCACTTCTAAAATTTATATAGAGCTTCAAAAGACTATGATTAGCCAAAGAAATAATAAAAAAGGAACAAAGCAAGAGACACTACACTTCCAGATTTCAAGTTTCACTTTAAGGCTATAATCATCAAAACAGTTAAGTATTGATACTGGTATAAAAACAGAAAAATAATCTAATGGCACACAATTTAGAGTCCAAAAATTAACCAAAGCACATATAGTCAATGGATATTTGACAAGGGACTCAAAAATACTCACAGAGTAAAGAATTCTTTCAATAAATAGTGCTGGGATCATTGGATAGTCACATGTAAAAGCTTGAGACTTGACCCATATCTTATATCACTCGTCAAAATCAACTCAGCATGGATTAACAACTTAAATATAGGACCTAAACACCTGAAACTCATAGAAGAAAAATTAGGAATAAAGCTCCTTGACATAGGTCTTGTTAATGATTTTTTTTGGTTATGACAACTAAAGCATAAGCAACAAAACTACAAATAACAAGTAGGACTACACAAAACTAAAAAGCTTATGCACAGCTAAAGAAACAATTCAAGTGTGAGAAAACCTATGAAATGGGACAAAATATTTGCAATCCAGACATCTGATAAAGGGGTTAATATACAAAATATATAAAGAGTCCATGTAACTCAACAACATGAATAATGAATGAATGACCCAACTTAAAAAAGGTGAAGGACCTGAATAGACATTCCTCCAAAAGGACATACAAAAGGCCAACAAGTACATGAAAAGATATTCAGTATCACCAACCATTAGAGAAATTCAAATCAAAACCACAATGAGTTATCACTTCATACTTGTTAGGATTGCGATCACCAAAAAGACAAGAGATAATAAGTGCTGGCAAGAATATGGAGAAAAGAGAGCCTAGGGACCCTGTTGGTAGGACTGTAAATTATTACAGCCACTATAGAAAACAGTACTGGGGCTCCTCAAAAAATTAAAACTACAATTCCCTTAAGATCCAGCAATTCCACCCTTAGGTATTTACCCAAAGGAAAATAAAACACTTAACTCAGAAAGACATCTGCATCTCCATGTTCACAGCTGCATTACTAACAATAGCTAAGACATGGAAACAACCTAAGTGTCCATCAGTGGAAAAATGGATCAAGAAGTTGTGGTATATCATTCATTCACAAAGATGAGGAAATCTTACCCTTTGCAAAATTAATGGAACTTAAAAGGCATTATGCTAAGTGAATAAATCAAACCCCAATACTATTTGATCTCATATGTGAAATTCTAAAAAAAAAAAAGAGAGAGAGAGAGAGAGATCAGACTTGTAGTTACAGGCAGGAGAGGGTAAGGGGAGGGGGAATTTGGAGGAATTTTGTCAAAAGATACAAACTTCCAACTCTAAGAGAAATACTAGTCATCTAACTGACCACATGAGAACTACAGCTAACACTTCTGTACAACACATAGGAAAGTTGAGAGTAAATCCTAAAAGTACTCGTCATAAGAAAACCATTTTTCTTTTTCTTTTCCTTGTCTCTATATGAGAAAATAAATAAATGGTAGCTAAACCTATTGTGATAACCACTTCAAAATTATATGTAAGTCAAACCCATCAGGTTATATGCCTTAAACTTACACAGTGATATATGTTAATTATGTGTCAGTAACACTGGAGAAGATCTGGCCCAATCCCGCATAGAAATATTGCGTCTACTGTGCATGTGTACCTCAGAAAAGTGGTTTAGTTCTGTAAAGCTACAGAGACAATGAAAATCAATTACCTGGCTGACCAACAATACAGAAGAACTAACTAGTACATCTAAGACATCACCTATACTTTTGGGCATGATCACTCCGTGACATATTAAAATAGCTTCAACATGGTTAACTTGCTAATTGAATATTTAGTTCGATATTAAATATTGATGAATTAAAAGCACACTCTATTTAACTTTATACATTATTTTTTCTTCCCCAAGCTATAGCCTATAACTTTAAGACACGTTGTTTGGATTCATGTTCTTTTGCTGAAAACAGCTGCCAAAACTGTTCTAGATACTTAAGAAGAAAATAGAGTATTTTAAAAGAACTGGAAACTGTCGAATATTTGCTTTGGCAAAAACAAACAAACAAAAACCATTTCACTCAAAACATCCTTGTAGTTCTAAATTCAAAGTCAGCTATGTGTATTTGGTGTCTTGGCTCCCTTCTCCTGCCCCACTGCCCCTCCACATACACCCCCTCAAAGACACACACCACACACAGACACACACTTTTAATGCCTTGGCAATAAAAGGAGGAAGAAAATTAAAAGGAAGGTTTGAAATATGTCATCCCAACAGTAACAATATGTGTTACTCCAGAGAAAGCCAGGTGGTGGACACAGACACAGAGCTGCTACCTTTCAAACTCGAGACTTCATCATCACAGGGGAATCTGAAAAAAAGATGCTTCCCACAGCCAAACAGAACACCAGGAAACAATCAGTCTCAGTAAGCATAGTGAGCTTCTTGCTACATTAATCTGCCTCAGAGCCCTTTACTCCCTGTGCACAGAAACATTTAGTAAAGAACAAGAATGAAAGGAAATTATACCAGGGTTTGATGGTCCATTCTGTCATTGGGCTCTTCTTTTTGCAATCAGCTTAAAAATGAGAAGGGAAACTCTACTAGCTTCTTTTGCAAAGTGTCAGTATGAAAAGCAGGAAAGAGTGTTCTCCTCAGGCTCTCAGGAGGCCTGGCAATGACTGTTGCGGTAAATTACTCTACAGAAAGGTACGCTTTGTGGCTCAGCATCTTCAGGAACAAAGTCACAGAAAGTTTTTCTCAAGGGAAATCACAGGGGGGTATATGAGTAGATTATAGAGCACAAAAGATATCACAGCCTCAGAAATGTTTTTCAGCAAGAAAACAAGTGACACAACCGAGTTGTTGAAAGCTTTGGAGTCTAGTCCTGATTCTAAGACATAACATAAACCGTCTTGTGAGATTGCTATGCCTCTACCAATGGTTACATTAACTATTCCCCAATGGAGCACAGCAGTCCAAGAATTAAACTGCAAACCCCTTCTAATAAGAAGTGGTCTGTATATTTAATACAACACTGTGTTTACCTCTAAGAAATGGCTGTTTCACAAACTCCAACAGAAATGTCTAAGGCCACACACTCAGATAAGCACTAATGCAGTTTATATCATCAACTCCTATCAATTAGGAAAAAGGGTTCTAGCCAAAGTGAAACTGGGTAATTAGTGAAAGGACTGAAGTTTAAAAAAAAAAGTTCTCTTTTCAGTCTCTTGGACCCCCCAAAAAATTCTTTCTATTGAGTAAAGACAATGAGATAATGAAAAGACAAAAAAGATCCTCTGACTCAATGTTTGAAGTCTGCTGCTAGATAGCCAGACCCTACAGGCAAATTGTGATCTCAAAGAAATTACAGGGGGCTAGCGTTTCATCCATAAATAAAAGGATTGTACTACATAAGACAATATTGATTATAGCTCCAGTAGAAATTCTTCATCATAAATGTTCATAAATAAAAATACAAAAAGAAAAAAAAAGAATATATGGGCTAAATAGAGAGGGCTTGATGATCAATTTTAGCCAGAATTTACCATCAGTAGGTCTAGGAATATAAACATCAAGAAAAATAGAGTAAAAGAGGAGGAACAGAAATACATTTAAATAATATGGAGAAAATAAACAATAGCCAAGGGAGAGGGAAAAGAGGAAAATAAAGCAAGTAACAGGACTGTAAAAATAATACTGTTGAAATGAGAATCAGTTATGAAGCCTATCCAAATACAGTGAATTCTGACAGAGATAGGAATATTATAGGATTGAGCACAAGGAGACAATTTAGAAGACTATTTCCTAGGGACTCCTGGGTGGCTCAGTCAGTTAAGCATCCAACTCTTGGTTTTGGCTCCTGTCACAATCTCATGGTTCATGGGCTGGTGCCCTACATCAGACTTTGCGCTGACAACATGGAGCCTGCTTGGGATTCTGGCTCCCTCTCTCTCTGCCCCTCCTACACCCACTCTCTTTCTCTCTCCAAAAAATAATAAATAAATAATAAACTTAAAGAAAAAAGGATTACCTCTCATTTGAATCTATAGTTGTTATGGTTGCTAAGAAGTTTCTATTAAAGTGCCCAAGAAACCCTGAAGCTCCTCATTCTAAATTCTACTTCTATGAGAAAAATGTAAATGAAATTAATACAGAAGTTATTTAAAGGAACACATTATAGCAAGCACAGCCATAAATCAATATCTAAATTTACAGGAGAATAAACGATAATGGTAGATCTGAAACATCAAGAAAATTTTGGATTACCCTCTGTTCACTAAGGCCGAAAAGTATGTAATATAGCTTTAAAATGTCAATCAAAAACTATTTTTCAAAAGCATCAGCACTAGAGCTAAGATACAATCAGAAAAAATAGGTCACTCATAATGTTATAGTCATCTAAACTGTATAACTGAGTAACTTCTGCATCCTCGTAAAGAGCTCTTCATTTATAGAAGTCAAGGTGATTTTCATATTTAATGTTATGTGTCTATGTGTGCGAGAAACATTACCTTACATGTACCATATTTTATTTTGTACTCCTATAAATAAGGGAAAGGCATAAACACACATTAAATGACTTAACCAAGAGCTCCCAATTGTCAATAGGTGGGGGGCTGGAAAGAGTGGATACGAGGAAGCCAAGTGACATGTATTCTGACTCAAAGATTCAAAATGGTACGTAAAATTAACAGAAAGTCATTGAGAAGCTGTATTTATTGCCGTAAACTGGAAAAGGATGCAAAATACCCATTAATGAGGACTCATTCCATAATGAAGTGCTATTTCCTATGCAGGACTGGTGATGCCTTTGTACCCACCATCAGCAGGGATTATCATTTTTCATTCTTTGGCTGGTATCCATCTGATAACAGTTCTGCTTCCCTTTTCTGCCTGCCCCCCACAGGACCAGCAGAGAAGGAAGGCAAAACAAGTAGCCACGTCTTGCTTTTTCTTTTCTCTTCCCTTCTTTCTTTCTCCCTCTCCTTCCCTTCTTCTGTTTCTCTCCCTCTCTCTCTCCCACCTCCTGTCTTTTCTCTTTCACTCCCTCCCTTCTTAGCACAGTTTTTAGATTCTTGACCACCTGCCACCAAACACAGGTTTGGCACAGCCTCAAAGACTGGTTAGAGCCAAGACCACTAAATTATGCATTATTCTTTGTGTAACAATAAACAAATATATGCTTATATTCATATAGATCTTATACTACAAGTAAATAAGATATTATCAGGAATAGCTTCCCAAATCTGTGATATCACAGAAGTTACATCTTCATTTTCCTTGTTATTTGTAGTTTGCTATGTTATTTCTATCACTTCAATGAATATTTGTGTTAGTATTAGGATTTGTGTTATTACTACCTTTAGGACTCTTGTAGTGACCAAAACCAGGGTTTCAGATTTAGACACATACATGTCCGATTCCAAATCTGCTCCTTTTTAGCTGTGTGGGTGGATATGAGCAAGTTATTTAGTATCTTACTTCTTAACTGGTTTCTTCATTTGACTTTAGCTCACACAGTTATAGTAAGAACTAAGATAATCAAAGGACAACATCATGCATATCCTCTAGTATATATTGTCTCATGATGGTTAGCTTTTTTTCCCATTTCCTTTTTTTTTTTTCCAGACTCCTAAATTGATATTCATTCTGATATTCTTGTGGGATTTTCAACAGTGCCTCCTCAGTGAACGATAAACTGTCTTTAGCAGTTAGGATGCTTGGTAAGGTAAGATGGAAGCTTGACTTCAAAGAAAAATCCCCATCTTGGAAAAACAAGACTATGGAAGCAGCTGCTAATTAGCAAGCAAGCAGTGCAATGATGTATTACGAGTGTCAAAAACAAAGTAGCAAAGTCAGGACTATTTTTGCTGTGAAGATAGCCAGCCCTTAAGAAAGGCCAATGTTTCCCAGTAATTTAATCTGAAAGATATAAATCATGACTGAGAAGCTCCCTGCGTCAGCAATGGAGAGAAATACCTACATTCTACCAAGTTTTCCATGATAAAAGACAGGTTTCCATACATATGAGATCAGGACAAACAATTATCAATCAAAGATAACCCCCTTGATACCTGTTTGAAGTGAAATTGGAGGTCAGCAAAGGCCAAAAAGAGAGAGAACTGGATTGTCTCTGTAATTTTAAGGAGCTCTTCACTAGATAGTCTATTTTACAAAGTTTCAGCTGTATGTAATTTTCAGACATTAATGATTTAATGCCTGCCAGACAAAGAAAGAAAAGATGTCAAAAATCAAAGACAGATATAACTGTATCATGAGCATAAAAATGGAGGCTGACATCATAATGATGAAAAATCAGTTCAGGGCAAAAGTATGCAAACTAAAATAATGGCCTAATACAGAATCACACAGTGTCTTGGAAGAATACAACTGGCAATTGATGAAAACAGGAGTGTATGTACCATCTGATAGCCAGAAAATGAAGAGTTCAAGGAATACAAAGTCAGAAGCCCCAGAATGGTCCTTTGCTATGCAAATAATATGCAGTGCAGTTCCAAGTCTATGTTCTAAATCAGAATGATCTGTCACTGCTGTGTTGCAGACAGTAAGACTGTAGAAGTTTAATCCTATTACCCAACCAATGACCATCTGGGGCTATTTGAGCATAAAATAATGTTTGACCCCAACTCATCATTCTTACAGTATCATTCAAGACCAGAGAAGTCTGGAGATCCCATCAAGTCTCAAAATGCATTTCATGACTTATCACTGAGCATCATAATTGTTGTTGGGCTTAGACAACTGAATTAAGTTTTATGGTGAAATGTAAAGGTTAAAATATAAGCAACTACTTGACTGTAAGAGTCTTATTAAACAGTTACTTTCTTCAGAATCCAGACCAGATTTTATTAAATCTCTCTAATCGCCAGAGTCTATGCCCCGTTAGAATCTCAAATTAACATTAAATGAAAAAAAGTAGGCAGGGAAGGGAAGGAGGAAAGGAAAAGAGAATGGAAAAAAGTGGAAGAAATACCTGGCATCCATACCCTCAATTCTAAAATCTAGATGGAAATTTCAAGATATCCATATGTCAGTCACAGTAGGCATGCTGAATTAGTCAGCACAATGCTCATTAGCTGCTATAACAAACATCCGCAATCTCATGGACTTAAAATTATAAAACCTTGTGTCGTTTTCATGCTAGTTATAGTGTCCTCAGTGATTCTCCTCAAAATGGTGACTCAGAGTATGAGCTGCTTACGTGTTTTAACTTTGCCACCTGGAACATGTGATTTCCTAGGTCACCAGAGAAGGAAAAGAGAGTAGTATTTCATGGTCAGTGCTGGAAGTGGCATACATCAATTCCGCCTACCTATCATTAGTGAGAATACAGTCATATGCTCCCAACAAAGCCATCAAGGATGCTAAAACATATCACCACTGCATGTTTCCAAGAAGAAACAACAAAGAGTATCTAATAGTCTCTGCTATAGGTATTACAAAGCAGCAGATGTTCCAAATAAGCAGACAGGGAAGGCTGCATGAAAAACATGAAACTAAGGAGGAGGAAGAAAGTCATTTGAAGAAGAGGGAATCATATAAACAAAAGTGTACAGGAGACGTGTATAGAGGACACAGGATTAAGGACTAAAGATTAGATGAGTCTGGCTGAAGCTGAGTTTTCCGGTAACTGAAAAGAGTGAGACACACCCAATAAGTAAATAAGAATGACTGGAGAGGGTATTTAATAACAAGAAGCTTTAACTTTTCCCTTTAGGTTATTACTATCTTTGTTCATAGCTCCTGGCTATAAGCAGTGAAGAGTATGAAGAGTATCCATGGTCCACTAAAAAGAAGAAACCACTGACAACAAGACAATTAGCAGGTCACTTTCACAAGAACTGGTATTAGGAACAATAAAAGAGGCTCAAAATGGAGTCACTAATGCCAAACCCCATATCATCATACCAAGACTAGACTTCTAGCTTGACTCTCCCAGAAATGGAATCTTAAATCAGGCAATAAGAAATCCCCTGACCAGAACAAGGTTAGTCATCTGCTTGATAGGCTCCTGCAATCCCCTAAAGGAAGTTAACTTTGAAATAACCAACTCATTTTTGCCTAGTAAAAGTTCCTTGTTTCCAATCCCATCTGCCTATAAAATTCTTTCATTTTATACAACTCCTCGGAACTCTTTTTCATTTACTAGATTGGATGCTACCTGATTTGAATTTATTTTTGTTCAGATAAACTCAGTATTTTTAATATGTCTCAATTTATATTTCAATACTGGGCACTCGTCCTGGTTCCAATACTTAATAATCTGTGTGAGTTTGAACAAATCCACTAAATCCTGTATCTCAGTTTCCTCATCTCTAAAATTGATGAGGGAGCTTAAGGCAAATTGAGGGCAAAGTACAAGCTAGCATACACCCCTGCCCAGGTGGGATATGTGAGATATTCCTCGGGCACCCCTGGCTGCCCAAGCACAAAGGAAAGGGAAGAAAACAAGTTGCTAACTTGTTGAGAGATCATAGTCATGCGGGACAGAAGTCTTTATCAGTTTACAAATATCTTAGTAAACTACAAGAAAAAGGGCATCTTTTCAAGAGCCTCATCTCCAGAAAGCTATAAACTCGTCATTCCAACATCACCCCTACATAGTGATATGGAGAACAAAGGCAAGAAGGAAATGATAGGTAAAATTACATTTTCTTATAACTCATAGCCCACTGACAAATACTTGAGGCAAATACAGAATATAACTTTTTTTCCAGAAAATGTTAATGCCTAACTTGAGGGAAAACAACTTTAGCAAGGCCTCAAGTATCTTAGGAGTCTTCTATAGCATATGAAAGTCCTTCTGGAGGCCTCCCTTTTGAGTTTACCTCCCCCAATTCCACAGTGCATAACCAGTCACTCTTCAGAGCCCAAGGGCAGCTTTTCCTGCCCACAGGTCCTGTCTCCGTGCTTTAATGAAATCAACTTTTTGCACCAAAGACATCTTTAAGAATTCTTTCTTGCCTATCAGCTCCGAACCCCACCATCACTCCAAAACCTCATCAAAATGAGGAAAATATTGTGTATCATGTAGTAAAGTTGTGTGGATCATTTTCTGAAACATGTGACAGAAGAGTAAAGCAACACCAATGCATGTTGTACAGTGGGGTAGCTAGCAATCAGTCGACAACAGGGTAGCAAGGATGGTACCATGGCCGTGCAAACAGGCAAAGCACAAAGGATAAATTAACGAGATTTGGAAACACAAAGACATGGTAGACAGGCAGTAAAAATGAATCAAAAATAGCTTAAATTTTCGATCGAGGTAACTAATAATGGTATCAATGAAAAAAATAGTTGGGTGGGAGTGCATTTAATGGGGGAAACGAAAAGGATTTGGGCAAATCAGTCTGAACTGAAGGCAAGACACCAGGTGTCTGACCAAGAGTAAGATCAAATTCAGGAAGTGACTGACACTTTAAATCAATTTAGGATCAATTCACACAGAAAGAGTTAAAACATAAGTGAAGTTAACACTGCAATCCCTTTCAGGATTTTGGATTACTCTAATCTAGACTTCAGTTAGTTACAGATAATTTTTTAATGCATGTATTTATTTATCCTCTTTTCTTAAAAGCACACAAGAATTAAAAATCTAAGTGAATACCAGCATTTAAAGAAAGAAACTGTTTACAATCGAAAGGAACAGCAATGGTCCAAATTTACTTGAGACGCAGAAAACCACAGTATCCTCGGGCTTTTCCTCCAGCAAAACACTTCTGTTTACATCATTAGCTCAAATGTGCATAGCTCAATCCATGCTCCACTCCTTGGAGCTTTGTAGAACCCCAGGAAACTCTTTCACATTCCTCCTTTTCCATCACCTCCACATGCCACCCACCTTTCCTGGATACTTTCCAGTTTGGGTGGGTGGAGACCTGTAGTTTTTCTGATCCCCTTCTGCTGCTGGCTTTATTCCTTTATCCCTAACATGACCCAGGGCTAGAAGGGAGCTGTTGGGAAGTGTGGGGACAGAAGGAGCCTCACTGTGCGTGGTGGGTCTCCAGCATCCCCAGGGTAGAAGAGACAAACGTCTATTATGGAGTCATGGAAATAGAGCTGGGTGGTCTAAAGTACAGGGGTGAAAATAAAACCAAATAAAAAAGATGGGAAAAACAAGACAAGGTAAATGAAATGTAAAAAAAGTAAATTTCACACAATTTTGTCAACTCCCGTTAAGCATCCAAATCCCTCAACACTGGACAAAAGCTTTGCAAAGCTATTTGTGCCTCAGGCTTATTTCCTAATTCAACACTATAATGGAATCAAGTTAGTGAAAGTCCACAACAGAAAGCGAAGTAAAATGCAAATGGATCTCTCCCACTGTAGAAAATTTATCTTCTAAGATACTTCCAAGAATTCTCTTCATTGACTCCAAATATTGTCTCTATGGGTGTTTAGTATCAAAATGTGAAACAGCTTTGTAGGTATGAAAATCAGCTATTAATCTCAGAGGAGAGAAACCAACTCAGCTGATGTGTATAAAGCACTTAACATAGTACCTGGCACAATACAGCATAGGAGAGGCTTCTTGTCTTTATATTGTAAACAGAGTATGTAAAAAGAACAGGTTGCCCTAGAAAAGCATATATTCAAATGAGAGGCTCATTCCACCTTCCAGCTTCCTCTGTGTGAAGTATTTGGTAGATACCTATGTGCTGGCATATATCAAAGAAGAAGCCATCGCCGGCTGCATGGTTGAGTGTGCTGAGCAAGCCCGTCCAAGAGTTAGAACTAGGGCAGCAAGGAGTGGAGCAGACAAAAAGAGAATGGCTGCATCCAAGTCATGTCATAGGTAAGGGTGTGTCAAAGCCAAAGAAATCAATCAAAGATCAATGCCAAGTCCAAAGGAAGTAACATTGCTACAAATAGCAGTTGAACCCAAAGCACCAGTAGAAATTACAGCATCAACAGGACAGCTTGGAAGCAAAGTGAAGTGGACTGAGGACATTACTGTAACTTCCTCTGTAAGGACACAAGTCTAAACCAAACTGACTCGATGACAGGCATTAAGTTTCCCCTCTAAACTAGAAGGCCTAAGGTCCAGCTTCCCGGAAACTATCAGGCAGTTACACATTGCCCAAAGCAGGAGAAACCACCCTTGCAACACCCAATCAGGAAAGGCCAGCGACCACCCTCCACATTACTAAGGGAGAGGCCTGGAGATAGAAACTATAGATAGGACCCTGTTACCTAGTGTTAAAGTTAACCCGTTAGTACCCGAACAAGACCCTAGGCTCGCTCTGTGATTGGCTGAATTTAAAGGTACTCTAAGTGTTATAATTGGATCCCGCCAAAAGTAACGAAGACTCTAGACAATGTGTATGGTTAAACCCGCTGTCAATAATGTTGAATAATTATGACTGGATCACTGTTCCCATGTCACAACTTCTGTAACTCCCCCGTCTCAAATCCCATACAAACCCTACTCTGCCTTTGCTGGGGTCTCTCAGCATAGACCCACTGCATTGGTGAGGTCTGGGAACCCGAGCTCGAGCCTGTAATAAAGCCCTTTGCCTTTGCATGAGTGACTCGGTCTCCCCGGTGGTCTCTGGTCATTGAGGATACTGCGATCTGGGTATAACACCTCCACTTGCCTTTTTTCAGAAGGCTCAAATGTACAAGATCCATGCAGACATATTGGCAACATTTTCTGCAGTTCCATGGCCAGCCTGTCCTCCTTCCCCCATTACTTTACCTACTAGAATCTCTCAAAACTCACATAATCTAGGATGCTGTTCTTTCAAAAAAATGTCTACAAGGTTTTGTGGCCAACATTCTGTGGAACAAGAGGAAAAATCAAAGACATTATATAAATACTAATGTGAGAGGAGATAAAATTTAAAATACAGTATAACCATTTAGTATAATTTTTTTAATAATACAGCTCTACAAAAATGGAATTCTTAGGGAGGGAGATGACATTTTCCTTAATTGAAGTTCAAAGTGAGTTCCCTATGTTAAAAATGATTAAAGTCGACAATTTAGGTGATGCTAGCAAACTTTATTTTACGCTTCATGAAGTGAATAGTCTCCATTCAGAAAACTGCAAAATGGGGTGGAAGACAGGAAGCTTTTACAAGGTAAAGAATAAAGAACAACAGAGAAAAACGGAAAATATCTGAGTTGCTGGGGCATGTAGTCAACCTTGTTTTGGGTAAAAAACAAACAAGGAAATAAAGGTAGATCTAAATTGGCTTGGCATTTGGGGACTAGCTGATTGGGTATGTTGTGTTTTGGTAGAGTATTTACTGGGATGTGAGACTTAAGTTTCTGTTTGTTGATGTGGCACTCTGGGCGACAGTGGTTCCATATTGGGCCTAGAAAACAATTTCAACACCTATAATCAAATTGATTACAAATATTCATCTGTAAAAGCCATTTATAAGTTGGGCCATGACACATACATAGGTAGAGCCTGGATTTGGCTCTGGGGCTGTAGTTTGTCTAATCCTGATTTAAATTCATCTCCTTATTTTGTAAATAAGGGACTTAAATCCCAGAGCTTTCAGTATTGTTCAAAGTCACAAAACCTACAGAAATAGAACAGGCATCTAATCCTACCTGATCAATTATGTACTCTGACTCTAAGACCATTCTGTCAACATTCAAGTTTCAGATCTACTGTGATGGTGAAGTCTGTGTGTCAACTTGGCTGAGTCATGGTGCCCAGATTATGTGATCAAACATTATCCTAAAAGTTTCTTTCAGGGTGTTTTTGAATGAGATTAACATTTAAATCAGCAGACTCTGAGTAAAGCTGATAGTCCACCCTAATGTGGGTGGACCTCATCCAACGGCAGAAGGTATGAATGGAACAAAGCCTGACCTCCTCCAAGCAGGAAGGAATTCTGCCAGCAGACAGCCCTTGGACTTGAATTACAACATCAGCTCTTGCCTGGGTCTCCAGTCTTCTGGCCTACCCAATATTTTCAAGTTTCTGTATGTGTGTGTCTATGTGTGTATAGATGATATAGATGAGATAAATATGAGATGAGATAGAGATGATAGAGGTGAGATAGAGAAGACAGCAATGAGACAGAGATAGAGATAGACACAGAGATGATGGAGATAGACATAGAGATAGACATCCTTTTGGTTCTTTCTCTGGAGACCCTGAGCTACTACGAAAAGATAACCCAAACCCACTCACTCTTTCTCTCTTTCACACACATTGATTTTGTAACAAAAACTGTATAAAACTAAATATATTACAATCCATAATATTTAGGTTTTTTAATGTTTTATTTAATTATTTTTGCGAGAAAGAGAAATAGAATACACGCAAGCACCCTCACAAGCAGGGGAGGGGCAGAGAGATACAAAAGGAGACACAGAATCTAAGCAGGCTCCAGGCTCAGAGCCCTCAGCACAGAGCCCCATGCAGGGCTCCAACTCACAAACTGTGCCATCATGACCTGAGCCAAAGTCAGATGTTTAACCAACTGAGCCATTCAGGCACCCCTAGTATTTAATGTTGCATTAGTTTTGAGAGAGAGAGAGAGAGAGAGAGAGAGTGAATGAGTTGGGTAGGGGCAGGGAGAGGGGGATAGAGTATCCAAAGCAGAGAGCTGCATACAGGACTCAAAACAATCAAGCCATGAGATCATAACCTGTGTGCAAGACTGACACTCAACCAACTGAGCCACCCAAGCACCCCTGTTTTTTTATTCAGATTTATTAACTGTCTACTAGATAGGGTGTTAGAGATACATTAGTGAATAAACAAGATCCAGCCCTGCCCTCTCATGACTTGTTTTCTAATGGGGATAACAAAGCAAAAACAAAAATAAGCAGTGAAAAGACCAATAATAAATAAACCCTGGCCAAAAATTGCTATGTAGAAAACCAAAAAAAAAAAAAAAAAAATTGAGAACGGTAGGGGGAATCAGGAAACACCTCTCACAAGTTCAAAGCTAAAGCATGAGGATTTCAATGAAATTCCAGAAGGGGACAAAGCTTATGGTCAAGAAATGGCATGAACAAAACAGACCAGAAAGATAAGAAAGTGTGAACTCTTCACAGACCTGGAAGGTAAACCAATAAATGTTAGAAAGTACAAGATAAAATCCTAAGCAGAGAATCAGAATTTGGCTCCAAAGATGATGGTGGGGTAGGTAAATATAATGTTCCATTCCCCAACATTGTCCCTTTGTCTCTGCACACCAATGTGCTAAAAATAGACTGAAAAAGTAATTTCCCATTCAAATTGGACCCAAGTGGACAGACGCCTGGGGAAAATCATTCCTCACAGTCTCTACCAACTATAGGCAGGGCCTTCACAATCCCTGTGTTAAGGCCTCCCTATATAACTATCTAAATTAGTTATGTAAATTAAGTGAGATGAATATTTATCAAAATGTCAGATAGACTTCAACAGGAGGGATCAAGTTCAGAACAAATCATAGTAGGTTCTGGGTGGGAAATGTTACAAAGTTAACTGTTTATATTCAGCACCTAACTCCGAGCTTGGCATATAGCAAATGATCAACAAATAAAATAGGATGTTAGTAAGGGTTGAGATATAAAACAGTGTTATAAAAGATAGGAAACTGTGATTTGAATAAGAATGTAATTTTGGTCTTCATGCCCTAAAACTGCTGGAATTTCCTAAGTGATGAGAGTCTTAAGATGTCTTATGTCATGTTAATTAGTTGAGTTTGAGTTTGGGATCCCACCTAAGGATGGAGGCTAGTTGCCAGGACAGCCAACCATGAGATTAGATTTTTTTTTTTTTAAATAGTTTATTGTCAAGTTGGTTTCCATATAATACCCAGTGCTCATCCCCACAAGTGCTCTCCTCCATACCCATCACCCCCATTCCCCTCCCTCCACCCCATCTACCCTCAGTTTGTTCTCCGCATTCAAGAGTCTCTCATGGTTTGCCTCCCTCCCTCTCCCCCACTCTTTTTCCCCTCCTTCTCCCCCATGGTCCTTCATTAAGTTCCTTCTAATCCTCCTATACATGCGATTAGATCTTTAGAACCTCCAGTCTCACCCCGGACCTCTGGGGAGCAGTGGGGACTGGAGTTTGAACAATTACCAAAGGCCAACAATTCAATAAAGGATGTGTACGTAGGGGCACCTGGGTGGCTCAGTCGGTGAGGCGTCTGACTTCAGCTCAGGTCATGATCTCACGGTTTGTGGGTTCGAGCCCCACGTTGGGCTCTGTCCTGACAGCTAGCTCAGAGCCTGGACCCTGTTTCAGATTCTGTATCTCCCTCTCTCTCTGACCCTCCCCTGCTCACGATGTCTCTCTCTCTCTCTCTCTGAGATAAATACATTTTTAAAAAAAAGGGGGGGGGTGTATGTAATGAAGCCTTCAAAGAAGTGCAAAGGAGAGGGTTCCAAAAGCTTCCAGGGTTATAAACCTATGCAGATTCAGAGAGCAAAGAAGCTCCCCCCCTTGCCCTGTGCCTCATCCCGATACATCTTTTCCATCTGGCTGTTACCAAATTCTACTCTTTGCAATACACAGACAATCTAATGAGTCCAGTGGTTTTCCGGAGTTCTGTGAGCCACTCTAGCAAATTAACTGAACTAAGGGAGAGAGTGATGAGAATCTCTTGTTTATAACCCTTAACAGTGAGAAAAGGTGACAATGTGGACTTAGGGTTTACATGTTTTGTGGAACTGAGCCCTTCACCTGTAGGATCTAAGGCTATCTCAGGATCAGCATTTAGGCATATTGTACAACACCCAGCTGGTATCTGAGCGTTGCTTAGATGTTTAAGGAGAAAACAGAACTGATGACCAGAACTATAAAGGGTTTGTTAAATAAACAAACAAACACATAAAATAAAGTCAGGTTTTTCTGTGTATATCCTAGTTTATATCCTAGGTGCTATCTGGTCTAGGCTGTTCCAAAAACTACCTAAGCCACACATTTGTGAGCAATATTCCGGGTGCTGAGGTCCTACCTCAGAAATGTTGACTGGCAGAAAGCAGCCTGTTCACCAGGTTTTGAAGGCTCTTTCCTGTGTTGCTTCCTTCCGTTTATAGATTTCAATAGTATTTATTGGAAAAACTCAAAACCCATCTTGCAAAGCTTGAGAACATTCATACAAGCTATATGTTTTATGTAGTTTGGCTTTTCTTCACTGACCAGCTACTTTCCCTCTCTACAAAGCCACACTAATATTAGTGGTACTGGCCATAGAGGACCAAATGGCCAACTCTGAAAATTAGTTGATTCACATGCAAAAACCTTGAGCTTTAGTTATTTAGGGATTTCCTTCATTTGTATGTTTGGGGGTGAGAACAAAGGTGGCAATATTACACTGTTTTCATAATTCCTTCTGTGGACAACAAGCCAAAGAAACCTAGAATTAAGGAAGAAATGAGTTTTCTAAAATTAGTATTTCTTAGAAAATATTTTAAAAGATCTCAAAATCCTTTTTATGTGCTCCATTTATGGGGAAAAAATAGCCCCTTTTATCAAGTTTTAGCACAGGTTTATAGACATGTAGCCTGGAAAGGACAAGGTGGTGGTGATGGTGGTAAGGGGAGGGGCGTTTAAGAATAGCAGCATCTAATATTCATCTAGAAGCTGTTTGCATTTTTGCAATATAATCACTCCTTACGTCTCCTTTAACCTCCATGCATCTTTCTTTGGAGAAGCATAGTTTTATATGGAAATCAAGGAAAAGATACAATTTCTATCTGGGTCAATGCCATGTGGAACAGGATTAGTGCACATAAGAAAGTGATACAAACCATAAACTAACCATCTATAGGAAGTGGCATGTTTGTGAAGCCTCTCTTATCCAGATCACAGTAAAAGGGGAATCCCAGTGGATATCTGCATTACATATAGAGAACTCACTTAGCAACCACCACCCACCACTTCCACCAGCAGCCAGACCAAGAAACACAGGACGATAATAATACTTCCTTTTTGGGGGGGTGAGGGGGATAAAAAGTTCCCTGGACGAGATAAGCTTTGAGGCTCTATAATTCCAGTTCCCATTTCATGTTCATGCTCAGAATCAAGAGTTTTTGTTATAACCAAGAGCTTTCGTTGACTGATCTAAAATCACGTCATCATAACTGGTAAAAATTGTCCCTAACCCGAAGAGCTCAAGGCGCCTTTCTAAAGCAGTGCAGCCTGGTATTTTCCAAGCTGAGATTAGAACCAGGATGTCCTACTTCCCACACCAGTGCATATTCTACCAGTACACACTGCCCAGCTTTACACAAAGGAACCAAAAGCAGAGGGCGTGACTGAAGACCGTGGGTACACAGGGAAGCAAGACCACCTGGCAAAGACAGGGGAAGGACATTAAAGCAAACAAGAACAAAGATCGAGCGATTCACAAGGCCCTCAGAGGCTGCCATGATCCCCTGATGAATCAAGGAAGATCTCTCGGCAGCTACCTCTTAAGACTCAACTGAAAAGAAGTCACCCTGGAGATGAGCAGACTGACAAGAAGGAAGCTGGAAATGAAGAAGCCTGTGAGTGAGAACAAAAAGAGGAAGAGAGGACCCTGGACTCAGTGACAGAAACGACCCACAAGAATTATCACATGCCTCTTTGAGCCTAACCTGACGAAGCTAACATTGTTTATGAAGGGGTATAGTTTTCATACCAACTCAGAAAAAAATGTGGCTAATAGCAAACCTCGGTGCTGAGTCTAACATTTCTGAGAAAATATATCAAGAGATACTCATGTAATAATCTTGAAATGTTTGAGGCATCAGAGAAAAGTTTCTATCTAAAAATTTTTCCCTTTCGCTTATCTTCTTCTAAATACCATCCTTTAAAATCAAGAAATCAAAAGTGATGGGGGAAAAAAAAGGTTTTTTTGAAATCTGTATTAGAAAGAACAAAGATCTAGTAAGGCCCCAGGGTTTAGGTGACTATTTCTGGAATGTTCAGGACTTTGATAGAAGTCCCAGGTGTAGAAGGGCTGTAATGAAATCAGTGGAAATGATCTCTAGAATCTGCTGTAGCTCCAAGTGCTACAGCAAAATCCCATAGACTATGGGGCTTAAACAATGTTCATTCCTCACAGTCTGGAGTCTGGGAAATCTAAGATCAAGGCGTGGGAAAACTTGATTCTTGCTGAAAGACTGCTCCCTGGCTTGAAGACAGCTGCCAATTCTGTGTGTGCTCAAATGTCCCCTTTATATGTGTTCATGTGGACAAGAAAGCATTCATGTCTTTTCCTTTTCAGAGAAGGGCACTAATGTCATCATGAGGGACCACTCTCATGATCAAATCTAGACCTAACTGCCTTCCAAAGTCCCCCTCCAAATACCACCACGTTGAGGGGTAGGGTTTCAACATCTGAATTTTGGGGGAGCACATTCAACCTATAGTAGAATCCCATCTAAATTATTCAATAAATAAATGTTAAGCGCCTCTGACATCCCAAATCATCATATATTCCTCAGAAGTCATGTTATACCTTGCCCTGAATATTTTGACTTTACCAGACTTATCAGCCTTTTTTTGTTTGTTTCTCTAATAAACTGGAATCTCTGTTCAGAGCAAGACCAGAAATTTCAAATCAAATATTTGTGAGAATATTAAATTTTTTATTTGTGATCTGATCTAAATTTTGTAAACATAAGACCACACACTTTGGGACATTATTTAGATATTCACTTAACATGTATGAACTAGAGAAAGCCACCACTGAATTTGGTTTTTTATGACTTTTTTTCCTCCTCTTCTTTTAAAAGATTAAATCATGGGATTTTGGTCTCTTCTATTCCCTTAAGGGAAAACAATCTGCCAATGCTTTTCTGAAAGATGCTAACAATACAAAGAAATATTGAAAACAATTAGAGAAAAATGGTACTTTGAACATAGTAGAAAGTGTACATCCATTTTTGTAGGAAATCTCAGAAATGATATTAAAAAGTCCAGCCATTTCATTTTTCGGAGAGCAGAACAGCATGTGGTTATTTATCCAGTGCACTTGGTAGGGGACCAACGAAGCATACAAAAAGGCTTCTTTTGTTTATGATCTGGATTTTCACAGTGTTCAGGCTTTTCTCAAACATCATCACAGTTTGTCCAAATTTCTCACACAAAGCAACAGGGTCTCTACTTAAGCCTCTCATGAACAGAACTATCCAGCCAAGGTCATGTTGCTTTTCCCCTAAGAATTAGCACCCTGTAGATCCTATTGCATCTACTCTGTCCCCAGCCTCCTGTTCTTTCCTCAGGGCAGATGTCTCCCACAAGGAAACCAGAGGCTAGGACTTTGGGGGACTCTCCAGCAGTGTAAGCTGAGCTACAGGAGTTACAAAGGGGCCAGGCTGCAGGGTCCAAACCACCCCTAGTGATGTCTTTAATGTCAAGGAAGCATATTCACCAGACGACACAGGAAACCACCCAGGCTGAAGGAGGGAATTGCACAGACATGAAGCATTGCTGAATATTTGAGAGTATACTCTTCTGCCTTTCCTGTTACTGGCAATGTGCTATTGATGGAATGCTGTGCCCAGAGGGGTTCTAAGGTCTCTACTGAGATAGGGGTTATGCAATAAGCCTATGTAAATTTGGGGTTTTGCAGATTGTTTCCCCCAACTTACCCCAGAGTCAAAATCATATAGATTTCTCAGTCTGGTTCAAAGCTTAGGCAATGTCATACTTTCGCATCATCAATTTTTGTTTCAGAAAAAAAAGATTCAGTACTTACCAGAGCTATTTCACTCGATTTAGAAAGAAAAAGGAAAAAAAAAAACCTTGGATGTCTGGTCATTAGCCTTTGGGAGTCTGAATAGTTCTATTCAGATTAAAATGAAATGTTAACTTCTTGGCATCAGGGTTTTTGTGAAGATGGCAGTGTGGGCCCTGGGTTTTCACACTGATCTAGCACTCGACAGCCAGTGAGTATTAGAAGGATGTCATCTCTGTGTCTCAGCTTTTCCCTTTTCAAAGGATGACAAATAATATCATTCTTCCTACCCCATTGCACAGAACACCAAAAGCCAGTATCACAGGATTTTCAGTTGACAAGAAAAAGCAAGATAGCAGGATGGTTAAAGGAGCCACTACTCCCAACATAACCATAGTCTTGTCGGGCCAGGTGTGGAAACTAAGGTCACAGACTGAGGCATGCGTAAGGCCCAGTCAGGGAGGGTGCTGGAATGCAGCGTTAACCACGTGTGTGAGCCACTGCAGTGATCCATAAACACTCCAATTCTCTCTCCTGTCATGTTTTAAGATGGCATCGCCCACATTTCACAACATGTACCTGGAGTTTGTTCTGATCAGACCTTTCTAGGTCAGCTTCAGTATCTCAAACATGATCATCACCTCTGGGGAAAGCACCTGCCACGTGCAACCACTGACACCGAAACTCTGGCCTGGCCCAAGTAGCAGGAGGGTCTACCTACCTGCCAAGTGGCAGGAAGTTTGCTTCTATGGTCTTACACTTTCCATTATGTGAGTAAAATAGTTTAACTTCTCTCTCCACAAGAAATTATTCTCCCGGGCTTTCCTGGTCTCCCACCTGCAGAATATTCTTCATCGATCTGTGAACAGGGAGTCACTGGGGGAGTTGTGGAAAAAAAAAAAACACTGTATGTGTCAAGGTCTCACTCTCATAGGCTTTTAATAAGTATCAGTTATCACTTGCCAAAATAACGCTGTGTAACAAATAATAACAGACCCTCAGTGTCTTGTAACAAGGAGTTTTCCTTGTTGATGTGTCTGGGTGCTTAGCTAACTATTACTACTCATCCTGGCTGGCCTGGGAGCTGGTTGGCTGCCAGAAGATCTAGAATGACCTCACCGGGACAACTAAAGTGACTTAGCTCTGTTTCATGTGTCTCTCATCAGCCAGCATGCTACCCTGGGGATATTCTCATAGTGCTAATAAAGGCTCAAAAAGCAAATTAGTCCAGGGGCGTCTGGGTGTCTCAGTCGGTTAAGCGTTTGATTTCAGCTCAGGTCATGATCTCATAGTTCATGGGTTCAAGCCTCGCATTGGGCTCTGTGCTGACAGCTCAGAGGCTGGAGCCTGCTTCAGATTCTGTGCCTCCCTTTCTCTATAACTCTCCCTTGCTCACGCTGTCTCTCTCTCTCTCTCCGAAATAAAATCAAATCTAAAAAGAAAGCAAATTAGTCCAACATGCCAAGGGTCTTTCCAGGTTCTGCTTGTATTACATTTCCTAACATTCCATTGCTCAAAGCAAATCACATGTTATGATGGTTAATTTTATGTGTCAACTTAACTGGATCACAGAGTTCCCAGATATTTAGCCAACAATTATTCTGGACCCCAATATTTATAGCAGCACTATAAACAATAGCCAAAATATGGAAAAAGCCCAAAATTCCATTGACTGATGAACGGATAAAGATGTGGTATGTAGACGTAATGGAATACTACTTAGCAATGACAAAGAATAAAATCTTGCCATTTGTAACAACGTGGATTGACCTAAAGTGTATTATGCTAAGTGAAATAAGTCAGAAAAGGAAAAACAAGTATCATATGATTTTATTCATGTGAAATTTAAGAAACACAACAGATGAACATAGGGGAAGGGAGGAAAAATAAGATAAAAACAGAGAGGGAGGCAAATCTTAAGAGACTCTTAAATACAAAGAAAAAACTGAGGGTTTTAAGAGGGGAGGTGGGTGGGGGTATGGGGTAAGTGGGTGATGGGCAAAAAGGGGGACATTGTCATGATAAGCATTGGGTGTCATCCATAAGTGATGAATCATGCCTGAAACCAATACTGCACGGTATGTTAACTTGAATTAAAAAAATAAATTAAGAAACATTTTTCTGTATGTGTCTGTGAGGATGTTCTGGTTAAGATTCACACTTAAATTTGTAGACTGAATAAAGCACATGACCTTCCCTAATGTGGGTGGGCCTCATCCGAACAGTTGAAGGTGTAAATAGAAGAAAAAGGCTGATGCACCCATGAATAAGGGGAGCTCCTCCCACTTGACTGCCTTCGAGTTAGGATAGGAGCTTTTTTCCTCCCTTCCAAACTCAAAGTGAAACACAAACTCATCTTGGGTCTCAATTCCACTGGTATTCAGACTGGAACTACACCATCAGCTCTCCTGGTTCTCAGGTCTTTGGACTTGGACTGAAACTACACCCATACCATCAGCTCTCCTTGGTCTCCAGCCCGCTAACTGCAGACCTTAGAACTCAGCATCGTCCATAATCACGTAAGCCAATTCCTTATACTAAACCCATCTGTTTCTCTGGAGAATCTTAACAGATACACATGGTCAAACCTAAAGTCAAATTGGGAGGGCTTTATGAAATTACATAGCAAAGGCTATAGATATAAGGAAGACTGAAGAATTAAGGTCATTCCTGCAACCTATCAGGTGGCAAAAAGAGCCTTTTCCTATACCGTTTTTAACTACCTAGAACTTCAAGAGTAGTGAATGCCTTGGCTTCTGTGACAAAGGGCAGGAGAGGCAGCCTTCCCAGGGGAAGGGAGATATTCTGGTCACCTTTCCCATCTCCAGGGATAGCTATGCTAGACATATGTCACTTTTCCCAAGAATAGCAATGCTGGACACATGTCACCTTTCCCAGGAATAGCTATACTGGACACATGTCAAGTTTTCACCCACCTCAAGGAATACCTGAATCTCAGAGCATCAGTACATAATGAACCATTATTAGGAATTTCAAAACATGTTTTCAGTTATCTGAGAATGTAATCCTTTTACCTATGTGCTATTCAACTTTCAAATACATGTGTAGGAATCAGTGTATGGAGATAAAACACTGCCTACAACCAACCCCTTTTACCTGATAATGTCTGGGTCACACTAATATGGTCTGGACCTTCGAAGCTCTTGACATAAAAGGTTTACTTGGTAGGGTAGATACTGACAATCCAATTTTACACATGAGGAGACAGAGAGACATTAAATGATTTGCCCCAAGTCTGAAAGCTCATTAATAGCAGAACTAGGGAAGAATTGCAGGTGCTTCGATCTTTGGTAAGGCTGCTCTTCGGAGCATCATTCGGCCACTCACTCAGTCATGTCGAGATGAACAATGAGACCCTTGGGAACAGCAGAATGCCCTCACAGCTGGCCTCCAGTGAGGTGAGGGACAGGACAATAGTTCCCAAATATTTTCTCAGGCAGCGGGTCAACTTATGTCCACCGAATACTTCCTCCCTTCTCACTGTGCTATGTTCTGGTGTTAACACCAGTGAGCAATACCAAACCCAGTGCCTGTGTGTCTTCAGGAGGGTAACTTGTAGTGAAAGCTGGGGGGGAGGGGCGTAAATTGTGATCCTGTATTGACATGAACAAATAGAAACACACAAGCCTGATGCACACAGTGAGGGGGAGGCCCCAGCCAGCAGGAGTTCCCGGGCCAGAGAGAGGGCAGGGAGGACTTCCGCAGAGAGCAGCGCTTTGGACACAATCTGCAGGAGTTGGAGTCATGAAGATAAAGAGAAGGAAGAGTGGTCCAGGCAGTGCCTACAATGTGCAAAGGTCTCTATAGCACAAAGAAGCAAAGAAGCTGTAAAGGATGGAAGGAAGACAGTTCTAAGTGGAACAGAGGAGCTTGAGAAAGAAGAGGTGCAACAGGCAGGTGCAGATTAGAGATCACTGAGGAATCTGCTTCATCCTGAGACTTGTCAAGGGGCACCTGGATGGCTCAGCTGGTTAAACATCCGACTTCAGCTCAGGTCATGACCTCACTGGTTGTGGTTAGAGCACCGTGTCACATCAGGCTCTGTGCTGAGAGCTCAGAGTCTGGATGGAGCCTGCTTCCAATTCTGTGTCTCTCTCTCTCTCTGCCTGCCTCCCCACTCCTCAAGAATAAATAAATGTTTAAAAAATTTTAAAGAGACTTTTCAAGGGGCACCTGGGTGGCTCAGTCAGTTAAGCAACTGAATCTTGTTTTCAGCTTGAGTTATGATCTCACGGTTCATGAGCTTGATCCCCCAGCTGGGCTCCATGCAGTGCTTGGGATTCTCTCTCTTCCCTCTTTCTCTGCCTCTCCCCCTCCCCTGTACTCAAGCACTCTCTGTCAAAATAAATAAACAAACATAAAATAAAAAGTAAAGAGACATGTCAAGACACTGAAGGTTTGTAAGCCAGGAGCTACTTCCCAGGGTTAGTGGTTAGGGGTAGACTTGAGCTAACTGCCCAACCAGGAAAAAAGTTTGCTTTTTTCTGGGCAGCTCACTCCAACTATGGAAAAGTAGACGCGCTTTTTCACTTTGGCCACAAAACTTAAATACTTCCCTATAATGTACCCTCACCATGCTAACAAATTAGAAATCTTTTCCATGATATTCTTATCCTTCTGAAATAGTACAAGAGAAGAAACATGTCATGGTTTAGGGCAAGGAGTCTAGGCTTTGCAAGTACATCCTGAATCTCAGCTGTGCCCCAAATTGGTACGATGCGCTAATTGCCAAGATTTCTATTTTATCTCCCCTTGTGTGCAAGGCAGCTCACCTCAGGGGCTGGAAATAGTTCTCTGCTCAAGGTGGTGGAGAAAGGAAGATTATGGGGCAGAATGACAATCCATGCCATCACATTTTTAATTATTATAGACTTTTCCTCGTAATTGAATCTAGTTTTTCATGGGAGTTGAATTTCTGTTTAGAATTTTAACGTGTGGAGGTGGAGGGTGGAAGACCTTCAAAGTCCTATGATTCACTGATGAAATAAGAAAATGCCAGAGAGTATGAGAAACACAGAAAGACATTAAAATATATTAAAAATCTATTGTCTACGCTGCACTTCAAAGTAATTTTTAAATGGTAATTGCACCTTTGAAGAGTATCTAATTAGTATGAAGAAGAACTCAGAATGAATGTAGAGCTCTTCATCTGGCTTCAATTGATACACAGTGATAATAGTCAAGACTAATTTCTGAAGCTCTTATCGCATGACTGAGCATTGCCCTTTTTTGAAGTTTAAAAGGATTTTCCAATCTTTTGCTTCTCAGAAGCTAAGCAGAGGACCTGTCATAGGTTATGGAGGTAAAAGAGGTAAAAATATTTAAGTGCTTTTATGGAAAGTGCCATTAAATCCAGCCTAGGTCAAGATTATAGTCTGTGGGTGAAACAAGGCTTCAAACCACAAATCTCTAAAAATTAAATTTCTACTCTCCTTTTATCTGGATCATTCAGCAGCATTTGGTAGTTCCTCTGAGTAGCTGACTGACACCTTGTAAGAACCATCACCATCATCTTCATCAATAACAAAATAAACTTAGGCTTGTGGTGTGTGCCATTACAGTTAAATGATTAGCAGTGTAAAATAGCTTCAGGAAAGACATTTATGATCACTCTCAACTAAATGCTCAAATGGTCTAAGTAGCTTATTAAGCAGGATCATTCATTACAAATCTATTAGATTTGCATAAAATAGACTCTACTGTTGGCACTCACAGACACAATGGTAACACCCTTTGAACTAAGCCCCATAAGTTGCCTTAATGGGTCACATCAAAATTTTAATGGCCCAGAACTTGGCCACTTACGTTTAGTACCTAGACAGATGTTGAACACTGCTAATGAGAAGATTATCAGATACTGTGTTTCAAATGCTCTTCCTTTAAATTCTGTAATTAACATGCATGGTATTGTTCAACATTTTTTTATCTCTTTAGAAAGGATTTTATATTAACTGAGCCAACTACTTTTCTTCTGCCAGGACTTGAGATGTGTTTCTGACATCATCCCCTCCATCTCTTTCCCCTCTTCACTTGAAGAAAACCAAACTGATGTCCTTGAAGCTCCTGAAAATGCCAACCTCCTCAGGGCTTAGAACACTAAGTCTGGATTCTCGGAGCAGCGGACACCAAAATGGTATTTGACATGCAAGAGATACATTGGGAAAAAATGCCTATAAGGGAAAATCAAGAGGAAGCCTGGACAAGGACTGGGAAAGCTGTCCAAGCACAATGAAGGTCTGATCCTCATGAAGAAGGAAGGAAGGCTGGGTAGGAAAATATTTAATAGGTAGCACAGTTATTTTTAAACATGTTTTTTTTTAAGTTTATTTATTTTGAGAGAGAGAGCATACGCATGCAAGGGATAAGAGAGTGAGGAAGAGAGAGGGAGAGAGAGAATTCCAAGCACAGTCAGTGCACAGACCAAGGTGGGGCTCAGTCCCATGAGCCATGAGATCATGACCTGAGCCAAGACCAATAGTCAGACACTCAACCATCTGAACTACCCAGGCATCCCAGAAGGTAGTGCAGTTCTAAGAAACTTTCTGTAAGATCTGTTACTGGAGGTAACAGAGGGGTCCTTCATTTCCCCACAATGTGTCTGCCTTTGTGTCCCTGCTATGCGTAGTCACTGACAAACGGTAATGGATTTCAGAGCAGAAATGGTGGTTGGTCATTTACACCCCTAGAAGGCCATCAGAGTCAGGAGAAGCACACTGTCACGGCCTCAACACCTCTCTTATTACAAATGTTCTTATGACTTGCCCCTGTACTTCCTTCAGTTGCTGCTCAGATATCTCCTTCATGGGTACTTCCCTTACCATTGCTTATAAATGGCAACCCCCTCACACTCACTGTCCTTGTATCACTTCTTCCTTCCATTTCTCTGCTCTGTTTATTCTCCACATCAGAACATGTTTACTTATTGATGTAGTACACAGTCTCCTTCCATTAGACTATAAGTTTCATGAAAGGGAGGCCTTTTGTTTTGTTAACTGATATATCTCCAGCACCTAAAAAGGTACCTAACACCTACTCAGCACAAGACAAATAATTTGTTAAATGAATGACAAAATTGAACAAGCAAGTATGCATCACGCATCACTAGGTAATAAGCACGGACTATACACAGATATAAAATCTAAGTTTCTTGCCCACAATCTTTCATTTCTAAAAAGATACATTACTCACATACATGCATCTGGCCCTAACTGTTTTAAGACTGTTAGAGAGCCAGTGTGGAGGACAGACTTTAAGATGCTTTCACTTTAAGATGCTTTCAATATTCCTCATCTGTCTCCTGGTACCCACGCCCTTCTGGAATCTTCTCCCTCAAGTGACTTGTGACCATCTAGTATAATATGTCAAAGGTGGCTGAGCTATCACTTCTGTGATAAGACTACCTTAAGATTGTGGCTTCCATCTTGCCAGTCTACTTCCTCTCCTGCTGGCTTTGATGAAGTAAGATGCCACGTAAGAGAGGTCCATGTGGCAAAGAACTGAAAACAGACTTCAACTAACATCCAGCTTGGAAATGAGGCCCTCAGTCCAACAGCACAGAAATAACTGAATCCTGCCCAAAACCATTTCAGACTGGAAGCAAATCTTTCTTCAAACAAGTCTTTCAAATAAGACTCCAGCCCTGGTGAACAACACTTTGACTGAAACCTTCTAAGAGACTCTGAAAAAGATGACCCAGGCAAGCTGTGTCCAAACTCCCGAATACAGTGATAATAAATTGGTGTTGTTTTAAGCAACTAAGTTGTGGTGGTTTGTTACACAACACAAGATGCTCTAATATAGGCAGATTTCCATGAACTCCAATAGAGATGCCTCTCATGAGCTGTACTTTTTTTGGTCAAGAAAGGCAGTCCTTAGGAGAACATTTTTCTCATTTATGAAATAATAGATTGGACAAAAACTTCTAATGTTCCCATCTGACTGCAAAAACCCATGATTCTATTACTTAACCATCTTGGACTTTAAGGCAGATCTCATTCAGTATCCTATCAAATACAAACTATTCTTGAGAGATAGCTTACTCAAATATAAAACAGTTATAGTTACCTCTTCCAATTTTCCACTACAGATTGAACAAACAAGTATTGTCAAGATCACTTTACATATTATAAAAATAATTTGGAAGACTCAGTAAATAAAGAAAATTAAAATCACCTATAATTCTGTCACCTTAAGATTACTGCTGGTAATAGGTTAATTACTTGTTTCTAGTCTTTGGATTGTGTATATGTAAATATACATTGTTTCTTTTTACAAAACTGGGATCATACTCCATACCCAGCCTGGTATTTGTATTCATTGTATAGTATATGATAAACATTTTTTCATGTCGTTAAGTATTCTTCCAAAACATGATTCTAATGGCTATATAACATGTGGTTGCATAATGTGTCCTTTTACTATTATAAATGGTAGTGTAAATAATACACTAATACACAGTAATCAATTAAAATGCTGTCACCCTTTGTCTGGTAATCTTGAATCCTAGAAAGACAGTTCCAAAATTTAAAGAAAAAAAAAAAAACTATACACTTACCTAAAATTTGGTGCATTCTGCCATGATGCTTCCAGAAAGCTATTCCAAAGTGTGGCAATATCACCACAGGTGTTTGAAAATACCTATCTTAATGTACCCTCAACAACTCTTTTTTTTTTAATCTCTATCAACTCAGCAGGTAAAAATATTTGTATGTTGTCAATTTATTTACATATCTTCCATTATTCATGCTTTTTAACCTAGTTTTCATTTTTAATTAACAATTTAGTGTTTCTATCTGATCTTCTATTTCACTGATTTTTCTATAGAAAACTCAGTTTTTGTTATTAATGATTAATGTATGTGATATGTTGTATGTATATGTATATATACTCATACATATGATACTTTTCAATATTTTATATATCTATATATTTATATAAAAATCATATATATTTAATATATACATAGATGTGTACATATGTCACATGTATATATATTGGACATGTGCATACATATTTGTATGCATATTGTGAGTAAAACGTTGCCCATTTCCTTCAAATAATATGCCTATCCAGATCCTGTGATTGTGACTTTATTTGAAAAAACAAAAAGGCCCCGCGTCGGGCTCTGTGCTGACTGCCAGCTCAGAGCCTGGAGCCTGTTTCAGTCTGTGACTCCCTCTCTCTCTGACCCTCCCCTGCTCACGCTCTCTCTCTCTCCTAGAAATAAATAAAACATTAAAAATTTAAAAACAAAAACAAAAAACAAAAAGGCCTTTTCAGTTATAACTAAGTTAAGGATTTCAAGATAAGATCATACTAGTGGCGCCTAGGTGGCTCAGTCAGTTAAGCGTCTTGACTTCGGCTCAGGTCATGATCTCACGGTTCGTCGGTTTGAGCCCCGAGACGGGCTCTATGCTGACAGCCAGTTCAGAGCCTGGAGCCTATTTCGGATTCTGTGTCTCCCTCTTCTCTCTGACCCTCCCCTGCTCAGCTGTCTCTCTCTCTCTCAGAAATAAAGCATTTAAATTTTTTTTTTAAAAGATAAGATCATACTAGATACTCTAGATGGGTCTTAAACCAAATGGCACATTTTCTTACAAGAGAAAGGCATAGAGAGATTAGAGACACAGAACAGGTGGCCATGTGAAGATGGAAGCAGAGACTGATGGAAACTAGAGGGCGTCATGCAGCCACCAACCAGGGAATATCGAGATCCACCAGAAGCTGGAAGAGACAAGGAGGAACCTTCAGAGAGAGGAGAGCCCCACCAACAAATTGATTTCAGACTTCTGGCTTCCACAACTATGAGAGAATAAACTTCTGTTGCTTTAAGCCATCAAGTTGAAGGTAATTTGTAACCACAGCCCTTGAGAACTGTGTGTGTGTGTGTGTGTGTGTGTGTGTGTGTGTGTGTGTGTGTGTGTTCACAAGCACATGTATGTGTTTGTTTCTACATACCTGTCAGACCAGTACACATTAATAAAATTCAGAGTAATTCAACTTTACTACTTCATATTCTTGCTCTCTGAACTAAAGATAAATAATATTCCCCTAGAAAAGATTCTTTTACTTCATGGTTTTATATAACTTATTTAACTTAAATATAGCCTAAAAATTAAATTACATCTTGTGTCTTTCCTATGTGTCAGTTATTTTGGGTATAATAAAGGCCTCTCCTCTAATTTTTCTTAATCCCACTAACATTCCACAGTCATATTTATAAGTTAAAAGAAAATCGGTGGCCAATTTGCTAAAATCTTTCAATCCAGAAGATTTTATTCTCCCATGAAGAATTTTCATATACTAAGGTAAGAAACTACACTTGGAGTTATCAGCCTTTAATCCAATGCCTCATCACTGGAACCTGCACATTGTTGGTTCTTCCCTGTTCTGGATTCCTTATTTTCTTATGTTTCTACAGTGTTAGTTTGTGAGAATCCTCGTAAGTAAGTCTTATGTTTCCTTCAGTCCAGCGTGCAACACTCATCCTGGAACATAATTGGTGTTCAACAAGTACTTATTAAATCAGTCTTGAAAACCATGAAATAAATCAAGTGCTTGTCTATTACAACATCCTGTAAGAGCTAACTCCAGACTATACTCCTGGTCAAGAAGAGCTCATCCATACATACAGGTCCATCAGTCATTCAAAGACCATTTAGACTTGTCTTTGGCAACTGCAAGTCAAATTCTATTCATCACAGTCCACAACATGGGAATGAGCCATAAGTAGCTCTATTTTCCATGCTTGTTTAGCACAAAGCCTTGACAACTCCAGAACTTCATTTATATTTTTTTACAGTAAAAATTTAGAGAGCATCACAAAAACCTGAACCCCCTACCCACGCAATTTAAATACTGAACACTAAACCTAACTGTGTCAAGAGTATGACAGTTGTCTGAATATGAGGTATAGAAGCAATGTGAGAGAAATAGAAATAAACTCTGCATCTGAGCCTTAGGAGCCAACTGTTACAATCAATTAAAAACAAATCCACAGCTAGCAGGTACCATGATCTCCATAGTGTGGCTGCCTTCCACTAATCTTCCAGAGAGATTACTCCGGGAAGATATGTTCAAACTACTTAAAGCCATTCATCTCAAAAAAGTTGTGACAGTTACTTTGCTTTTTTCTTCCCACTCCTCAAGGGGAAATTTAATCAAGATTGTCAGAGCTTAAAAGAAAAAGGAGGGGAAAACACACACACAATCAAGCTACACTTCAATAACCAAATAACACCACCAAAAATTAATCAAAACTTGACTTGAAACCCTTCCAGGACTGCAAAACTCACAGAGTCCCAGAGATGGATGATACCATGAATTCTGATGTAGACAGCTCACCATTTAATCAAACGGTGATGCTTTCCTGCCATAAGTGGTATAATTATGCTATGCATCATATGCATTCATGTAACAGTATCCCTGCTTCACACTCAGTCAGGCATTTCTCACAAAGTGCCATCTTCACAGGCTGCTCATTCTGCTGATTCGGCTTTCCCCTCTTCTGGGTCAGGCTGCAGCCTCTGTTTGTTCATGAGACAAGCTAATGATCTAGTGCTTTCTTGCATGTTGAGGTTAAAAAATAACTAACATATTTTAGCACATACATTATGGCCAGTTTTCCACTAACAAAAAAATTGCACATTTGGGTCCTCTGCTTTGACAAATGTGGAGCTTTTTCTTGAAAGTTGATTAAAATCAATATCTCTGTGGCAGATTATATACAAAATGTATTAGTGTCCAGGATACTCTGATGAGACACTTCTCCTTCCCAACTCTGCCCTAACCCCATCCCCTGCCGCCAAAAATCATGCTAAAATTAGATGAGAGTACCATGAGGAATTAGTGTTTTTTCAACAATCAAATTAAAATTACTGATGAGTTAAACTACAGCTTGTAGTTTAAGACAAGTTCGATTTTAGCTGAGTTCGGGGAGTAGAGCAAACTAATCAAGAATTCCAAGAAATTGAAAATACTCTGAAGTCTTGTTTCAAGCCCAATCATAATTTCAGAAAGCTTCCAGCAATTATGTGATGTAAGCTTTCTCAATTAAAACAATACCTTTTTAAGGCAGTGGTCTGCAAGAAGATTACCTCTATTACTGAACAAGGGCATTATGGTTTTCACTAAGCTATCAAGCACACTTTCTCACTGTATCACGTCTCATCTCCTTTTTCTCTCCCACAAACTAATTTTCATCATCACACTGAACTGCTCAGCCTTCTAAAAAGCCATGCCTCTTCTCAACAGTTTTTTTTTTAATGTTTTATTTATTTCTAGGAGAGAGAGAGAGAGAGAGAGAGCAGGGGAGGGTCAGAGAGAGGGAGTCACAGACTCTGAAACAGGCTCCAGGCTCTGAGCTGGCAGTCAGCACAGAGCCCGACGCGGGGCTCGAACCCATGAACCGCGAGATCATGACCTAAGTGAAAGTCGGATGCTTAACCGACAGCCACCCAGGCGCCCCTCTTCTCAACAGTTTTGCCTGAAAAAATCTTTTTCTCTCTCCAGGTGTAGCTCTGTGTTACATACCATCATTCCCATTCCTATAAATGTGTAACAAATAACCCCAACAATACTATTTCTATATTCTCCTCCCTTAGCAGTGTCTGGAAACTTGGAGGCACTCACTGAAGGCTCATTTGCTCATTCCATCACTCTTGCGTTGGTGTTTCCTGAATGCCCACAATGTGTCGGACACTGTGGTAGGCCCTGAGGGTGAAGCAAAGGCCAGAAAAAATTTTAACAAAGACAGAAGACTTGCTCTCGGTCTAGAAGACATCACACAAATAATCACATCAACTGAAACACCTAACAGAGCAACTGAGGCGTACCCTGTGTCAACAGGGAACTGAGTAGTACGGGAATACAGCAAGGTTTGGAGAGTAAGGGGAGAAGTCTGGAGAAAAGGGTTTTGGAGTTCAAGTGCAAAATGGAGTAGATGAGTAGAGATCCCTGGCAGAAGGGACACAACTGGCATCCCTAGGGCAGGAGGGAAATGGTATGACTACATCTACAAGAGCACCAATGTGGCTGCAAGGCAGAGATGAAGATGGATCTCAGTGTGCATGAAGAGGCAGGCCCTGCATCAGACACAAAGACTCTCCTTCCAAAACAGGAAGCAGTCTGTAGAGATTCCTGCCAACAGAAAATCCAGGAGTGCTTACTCCAGTCCCACATGCTTGTGGTAGGTATGCTTTCTTCTTTTTTTTTCTCAAAAACTCTCTTTTATTAATTTTTTTTAATGTTTTATTTATTTCTAGGAGAGAGAGAGAGACAGCGTGAGCAGGGGAGGGTCAGAGAGAGAGGGAATCACAGACTCCGAAACAGGCTCCAGGCTCCGAGCTGGCAGTCAGCACAGAGCCCCACGCGGGGCTCGAACCCACGAACCACGAGATCGTGACCCAAGCGAAAGTCGGATGCTTAACCGACTAAGCCACCCAGGCGCCCCACCAAAAACTCTCTTTTAAAAAAACTCTTCTCTAAGAGAGAAAGTCTCTGTTAGTCCTGATAGGTTTCAGCACAGGATGTCCAGACAAGGACTCTGTCAGAAGCAGCGACTCTGACCACCAGGGGGTCAGGGGCTCATCTGAAGAGGAACAGCATCAAATTAGGAGGCTGATAAAGCATATGAGGGTTTCTTGCAGATGAGGCTAAAAGGAAATGCCTTGCCTATATTGCTGGTGGTGAAATATTTACACAAGTGATTACCCAATAAATATTAGCAATCATTAGTAGATCTTTCTTAAAGACCACAGACAAACCACAGTGAAATGATTTCACGGTTATTCTTTTTTCTGACTGGCCATGTACCCTTGGCTTATATTCCTTACAAAGAGGCATTTTTCCAAAATTATTGTGTACCCTAAATTTTAAAATGATGAGTAATCCAGTCGTATTGTTGATGTGACAGTCATCAGCAAATAGACATCTGTTCAAGCACAGTAACATGGGAAGTATTTTTGCAGAACTGAGTCAGGGCACTAATCCATCACCCACAACAGTTGGTTCTCCCAGGGCACAAAATACTACCTCTTCAGTTTGCAAAGCACTGCCCTCCTGGACACAGAGTCTGGTCCTTTGCTACCACCAGCTACCCCCAGTCTGCCCTCAGTCATCACTCCCACCTTCCCTCAAAGCCTGCATCAAAAGTGATTTTGCCTCCAACTTCTGTGCACCTAATTTCTCCATCAATCCTTGACCCCTTGCACTACCCACCCCCAATCAACGTAAATTCCTTCTCCCAACTAAACTCACACATTCCACCAAAACCATAATTTGAGCTCATGCCTAGAGTGACCTCATCTCAGCAGATCCCTCATAGTTCAGGGACCCAGTACCAGATGGGCACCAGACCATGCAAGCAATCCCACCAGATACACCCCACAAAGGAAAAGTCAGCCCTTTTCTCTGAATACGCTTGTGGCAGCCAGTTTGGGAAGGAATCAACACTTGTAAAGCAAAGACACAAGTATCAGTGGCTAAAGGTTATTGGATTTTTTCCCCTAATTCACTATGTTTATAATTCTATCTGTAGAAACTACAACTATGCTGAATTGTCATCATTATCCAACACAATATTCTAAGAGTAGAATTTAATCTTCAAGGATGTCTCAGCACAGATGCTCAAATGGAATGGTTACTTTCTTAGAAATGAAGAAATAGCAATGCATGTCCCTAGGGATAAGTCATAATGAGAGAAAAAAATATTAAAGAAAAGGTATAAGGGACTAATGCAGCATAAGGCATTTCTAGGTTTAAAGGAAGTTGAATGAGAATATAGGATGAAGCTACATTAATAAAAAGCTTCCTGCATGGTTAACGATAAAAGTACTCTCTCACAGAAATTAGTAGGTTTTGTTTCGAGTGGGTTTTTATTAGTAATTTTAACTCTTCCAATTTCCTGGATCAATGAGTCCCAAATAAGATACTAACAACCTTGGAAGTTCTGTAATTCGGTAGCTTTTGAGGATAAGCAATTGAAACAGATTGGGAAATGACTTTTTCAGAGCTCTGAGCCAAGTATCCAGAAACTAGTCTGCTCCTAGGCCAGTCCCTGCTGATAAACAGACTTAAGTTGAGCTGGGGAGAGGGGACTTTAAATACTCCATTCCTGGCTCTTCTCTGTGTTTTCATCCATCTTAGGTTGAAGTGAATTAAATTTTTTCACACTAAGTAAGTGACAGCTGTTAACAGCTTAATGTGCTATCTCTCCCATTGATATTTTCACTTTGATAGAAAATAATGTCTTAAGTTCAAAAGGATGAATTATTTGGGGCAGGCTAAAGGAAGAGATGAGGATGGTGGGGAGGGGCAGGTGCTCAAGCTCATGTTGCTTGATGACTGGGCTAGCTTGTAGAATGAGATCAAGAGGGACTTAGAACATGGCTCACTGTGTGTCTAGAGACCCTCAGAGACCCTCAAAGTCTGTCAGTGATGACACGAGGTCACAACTATTTTTATGACACTAACAAGAAATCATTTGCCATGTTACCCTCATTTTCTCACAAACACAGGGTATTTCCTTGAGGCTTATAAGGGGGAGTATCACAACAGATCAAATGCCAAAGCAGGAGAATCCAGACACCTATTGCCACAAGTTAAGGAGTTATGGAGATAAAGAGATATGGAAAAACATACAGTTCTTTTTTCAAAATTTTTGATTTTAGTATTTAAAAAATATGTTTAATAGATAATTTGAGAACTGAATAAAATTTTTAAGACAAATTGATTATGAATAAATTATATTTTAACTAAAATTTTCAGTATTTTTTATTTTATAAACTTAATTTTTAACAAAAACGTTTATTTTACATATGTTGATTAATATTTTCTAAATGACTCCATTTTAATTTATAGTTACATATTTATATACTTGTCTATAAATGTATAAATTTATTTTTTTATGTTTTATCAATTTATATGGTATAAAACAAAGCTCTTTGAAGTCCTCAATAATTTTTTTAAATGACTCCAGCTCAGTCTGACCAATATGGGTTTTAATCTGGTTTGTTTCTTTTTTTTTAAAGTAAACTCTTCCCCCAACATGGGTCTTGAATTTGACAACAATATCAAGAGTCACACCCTCTACTGAATCAGCCAGCCAGAAGCTATAGGTCCTCAATAATCTTTAAAGAGTTTCAAGAAATTCTGAGATCAAACAGTTTAAGAACTACTGACCCTTCCATGAGCATGGAATGTTTTTCCCTTTCTTTGGGTCTTCTTCAATTTCCTTCATAAGTTTTTTATAGTTTTCATCATACAGATCTCTTATATACTTGGTTAGGTTGATTCCTAGGTATTTTATACTTTTTTGTGCAATTGTGAATGGGATCAGTTTCTTGATTTCTCTTTCTGTTGTTTCATTGTTGGTGTATAAAAATGCAACCGATTTCTTTACATACCCCAATGTTCATAGCAGTACTCTCAACAATAGCCAAAACATGGAAAGAGCTTAAGTGTCCATCAACGGATAAATGGATCAAGAAGATGTGGTTTATCTATACAATGGACTACTACATGCAATGAGAAAGAATGAAATTGGCCATGTGTAGCAACATGGATGGAACTTGAGAGTGTTAATGCTGAGCGAAATAAGTCAGGCAGAGAAGGACAGTTACCATATGTTTGCACATATGGGAGGATTAGGAGGAAATTAACAGAGGACTATGGGGGAGAAGAAGGGGGCAAATAGGGGGGGAGAGGGAGGGAGGCAAACCATGAGAGACTCCTGAATGTAGAGAACAGAGGACTGATGGGTATAGGGGGGAAAGGAAGGGGGGTGATGGGCATGGGTGAAGTTGATCTGTTTAATACCTCTGGGGAGACTCCGGGGGCAAGATGGCGGAGAAGTAAGGAGCTCCGTACTTGCACTTGCGCCCATACATCACACAGAAAAGATCTGAAGCCACTGGAAACCTTACAAAACCTGAGAGACTGGGAGAAAAAGGACGCAGAATCCAATGAGAAAGCCTTCTAACGTGAGTGCAAACTGGGGAAGATAAAATCGGGGCGGGATCGGAGACTCCAGGGTTGGAGGCGATCCCCCTCTACCCTCTACGGGGAGTGAGAGGGGAAAAGGAGAGAGTCTGAAACAGAAAAACCTCCGCTCGAGGCAGAGAAAAACCGTGCTTGCCAAATACCTGCACGTCAGGTCCCCTCGCGCCAAATGGTCCCGGGGAAGGGTGAGCGCACAGACTGCTGCTTTGTGCTGGCTCCTGGCGGCTGAACTTCAGAGTGGCGGGGCGCCTGCTGCCAAGGTAGCTCCCGGGCGTCTGGGGCCCCTGGAAGAGCCGCCCGTGGACACCGGGCGTCCGCGCTTCTGGCTGGCTGGGGCTCTAGAGGGAAGGCAAAGAGCTAAAAACTGGGAAATTGGCCTGTGAGTTCGTGTTTCGGGTGACAAGCCATAGAGGGACCAGGTTTTCCTCACTCCAACGGGCTCAGTGCACCCGGCGGGCGAGCCCCACGCATGCGCGCCAGCCCGACTCAGGGAATCAAGCAGCGATTCTGACTCCGCCTCCAGAGCGAGGAGGGAGGCCTGGAATTGCCCCGAGGGGGTTGCCTGGGAAGCTGTGTCTAAGGCAATTTCAGCGGGGCGCACAGACTGGGATTTGAAGATTGGGACTGGCCTGAGTTGAAGAGTGAAACCCACTTTGGCTGCGCCCCCGGTACGGGGAGTTTACACGCCCAGAAAAGCGAGGTGAAGCTCTTGGTTCAAGAAGGGACTGGAGCGCCGCCACTCTCTCCCCATAACCACCAAGGCAGAGCTCCTGCCTGAGGCATTGGATCATGACAGGCCCATCCCGCCTGAGAGCTGCCCTCCTCCTTTCTTTTTTTTTCTTTTTTTCTACTTCTTTCTCTTTTCACTCTTTTTTCCACAGAATATAGGCCTGATTAACTCTGGTCGCCGGCATGCTTAAAAAATCACAAGGAGTCCATTCTGTAAATGTAAATTCTACACCTACCGACCTTTTCATCTCTTTCTCTCAGGAGTAATTAGACTATATAGTCTCACTGGATAATTCCAGCATCCTTCTCTCCCCTATCCAACCATATTCTACCCTTTACCTCTTTGAAAAAAGCTTCTTATCCCTTCTGCCTGTTCATTCTATTTCCAATTGTACCTCATCCCGCCCTACCTTCACTCTCCTTCTCTATGCTCTTCAACCAGCACTGCATACACACGGCTATTTAAATGTAGCTGGGAAATCCGGTTATACGCTTTAAACCGTTCTTTGTCCATTGGTCTTATTCCTATTTCCTTTTCTTTTCTTTTTGACCCTTTTATGTATTTTATACTCCCTATGTTTCACCCTCCCTCCTCCATCTTTTCTATTAACTTTTTCATTTTCCCTCTCGCTTTGCATGTAAGTTGAATTAGCCAGTGCGTTTGTGTGCTCCAGCTCCCTGTGTGTTTGTCTGTCTGTTTTCTTTTCCAGGGCTACCTCAAGAAACGAGCCAGAATACAGAAGGCGGAGAGTTCCAAATATCACTACGAATAGGAAAATACAATAACCAAGGTCCCAACAAGAGAGACCAAGAGATACCATTTAAAAAACACTCTCTGAGGGGCGCCGGGTGGTTTAGTCAGTTAAGTGTCCGACTTTCGCTTAGGTCATGATCTCACGGTTCGTGGGTTAGAGCCCCGCGTCGGGCTCTGTGCTGACTGCCAGCTCAGAGCCTGGAGCCTGTTTCAGTCTGTGACTCCCTCTCTCTCTCTGACCCTCCCCTGCTCACGCTGTCTCTCTCTTTCCTAGGAATAAATAAAAAATATTTAAAAAGTAAATAAATAAAAATAAAAAACACTCTCTGAAAGGATAGGCCCTGGAAAGTCAAAGAGACTACTTGGATATAGCAGCGCTCATTGGTAGAGAGAGCATAACAGGTCTTTAAAACCAACAAGAGCCAGAAAGCTAACTAAAATGACGAAACGAAAGAGCTCTCCTCCAAAGAAACTCCAAGAAGAAATGACAGCTAATGAACTGCTCAAAACAGGTATCAGCAGCATAACTGAACAAGATTTTAGAATAATAATGGTAAAATTAAGAGCTGGGCTTAAAAAAAACATAGGTGACATCAAAGAAACTATGGTTACAGACAGAATGGAAAATAAAAGTAGGCATGAAGAAGTAAAAAATGCGATAAATGAGATACATAATAAATTAGAGGCCTCCAATGAATGGATTGAAGAGGCAGAAAGGAGAATAAGTGATTTAGAAGACACCATTATAGAAAAACAAGAAGCTGACAAAAAAAAGAGACAAACTGTTCCAGGAACAAGAAAGAAGAATTCAAGAGCTCAGCGATACAGTCAAACGCAACAATATCCATATCATAGGAATCCCAGAAGAGGAAGAGAGAGGGAAAGGTGTTGAAGGAGTCCTGGAACAAATTATAGCAGAGAACTTCCCGACCTGGGGAAAGAAGTCAATGTGGAAATACAAGAGGCTCAGAGGACTCCCCTCAGACGTAACTTGAATCGATCTTCATCATGACATATCATTGTAAAAATGGCAAAATACAAGGACAAAGAGAAAATTTTGAAAGCAGCTAGGGAGAAAAGGGCCCTCACATACAAAGGGAAACTAATCAGAGTGGTGACAGACCTATCTACTGAAACGTGGCAGGCCAGAAAGGAATGGCAGGAGATCCTCAATGTGATGAACAGTAAAAATATGCAGCCAAGAATCTTCTATCCAGCAAGCTTGTCATTCAAAATAGAAGGAGAGATAAATACTTTCCAAACAAACAGAAATTGAAAGAATTTGTCACCACGAAGCCAGCCCTACAAGAAATCTGAGGGGGACGCTCTGAAGGAAAGGCTGCAAGGAACAAAGATACCAGAGACACCACCACAAACATGAACCCTACAAAAGATACAAAGACTCTAAACCCACATATTTCAATAATAACACAGAATGTAAATGGGCTGAATGCTCCAATCAAAAGACATAGGGTAGCAGAATGGATAAAAAAACAAAATCCATCTATATGCTGTCTACAAGAAACTCATTTTAGACTGGAAGATACCTTCAGATTAAAAGTAAGGGGATGGAGAAATATATATCATGCTACAGGAAATCAAAAGAAAGCCAGAGAAGCAATACTTATATCAGACAAACTGGACTTTAAATTAAAGACAATCACAAGAGATGAAGAAGGGCACTACATAATAATTACAGGGTCCATCCACCAGGAAGAACTAACAATCATAAATGTCTATGCACCAAATATGGGAGCACCTAAATATCTAAAACAATTAATCACAAACAGAAACAAGCTTATAGATAAGAATGTGCTAATAGCACAGTACTTTAATATTCCCATTACAGCAATGGATAGGTCAACCAGATAGAAAATCACTAAAGAAATAATAGACTTGAAAGACACATTGGACCAGATGGATCTGACGGATATATTTAGAACTTTATATCCTGAGGCCAGGGAATTTACTTTCTTCTCAAGTGCGCATGGCACATTCTGCAAGGTAGATCACGTACTGGGACATGAAGCAGCCCTCAAGAAATATAAAAGAATAGAGATCCTACCGTGCACACTGTCAGACCATAATGCTTTGAAACTTGAAATCAATGACAGGAAGAAGTCTAGAAAACCTCCAAAAACATGGAGGTTAAAAAACACCCTTCTAAAGAATGAATGGGCCAATCAGGCAATAAGAGACGAAATTAAAAAATATATGGAAACAAATGAAAATGAAAACACAACAATTCAAAATCTATGGTATGCGGCAAAGGCAGTCCTAAGAGGAAAGTTCATTGCTCTCCAGCCCTATTTCAAGAGATTAGAAAAAGCGCAAGTCCAAAATCTAACAGCTCACCTAAAGGAACTAGAGGCAGAGCAACAGGAATGCCCTAAACCCAGTAGAAGAAGAGAAATAGTAAAAATTAGAACAGAAATAAACAACATAGAGACTAAAGAAACAATTGAACAGATCCATGAAACCAAGAATTGTTTTTTTGAAAAAGTAAACAAAATTGAAAAGTCTCTAGCCAGACTTATCCAAAAGAAAAGAGAGAGCACCCAAATAGACAAAATTATGAATGAAAAAGGACTTATGACAACCAACCCCTCAGAAATACAAGCAATTATCAGGGAATACTATGAAAAATTATATGCCAACAACTTGGACAACTTAGAAGAAATGGACAAATTCCTAAACACACACTCACTACCCAGATTCACACGGGAAGAAATAGAAAACCTGGACAGACCCATAACGAGTGAAGAAATTGAATAAGTGATCAAAAATCTCCCAACAGATAAGAGCTCTGGACCTGATGGCTTCCCTGGGGAATTCTACCAGACATTTAAAACAGAATTAATCCCAATTCTTCTCAAGCTATTCCAAACAATAGAAATCGAAGGAAAACTCCCAGACTCATTTTATGAAGCCAGCATCACTCTGATTCCCAAGCCAGACAAAGAGCCAGCAAAAAAAGAGAACTACAGGCCTTGATGAATACGGAAGCAAAAACCTCTACAAGATCCTTGCAAATCGAATCCAGCAGCACATAAAAAGAATTATCCACCAAGATCAAGTGGGATTCATTCCCGAGTTACAGGGCGGGTTCAACATTTCCAAATCAATCAATGTGATACATCATATCAATAAAAGAAAAGATAAAAACCATAGGATCCTGTCAATAGATGCAGAAAAAGCGTTTGACAAAATGCAGCATCTCTTCTTAATAAAGACTCTTGAGAAAGTGGGATAGAAGAAACCTACTTAAACATCATCAAAGCCATCGATGAGAAGCCTTCAGCTAACATCATCCTCAACCGGGAAAAACTGAGAGCTTTCCCCCTGAGATCAGGAACACGACAGGGATGTCCACTCTCACCCCTGTTGTTTAACATAGTGCTGGAAGTCCTAGCCTCAGCCATCTGACACAAAAAGGAAATCAAAGGCATCAGAATGGGCAAAGAGTAAGTCAAACTTTCACTCTTCGCAGATGACAGGATACTCTACATCGAAAACCCGACAGACTCCACCAGAAGCCTACGAGAACTGATCCAAGAATTCAGCCAAGTTGCAGGGTACAAAATCAGCGTACAGAAATCGGTTGCATTTTTATACACCAACAATGAAGCAACAGAGAGAAATCAAATAGCTGATCCCATTCACAATTGCACAAAAAACCATAGAATACCTAGGAATAAACCTAACCAAGGATACAAGAGATCTGTATGATGAAAACTATAGAAAACTTATGAAGGAAATTGAAGAAGACACAAAGAAATGGAAAAACATTCCATGCTCACGGATAGGAAGAATAAATATAGTTAAGATGTCATTACTACCTAAGGCACTCTACACATTCAGTGCAATTCCAATCAAAATTGCACCAGCATACTTCTCAAAACTAGAACAACCTATCCAAAAATTTGTATGGAAGCACAAAAGACCCCGAATAGCCAAAGTAATCCTGAAAAATAAAACCAAAACGGGAGGGATCACCATCCCAGACTTTAGCCTCTACTACAAAGTTGTCATCATCAAGACAGTATGGTATTGGCACAAAAACAGACACATAGACCAATGGAACAGAATTGAGAACTCAGAGCTGGACCCAAAGGTATACAGCCAACTAATCTTTGACAAAGCAGGAAAGAATATCCGATGGAAAAAAGACAGCCTTTTTAACAGATGGTGTTGGGAGAACTGGACAGCAATATGCAGAAGAATGAAACTAGATCATTTTCTCACACCATGCACAAAAATAAACTCAAAATGGATAAAGGACCTGAACGTGAGACAGGAAACTATCAACACCCTAGAGGAGAAAGCAGGAAACAACCCCCCTGACCTCTACCGCAGCAGCTTCTTACTTGACACATCCCCAAAAGCAAGGGAATCAAGAGCAAAAATAAATGATTGGGACCTCATCAAGATTAAAAGCTTCTGCACAGCAAAGGAAACAACCCACAAAACTAATAGGCAACCAACGGAAAGGGAAAAGATAGTTGCAAATGACATATCAGATAAAGGGTTAATATCCAAAATCTTAAGGAACTCACCAAACGCCACAGCCGAAAAACAAACAACCCAGTGAAGAAATGGGCAGAAGATAGGAACAGACACTTCTCCAAAGAGGACATCCAGATGGCCAACAGACACATGAAACGATGCTCAGCATCCCTCCTCATCGGGGAAATACACATCAAAACCACACTGAGATACCACCTCACGCCAGTCAGAGTGGCTAAAATGAGCAAATCAGAGAACTCTCGATGCTGCTGAGGATGTGGAGAAACGGGCACCCTCCTACACTGTTGGTGGGAATGTAAACTGGTACAGCCCTCTGGAAAACAGTGTGGAGGTTCCTAAGGAAACTAACAGTAGAACTCCCCTATGACCCAGCAATAGCACTGCTAGGAATTTACCCAAGGGATACAGAAATGCTGATGCATAGAGCACATGTACCCCAGTGTTCATAGCAGCACTCTCCACAATAGCTAAAACATGGAAAGAGCCTAAGTGTCCATCAACGGACTAATGGATCAAGAAGATGTGGTTTATCTATACCATGGAATACTACATGGCAATGAGAAACAATGAAATCTGGCCATGTGTAGCAACATGGATGGACCTTGAGGGTGTTATGCTGAGCGAAATAAGTCAGGCAGAGAAGGACAAATATCATGTTTGCACGTATAGGAGGATTAGGAGGAACTTGACGGAGGAACAAGGCGGAGAAGAAGGGGGGAAATGGTAGGGGAAAGGGAGAGAGGCAAATCATGAAAGACTCTTGAATGTTGACAAAAACTGAGGACTGATGGATGTGGGGGGTAGGGGGGATGGGCATGGAGGAGGACACTTGGGGGGATGAGCACTGAGTGTTAAGTGGAAACTAATTTGACAATAAAGTATTTGCAAATTAATTAATTAATTAATTAAATGTTTAGAATTCTTAAAAAAAAATACCTCTCAGGAAATTTTAAATCATATAACATTCATCAAAACTGCATCCCATATTTATTAAGGCCAGTATGGGAAAGAGAGAAGGATTTAAAAAATAAAGGAGAAAAGAGGAAACATGATGTAAATACAGGAAACATGATTAACTATCGACTTGTTTACTTGATGTTTACCAGGTTCATAGTCAATACTGAGATATACTTATTATTAAAATATTTCAAATACATCCTGGGATAAAACTGCCATATAAACTTGACCTATGTTTGTTTACTCAACATGTTGTAAATAGATTTGCCTTAAAGATATGCTTTATCTGGTCTATTTGTTGCCCTCCAGTAAATATATACATACATAGTGCCAACAGTTAAATCTAGTATGTTTCATGTGAAAATCTGTATCTCTAGTTGCTCTTGAAACTTGAAGCAGCTGCTAAAACAGATTATGAAAGACGTGTAATACAATTAGCCAGGAGTAAGGAGCCCTTGACCTTTCTGCACACTTCTCGCTCCCCAAGACTCACAGCTTACTACACCTCATTCATCTGTTACCCACCTCACTTGGCAGGTTCTGAGACACTGACTTCCATCATCAAGATAATCTTTAACCTCTTCAGATCCATAATGACAACATTCTCTGTATCAAGAAAAATAAAAATCGAGTTGCAAAAACATCATCCAATCCCACTACATAGCGGCAGTCCTCAACATTTTAATGCATTTTTCATATGATTACTATTACAGATTTCTAACCATATATGGAATACTAGTACAATACCCTGTTATTTTTACTTGCTATTTTAAAGTATTTGATGTCATTTTAAAACCCTTTTATGCGTAGTGTTACATGTTGTGTATTTTCTATTTTATAGTTCTGCCACACTTCACTATTTGTTTTGTTAAATATTTATGTTTATTGTTCACTATTGTAAATACTGGGGATGAATATCTCATGTCCCAAGGTAAAAACTAAAAACATTTATTTAACTGAAATTGGAATCCCTAAAATGTATTTTTAGGAAGGACACTTTAAATATATTGGGGTTGTCAAAATAGCACCAGCATTCTTCTCAATGCTAGTGCAAATAATCCTAAAATTTGTATGGAGCCACAAAATTCCCCAAGTAATATTAAAGAAGAAATCCAAAATGAGAGGCATCCCAGACTTTAGCCTCTAGTACAAAGCTGTAATCATCAAGACAGTATGGTAGTGGCACAAAAACAGACACATATACCAATGGAATAGAGAACCCAGAATTGGACCCACAAATATATGACCCACTAATCTTTAACAAAGCATGAAAGAGTATCCAATGGAAAAAAGACAGTCTCCTTAGTAAATGGTTCTGGGGCAACTGGACAGCAACATGCAGAAGAATGAAACTAGACCATTTTCTCACACCATACACAAATATAAACTCAAAATGGATGAAATACCTGAACATGAGACAGGAAACCATCAAAACCCTAGAGGAGAAAGCAAGAAACAACCTCTTTGACCTCAGCCACAGCAAGTTCTTGCTCGACATATCTCCAAAGGCAAGGGAGTTAAAAGCAAAGATGAACTATTGGACTTCATCAAGATAAAAAGCTTCTGCACTGCAAAGGAAACAATCATCAAAACCAAAAGGCAATCAACAGAATGGGAAAAGATAGTTGCAAATGAAATATCAGGTAAATGGTTAGTATACAGAATCTATAAAGAACTTACCAAACTCAACGCCCAAAAAACAAATAATCCACTGAAGAAGGGCAAAATACATACATCGACACTCTTCCAAAGACAACATCCAAATAGCCAAGAGACACATGACAAGATGCTCAATGTCACTCATCAGGGAAATACAAAAACAAACTCACACCAAGATATTATCTCACACCGGTCAGAGTGACTAAACTTAACAACTAGGGAAACAACAGATTCCGGCAAGGATGTGGAGAAACGGGAACCCTCTTGCACTGTTGGTGGGAATGCAAACTGGTGTAGCTTCTCTGGAAAACAGTGTGGAGGTTCCTCAAAAAAATTAAAAATAGAACTAATCTACAACTCAGCAATAGCACTACTAGGAATTTATCCCAAGGATACAGGAGTGCTGATTCATAGGGGCACATGCACCCCAACGTTTATAGGAGCACTTTCAACAGTAGTCCAATTATGGAAAGAGCCTAAATGTCCATCAACTAATGAATGGATAAAGAAGATGTCGTTTATATACACAATGGAATACTACTTGGCAATGAGAAAGAACGAAATCATGCCATGTGCAGCAACGTGGATGGAACGGAAGGGTATTATCCTAAGTGAAATACGTCAGTCAGAGAAAGACAGATACATGTTTTGACTCATATGTGAAATTTGAGAAACTTAACAGAAGACCATGGGGGAAGGGAAGGGGAGAAAATAGTTACCAATAGAGAGGAAGGAACCATAAGAAACTCTTAAATAACAGAGAATAAATTGACGGTTGATGAGGGGATGGGGGAGAGGTGAACATGGGTGATGAGCATTGAGGAGGGGACTTGTTGGGATGAGCACTGGGTGTTGTATGTAAGTGATGAACCATGGAAATCTACCCACAAAACCAAGAGCACACTTTACACACTGTATGTCATCCAATTTGACAATAAATTGAATCTTAGAATTAAGAAAAGAAGGTAACTTAGGACATTTTACATATCTTTGAAAAAATAAAATAAAATTCAACCATGTCCATAAATAACTAAATAAGTTGGGGCTGTCTATGTTAAACTACACAGACACATCAAAAATATGAATTTGGACTCAAGCACTTGGGTAACACCATTCTTTGTGGGATAGTAGTCTCATGTTTGAGCTCCTGTGCTATTTTCAGGGGTATAGCCATTAGGGTATTTTGGCTTACTTGGTCAAGGCAGCCTTCCTTACAGGCAGCTACTATTTTACTCTAATCATTGTCTACATGAGCAGCTGTATAGAAATCCTGAACAAAATTTTGTTTAAAAATTGAGGGTCATACATTAAAGCGACATTCAAATTGACTGGTAATAAAATGGGTGTGGGAAAGCTTGCACCAACTGAGCAGAAGGGCAGAAATTAGAATGAAATCACTGAGTAGGTGTGACTCACCCAGGAGACAAGAACAACCTGACAGAAAAATAAAGCATTAACTAAAACAAGTCCTATCCCAGGAAAGCAAACAAAACCACATATAATATCATTCACCACAATGAACATATGACAACTGTGATGTGTGTGACAGTATTTTCATTCCCTTCTCTCCAGGTTGGATATGGATTAGCCAGAGAACAAAGATCCTATAAAGCAGACTTAGAAAACCTCACTATAAGAAAACCCATTTCCAAGTTGTCCACACAAATGATCCAACCCTCATGGTAACCCATGCTAAACTTACTGCAGGACATCGAAGTGACCCCCACTTTTGGGGAAGTAGGCAACAACAGGGAAAGGACAGTTCTCTTATCATGTCCCTTGAAGAAACAAGAATGCATGATGTTTTATTAACAGGCACGATCCCTTTATCTAAGTAAACTGGTAAAAGGGAATAGGGTGATTTCATGCTCTGCTGACATGAAGTAAGATGGCTTTCTACCCTAAAGCCCTTGGTGCTCTTTCAAGCACTGCATGAGGCATATTTGCTATTTCTGTACCACAAACACCATCACAGTTATACAAAAGAGTTGATCAGGCTTCATGCAGAAATGCTCACACATTCCAGGCCTGATGGCTCATGCAGTCATATCCAATATAGACACTGACTATTGCAGTCACAACGACAGTAATCTTTTTCTCTTTCGTATCCTTTGATTATGTCAGGATATACTAATTAATGCAAGATTATTAGGTCAGTGCATGATCAGATTCAAGTGACACCTTTCACTGTGTGAAAACACCTTGGAAAGACCTTTTAATACTTTTTGTTTATTTTAAAGAGAGAGCATGAAGAGGGGAGAGGGGCAGAAGAAGAGAGAAAGAGAGAGAGGGATTCTTAAAGAGGCTCCATGCTCTGAGTGGAGCCTGACATAGGGCTCGATCCCACAACCCTGGGATCATGACGTGAGCCAAAACCAAGAGCTGGAAACACAACCGACTGAGTCACTCAGGCACCCAGAAGGACCTTAAGGCCTTGGACCAAGAACCACGAAATTCTGCTGTTTTTAACAGAATTTATTCGTCACAAAATCCTAGAGATATCTTCCATCCCTTTTTGATTCAGAAACACTATTTATTTACTCCAACAAATCTGTACTGAATGCTACTAGGTGCAAGGACTTCCAGGTTCTAACATAAAGCAGTCAATAAAACCAACAAAAACTCCTGACCTCATGAAAAAAAAGGTAAGCGGTACAGAGTGTCAGCTTGCCATTTTAAACACGGTGATCAGGGAAGGCCTCACTCAGAAGCCAGGGGAGCAATACATAAGGAAGTAAGGGAGGAATCTGCAAGGATATGTGGAGAAGTGATATTCCAAGCAGAGACCCAGAGGAAAGTGAATAACCTCACAAGTGTGAAGAGTAGCAACATGGATCGAACAGGGTGAAGACAAGAATATGGGTGTAGGAAGAAGGGGAGCCGCACCCAGGCAATATGAGCCTTAAGTGCTGTCGTGGGGTCTTTGGTTTTTACTGAATAGGGTGAAAGGCATTGGAGATTTTGTACCAAAGACTGATGTCACCAAACCTACTTTTTAAAAGGACCCGTATATAGAGACTAGGCTGCCAAGAAGCACAAAGAGAGGATGGAGACCAGTTAAGAGTCTATTGCAATAATGCAATTGCAAGATGCTGGTGATTTGGACCAAGGTGCAGCAGGGCTGGTAAGGACAAGTGGTCAGGATATGAAAGTGGTGCCACGGAATTTGCCAACCCATAGAGTGTAGTGCATGGGACAGACAGAAGAGGGCAAGAACTGTTTCTAACACAGCTGGATATACAAATGCGGAGCTCAGGGACACGGTCCAGGCTAAAATGTGAATCTGGAGTTATCAGTATATAAATATGGTGTTTAAAGCTAAGAGGGCATGTGAGTGTCCTGAGGGGCTAAGCGAAGGTGAAGATGTCGTCAGAGGAGCGAGCTCCAGTGCGGAGACGTGACGATGAAGAGAAGAAAGCAGCGAAGCAGAATGCACAGAGCACCAGTGAGAAAGGAGTATGGTGTCCTAAATCCAAGTGAGAAGGTGTTTCAAGAAAGAAGAAATGACCAGTTGTGCAAATCCTATCAACAGTCAAGTCAGAGGACTCAGAATGGACCATTGGATTCAACACTGAAGTTATTAGTACTCTTGAAATGAGATGTTTCTTAGAAGTGATGGAAACCAACACCTGAATGGAGTGAGTTTGGGAGGGAAAGTGAAAAGCGGAGACAGCAAATATGCAAACAATTTCAAAGAATTCACTGTGAAATAAGCAGAAATGGGGCAGTAGCTGGAGGCACACAGATCAGGAAAGGTTATGTTTTGGCACGAACACTGGTGTGGAGAGGTACGACTCGGTGTTGCAGGAGGCAGCTGGAGAACTGCGGAACTGGGGAAACGTGCTGAGACTCCGTGCTCATGTGTAACCCACCGAGTAATGGCAGGGAAGACATGGTGTTTACACATAGAAATAGATCCTCGTGTTGATGAGGGAGTCGCAATCTGCAGAAACGGTCAGCTTAGTACTTCTGTTTTTATTTTTCAGTGAAATATGGCCCCAGGTCATCAACTGGAAACAAGGATGGGACAGGACCAGTTGGAGACTTTAAAGTGGCCTCGGGCAAACATGAATGACCTATGGAAAGAGCAGGATGTTGGTGTCCCCAGGAAACTTCTTGGGGTGACAGGGCCATCTTTATCGACATGTGACCTGTGCAATTACACAGGGCACTGTAGTGAGAAGGACCCCGTGATCGGCTGAAAGTATTGCTATCTCCATCTTGATTTTTTATGCTTTTATTTATTTTTGAAAGAGACCGACAGAGCAAGCGAGCGAGCATGCACAAGCAGGGGAGAGGCAGAGAGATGGGGACATAGGGTCCAAAGCAGGGTCCACGCTAACAGCAAGGAGCCCGATGCAGGACTTGATCTTACGGAACCGTGAGATCATGACGTGAGCCAAAGTCGGATGCTCAACAGACTGAGCCACCCAGGCGCTCCTCCATCTTGAAATTCTTAGTTTTATCCTTGAAATCGTGCTGCCCAAGTTTGATGGGACAATGGAGCACATTAATGGGCAGAGATGTGTCAGGATGCAGAGCAAATGGATGTGGTCCAGTGACGGGCTGCATATGCATACGCTCAAGTCTGTGGGGAGAGGAGGGCAGCACACTCACACTGCAGCTGGTCTCTCGCATGTCTCAGCGCAGTCCTGGGCACCACAGTCCAGGCAGGCAGCCCTGAATGGCAGTTCCAACTATGGAGGCAGCAGCAAAAGTGACAGAGGTCTCAGGAGAAACAAAGACCTCTGCACGGTGGCAGCTCCTTGAACCACCAAGGGAGACCATCTGCCCTTCCTTCAGGAGCATGTGCAGTGTCTGCACATGAATTAACTCAATGACCTTGGCAGTGGGACAGGAAATGTTGGCTTTCAGCAGCAGACAAGTAAATTGTTTTAAAATAAAAACATACACATGAATATTGCAGTAAAACATATAAGGGAGTCACTAGAACTCTTCAAAAAGTTTATCATCTTCAGTTTCAAAACCTGCTGCAACACTACCAAGAGCCACAGGCTTAGAAATAGGAATTAAATTAAAAATTATCACATTTAGCAGATTATTTTCATATGAAGCTTCAGATGAAGTGATTAATGAAGATGAAGATATACCAAGAGAATATATAAACTAGCATTTGGATTACGTATACTTTCAGTTACTTGTACAATGTCCATGCATTACCAGATACATCAGGAAATCTTAAAATGCTATTGTATAAATTCATATCCAAATTAAATTAAGATTCAGTTGAAATGATTTAATCAGGGCACCTGGGTGGCTCAGTCAGTTAAACATCCCACTCTTGGTTTTAGCTCAGATCATGATCTCGCGGTTTTGTGAGTTCGAGCCCTGCTTCAGGCTTTGCACTGGCAGACCAGAGCCCAGCTGGGATTCTCTGTCACCCCCCTCTCTCCCCCTCCCCCACTCATGCTCACCAATAATTTCTAATTGTCAATATACCTAACAACTCTAAAAAAAATGGAAGGGGTGAGGAGGTGGGAAGGAATTATAGTTATAGAAAGGTAACCTAATTTTCAAAGAATTGTTAACTCCGTATCTCTAAATTATATGTGGCCTTTTTTTTTCTTTTCTCTCGAGTGTCTTCAAAAATAACTATTGTAATTTGAGATGTGGACTATACAAAATGGACGAAATGATAAGATAATGAGCAAAAGCATTTCCAGAATGAGACCAGCTGTCGACCTTGTTTTTGGTAGGGAGGTTCTGGCAAACTTCCATTGGCTCCTAGCCTAGTCTGGTTTCAAACAGATTAGCAAACATTCTAGTCAATCAATCCTGCCCCAAATTAAGTTGTTAGTAAGAACAAACAGTATGATTTGCATTTCAAAGCTCTCAAGAATCTGATAGATGAGATGTGACTTCCCTGAGACTCCTTCATGTTCAGTAAAAACAAGACTTCTCTTCTTTCTAAATCAAGAGTGTGGGACATGCAAGCCCAGAGGGGTTTTTTTCTTTACTTAAGAATGGACTAAAATTGAGCATTCAGAAGTTTCTCCATTTGTTGGAAAATGTAGAATAGTAATTGAATAGTTTTTATATAAATGATATTTCTACCTTCATAGGTATCTTGGCCCATATGCAGAAATGCTTGCAAATCTCCACTTGGTTCTAGAAATAGATAGCTGCTCTATTCTGAGGACCATTGTCTTTATTATTGGCTAATCCTATTACTTTAGGACCTAATTCTGTTTTCTAATTCTTCAAGAATTATGACATGATCTGGGACACATTCCAATCTTCTGGACAACAATGTTGAAATAAAATTCTTTCCTTCTCCAGTTATCTGGAGATTCTGTAAAAATTGAAGGTTACTCCAAGTTACTGCCTGAAACTATGTTATTACCAGAGTATTAAACTAAAGTATGGCCTTAGAGCATAAAGCAAACTTTATGTTCAGGATAGGTCACAGAGACAACCTAGTTCAAAGGTGTGGTTTTGAAGTTCAGGACATTGTGGCTCAGAGACAGTAAGGGATTTGCCAATTAGCACCACACCTTGAACCAAAAGGTAGGCTTTCTGATTCTGAGCCAAATGCTTTTCCACTGTAAGACTGGTAATTTTGTGTTCTTGGGAAGCCTAAGGTCTCGTCCCAGAGTAACGTATAAGAATTTGGATCCTTATGAACCATTTAGTAATACACATATAAGATGCTTCTTAATGTGCACAGAACTGTCTGTGTGACTCTATATAAAACATTAAGCCAGAAGACAGATGTGATATCAGGCCAACAAGAAGCCATGTCATGCCGTATGGATGCATGGTAGGTAACAATATCATTTCTACCTTACCTACTGTATGACATAATGAGTAGCTTTTAAGTGTTCAAATCCTCAAGCGCTGGCTGCTTTTCAGAGATAGCTGTGTTGCGGTGCACGTAAGCTTGCAAGCTCCTTAGGCTACCGAACCCTCCAAACATAGGGGTGAGGGAGAGAAAGCATCAAATTCATCATTATCATAAACCACAGGCAACTATTTTCATCCGAAGCATTCTGTACAGCAGGAATAACCTTATTTTTTAACTTTTATTTTTAATTTTTTTTAATGTTTTATTTATTTCTAGGAGAGAGAGAGAGAGACAGCGTGAGCAGGGGAGGGTCAGAGAGAGAGGAAGACACAGACTCTGAAGTAGGCTCCAGGCTCTGAGCTGGCAGTCAGCACAGAGCCTGACGCGGGGCCCGAACCCACGAACCGTGAGATCATGACCTAAGCGAAAGTCAGACACTTAACCGACTAAGCCACCCAGGCGCCCTGAGCAGGAATAACTTTTTCTTCTAGCCTCTTACATTCTGTGTCTGAGGCCCTGTGAATTAAACTGACACCAGCAAGATCAACAGAAGAAAAAAAAGCATACAAATATAATTGATGTTTCCATTTTATATGCACGTGGGTCACACAGGAAAGAAGTGAAAATCTTCCAAAATATATAGACTTGGAAGCTTTTATACTATTTTAACAAAAGGTGATCAATTATGGAGACCTGACTAGACAAAGGAAAGGAGTGTTTGTGCTTCGAAGGAATAAATTGTAGGAAGGAAAATATATGTGAAAACTAAAGAGAAATGTTAAGTCAGGTTTGTTTGTGTAGACTTTTGGTGCCCACTTCCCATCTTCATGGCCATAAGATCCCCCAGAAAGACTGAGGATAGTCATTTCTCTGAATTTTCTCCAATTAGAGCATGCTCTGAAACTTCTTTCTGCACCTATGATTTCTCAATTACCTTCACCTCAAAATAATCCATATGTAAAAGTGGCTTATTTTGGGGTTGCATTTTTTTCATCCCCTTCAATGCAACAGGAATTGGGTAAGGCCATACAGAATCACTTTATAAAGAGAAAGAATTGAGTGAGTAGAAGAACAAGACATCTCATGTAATTTTAAACCTTAATTGCTGGAAGACCATCATATACAGCTCACAGGTTTTACAGGTGAGGAGAGTAAAGCTGGTAGAGCTGTGTCCGTGGTCTTTAGCTAATGGATAGCAAAGGAAGTGCTTTAGCAGAAAGCTGACTTCCAGTCCAGCCCAATACTTCCATATAGTCAATCTGTCCATCAGGCATTTACTGATAAGTGTGCCCTACAATATCACATAGGAAACATGGTCTTCATCTTTAGCAAAGTCAATACCAGTACCAACAGAATGGCTACTGCACTTTCTTGTAAACACCTGTACCTCTGATACAGAGTGGCATTTGAAAGAGTGTTATCATACCAGATATAATCTAATATATATACTCAATAAACTTCCGATCAAAAACACTACAGATTAAAGAAAAGAAATAGACTTCCGTATTCTTTTTCTATCAATCCGACAGAAAAGCAAGTTATAACTGAAAAAATTCTCACTGTAGAAAAAGAATAGCATGCCTGCTCCCTAAGCAATGTCTATGGAGATTTTCAGCAGCAACTTGGAAATAAGGACTCCAAATCCCAAATACACGTATCTTTTGAATCTATTGTTCCTTTCAGTTGAGGCATCCCAAAGTGCTTTCTGGATAGAATGAAGCTTATAAAATGGAAAGGAAAGTATTTGTGGGGCGCCTGGGTGGCTTAGTTGGTTAAGCGTCCGACTTTCACTTAGGTTATGATCTCGCGGTTCGTGGGTTCGAGCCCCGCGTCGGGCTCTGTGCTGACTGCCAGCTCAGAGCCTGGAGCCTGTTTCAGTCTGTGACTCCCTCTCTCTCTGACCCTCCCCTGCTCACACTGTCTCTCTCTCTCTCTCCTAGAAATAAATAAAACATTTAAAAAAATTAAAAAAAAAAAAAAGGAAAGTATTTGTGGATTAATTATTCCCTTATATCTGGCCTCAAATAACAAGGCCTATTTCAGTTATTCCCTAAAAATAAATTTCTGGGATAATACTTTACTCTTCAATGTAAAACTTTAAGTACTGGTGCACCTCAGTGGTTGGCTTAGCCTGTTAAGTCTCCGACTTCAGCTCAGGTCATGATCTCGTGGTTTGTGAGTTCAAGCCCTGCATCAGGCTCCATGTTGATGGCTCAGAGCCTACAGCCTGCTTCAGATTCTGTGTCTCCCTCTCTCTGCCCCTCACCTGCTCACATTCTGTCCTTCTCAAAAATAAACTATTTTTTCTCAAAAAATAAAAGTTTTAAAAAGTAAAACTTTAAGTCCTAAGACTATGCCAAACCTAAGAAAAGGGGACTAGCCTTTGACACTAATACTTCACAGCACAGATCCATTTTAGTAATTCTGGAATAGCTCCTACCAACCTCACCCAGTAGGAAATACACAAATAAGCATCTGAAAATGCAGTTATATAGGCAGTACAGAGCATTCAGTTCGGAGAAAATATAAGCAAATGTGGAGAAATAGAAAGTTTATGGTATGTTTCCAAGAAATTCTGGAAGTATGTTCCAGGTGAGAAATTCCACTGCCATTTTTGTCTCTGGAGTCCAAAAAATCTCAGCCTAAATTGTCCCTTTGTCCCTTATCAGGAAATTCACCCCCTTGCCTCAATTTCTGTTCTGTAGAATGGAAACAAAAATTGAGCATTGAGGCAAAGCTGAAATGAAATCAATGAATATAAGGTTCATAGCACAATTCCTCAAAAATAATCAGAGTTAAGCAAATATGTATTATTATTAGTTATAATAGAAAGTTTATATAGAGAAATAGGAAGATGCAGACTAGTAAGTGGTTGGGTTGAATCATGCATCACTTATGATGTATACAGTCAAATCTCCTGAAATATTAAATATATATTAGAAAAAGAATCAAGCTGTTCCCAGAAAAATCAATTGCACCCATCAATAGCTCATAATCTGAGCCCTTAAACAGGGTTTCCTCTCATTTAGAGATGCATGATCTGTGAGAGGGAAAAGAACCATCTTCATTATGGGAAAACGTGCTTTGGATTAGAGCTTAGGAGAGGCACTGACTGCTAATAAATATTGCTTTGTAGTCGTTAAAGTGAAAAGCTTGCTTGGATCCGTTTCTGATCTGGCAGATAACTATCAAAATCACATGCTTTGTAAAAGCATTTCGGTGAACATAGAAAAAACAAGGCTGGGGTGCCTGGGTGGCTTAGTCGGTTGGTTAAGTGTCCGACTTTGGTTTGGGTCATGATCTCACGGTTCGTGGGTTCGAGCCCCGCATCGGGCTCTGTGGGGACTGCCGGCTCAGAGCCTGGAGCCTGTTTCAGTCTGTGACTCCCTCTCTCTCTGACCCTCCCCTGCTCACGCTGTCTCTCTTTCTCTCTCCCAGAAAAAATTTTTTTTTTAAAAATTAAAAAAAAAAAAGAAAAAAAACAAGGCTGGTGAACTGCTCTGAATGTCTGCAAAATGAAAATAAGCTGTGTGTGTCTCCTAAGTAAAAATGTCATGTTCAAGACTTTAAGTGCAGAAAAATTTCCTGACGAACAAGAAAGGCCCACTAGCTTGACATGCAGTTACATCTACCTTTTTGGTTGCACATGGTTATTGGTAAGTCTTAACAAATGCATTTCATGCATATGATGTAGTATTCAACTTTTTCATGGAGGTATTCTTTATATGTCCCTTCCTAAATCCCAGAATGCAAGTGCTTCAGAGGCAGCACAACCCTGTTCTGGGTTTCTCTACCTGCCAAAAGTAGTCCTAACAGAGTTCAATGCACACACAATAAATATTGAATAAATTGGACCGTTAGCTTAAAGAATCAAATACCTCTTCAGGTCATAATACTATCTCTACAGAATATTTTGCATACAAGGAATTTAAGAATTAGTAAAACAAGATGAAAGACCTTGGAGTATCAGACACCATGAAATAAGCTTCAGTTACTAGAGTCAGGAAATCTGTTTACAAAGAGGGTGTTTTTAAGAGATTCATGGGGGCGCCTTGGTGGCTCAGTCAGTTAAACATCCAACTTCAACTCAGGTCACAATCTCATGGTTCATGGGTTCGAGCCCCGCGTCGGGCTCTGTGCTGACAGCCAGCTCAGAGCCTGGAGCCTGCTTCAGATTCTGTATCTCCCTCTCTCTATCCCTCTCCCTGTCTCTCTCTCTCTCTCTCTCTCTCTCTCTCTCTCTCTCTCTCTCAGAAATAAATATTTTAAAAAATTTAAAAAAAGAGAGATTCATGGATAGAGGTTGCACAAAATGAATCACTAATGTCCCTCAAAACTCAAGTTCTGTGTCTATGATTAAATATTCTGCCAATGCTATTTCACAAATGCATACGTGTATATATAATGGTTCTTACCAGATTCTATTTTACTTACTTTTGAAAGGTCGTTTAATTTTTTAAAGTGAGCTCATTAGTGAGAAAGTTAGTCTTGAATGATTGCAGGTGGCAATACTACCCTATTACCCTGCTAAAAGCTAAGGTGACACCAATTAAATTAAGGGTGACTGATAATTCTCCTTTATGACTACACCTGTATTCATATTTAGATGCTTTTCATTAATGCTCTTGGGGTCAGTTAAAAGATAAAGAGGAAGTCAATTTAGTTCATTAATAAAATTTAAAAGTTGAGTTTCCAGGCTGTATATACTAATTACTCTCTGCCACCACTAAGGCATTTTAAATGTGCACAGATGAGCACACAAGCAATGAAAAGAGACTCTCTAGAAAATGAACCTAGAAGAAGAAGAAAAAAAAACAAGATCAGCAGTCCTGACCATTCTTCTTTTGTCCCAATGGTACTTTCAACTTATTAATGTTGGCTGATGCTCTTCTCTGGTGACCTGCTTCTATAAATGCCCATTGTTTAGGAAGCAAAGGAAAAAGCATTCTTCTGGCTGATAACCTGATTAAGAATTTTGAAAACAAGAGACACAGCAGGTAATGATCTTTCCACATGGGACCTGTGCTCTCTGTAACCACTGAAGCTTTCAGGACAGGAAGCTGGGACCTTTTGAGTGCTGTGCTTCCCTCCACTGTAGGTGCTTGTCGGTACAAGGAAAACACCAGTAGAATCCTCCTAATTGGCTCCCCCACACAAATAGAGTGATCACCATGTAAGCGGTTAACCCAAAGTCATGGTATTCACTCTAAATAAAGGAGTATTAACAAGTCCATTCTCTTTCTTTCTGCCTTTGTGTGTGTGTGTCTGTCTTTTCCAAGTATAACTAGGTGCCACCCTGAAGACCTTCCTAGTAATGTACAATCTTATTCATTTTCAGCTTTTTCCTCACATGGGCATTTCAGTTAAATGTTGATCATGAAAACGACTTTAATGAATTAATTTAGAGCATTCTCTAATTCCAGTTTTTTGAAAAGGTCCAGCGCATATGAATATTCCCCTTAAGATGCTAATAATCAGTGAAATAACTACTCTGACATTTTTCTATTCAAGAGTAAAGCTAAAGCAAGAATGGTACTTGCTGCTTTCTCCTACAACGCGAAAGGTGACTTTCCATAGGATAATTGACTGCATTTCCTCTATTCTGCATATTGTTAAAGGACCTTTCTCTAAACCACCATTCTTTCAAGAAAACATACTAGTGTCCTTAAATAAATATACACTATGAAATAGATACCTTTAAATAATATCTCTTCTGGGGAACCTTTCCTGATACTTTTCCAAATAAAGTAACTTTTTGGGGCATCTGGGTGGCTCAGTCGTTTGGGCGTCTGAGTTTGGCTCAGGTCATGATCTCACGGTTCGTGGGTTAGAGCCCCGCATCAGGCTCTGTGCTAACAGCTAGCTTGGAGCCTGGAGCCTGCTTTGGATTCTGAGTCTCTCTCTCTGATCCTCCCCTGTTCACACTGCCTCTCTCTTTCTCTCTCAGAAATAAATAAAACATTAAAAAAAAATTTTTTTAAGGAACTTCCTCCTCTGTATGTCACTTATCATTTTCCACTGCATACTCTTGTGTATTTGTGTTCTCTTTTACATGAGTCAATGATTATGGCAACATGATATGAAAGATGCCTTACAAATTCTTGTCAAATGAAATAAAGAAATGGCTGGACGCCAATTTTTCTCAAAATTACTTTTACTCTAAGAGGGGTGCTTGGTCATCACACTTTCCTGAAGATTAAATGTAAGGCAATCCCAGTTCATGCACATAGCTTGTGATTCTGGTCGTTTTCCTTCTGATTTTTCCCAGCTATCATTTGAGACTAGAATAATGTCTGTTCACAACTGTACGCCCAGAGTATAGGTGGAGTATGCTCCACCTAAGCACCTACTCTGACCCATTACAACCTATTAACCAGCACTGACTATAGGATTCTAAGCAAAATTAATTGCCCCAATAGTAGTGGAATCTACAACTAATAAAGTCAGGAAAACGGAAGTGGAGGAATGCATAGTCTTTTGCCAAACACTGGCATCTCATACTGACACATCATATGTAAAACATATGCTGTAAAAAAATGTAGGAACAATTTACAAATATATGATTCCCAAGCCTTAGAAAAGTCTAGAAGCTCTATTAGAGATGTGACTAGAGTATTATTAAGTAGCATGCCAATACTATGGTATGACCATTGGTGCATAAACAACATCTCTTATCACTCTTCCTGGAAATAACATTAAAGAGCCCTGCGTCGGGTTCTGTGCTGACAGCTCAGAGTCTGATGCCTGCTTCAGATTCTGTGTCTCCCTCTCTCTGTGCCCCTCCCCAGCTCCCACTCTATCTTTCTCTCTAACAGTAAAAAAGATTTTAATGAAGAATTTTTAAAAATACATATTCCAGGGGCATGTGAGTAGTTCAGTCAGTTGAGCATCTGACTTCAGCTCAGGTCATGATCTTAACATTGGTGAGTTTGCGCCCCACACTGGGCTCGCTGCTATCAGCCTGTCAGTGCAGAGCCCACTTCTGGTCCTCTGTTCCCCTCGATGTGTCCCTCTCTCCTGCTTGTAGTCTCCTAAAAATAAATATAAAAAGTAAAATATAATTCCATTTTCAGCAAAACTGGGAAAAAAGACAAATTTCAGACTCCAAAAATATATGTAGCAACTCAAGTTGAAAGCAAGCAAGTCATGCAGGAGAAAATAAAAAGCAAAAAAATGGTAGCTAGGCACAGTGGTGCCCGATTTCAGAGTGTGCTCGTAAAATCATAGGTCCTGAATGCCAGAGAATCACTCTAAAGTACAAAACTTATAAACCTTGGGGCGCCTGGGTGGCTTAGTCGGTTAAGCGTCCGACTTTCGCTTAGGTCATGATCTAGCGGTTCCTGGGTTCGAGCCCAGCGTCGGGCCCTGTGCTGACTGCCAACTCGGAGCCTGGAGCCTGTTTCAGTCTGTGACTCCCTCTCTCTCTGACCCTCCCCTGCTCATGCTGTCTCTCTCTCTCTCTCCTAGAAATAAAAAATATATATATATATTTAAAATATATATATATATATAAAACTTATAAACCTCATTTGCAACAATCGCTTTAGGAACTGAGATAAAAAACGATGCTATCAGAAGCTCTTCTAGGTCCAGGCTATTAAAAAGGTGGTCCCACAAAAAAGCCTCAAAGTGATCAGCCATATTTGCAGCAGCTGTCCGGTTCTAGGATAACAGAAGACAGGGATTTTGTGCTGTTAAGCCTACAAGGTAATTTTGACCCCCTTTCCTGTTCTTCATAGGAACATCCCACACAGAAAAAATAATAATTGATAATAAATTACTGATTTACACAAAATCACTATAATAAACTATAAAAAAGAAGCAAAACTTAGGTACAGATTAACAAGTACACAACAAATATCATTGCCAAAGAGAAGATGAAACATTAATCCAAGTAATTGCCATGAAATAAAACTTAGTGATGATGTCACATCAAAAACAGTCATATTTGTAAAAGATACACAGACACAAAGGCACATATAAAGAGAAGAGAGTTGAGAAATTTAAGAACTCAGAAAAGAAGCGGTGAGACAATAAGAAGAGGTCAACTCTATGCTGGAAAAAGCCAGGAGAAAACCAAAACCAAAATCATCAGTGAAATGAAGGTAAACATAAAAGAAGTACAGAGATGAAAAGAAACTATGGGAAACACACCAAAGAACATAGAGGAGAGAAATCAAAGAAAGAAAGAAAATGAAACAAACGAAGAGTTTTAAAGGGATTCGAGAGAAAACGGTGGCTACAGAAAATAAGCAAAAATAGTATGAGATACCACCCCCACCAAAAAAGGGAAGTATTGTAATAAGAATATCAGAGCATCGCAATAGCACAATCATGTCCAGAACGGATTCAAGAAAACTTTTCAAAAATAAAATTAGGTTCCCAAAATGGAAAACACTAAGAATATCCTAGAAAATCTTAAAAACTCACAGGAAAAAATCCTTTAGTCTGTCAAGGAAAAGGATCCAGTCTTTCTTTAAATAAAAGGAATAAAACTGTCTGGCATTGTATTTTTCTCACAACAACATTTAACATCAAAATACAGTGGAACAACATTTACAAAATAGTCTAACAGAGAAACTGAACACCAAAGGTTTTATATCCCGCTAAACTGGCCTTCAAATATAGAACGCAGGAAGTTTTAAATACAAAAGAACTCAGAGAAAATTCAAATATTACAGGTAAAAAAACATAAGAGAAAATAAGGTAGCACAGAGGGTAAATCAAGGGTTCTGCATACAGCCATGCAGTTTGTACAATTCACAGTCCTGAGAAAGTATCATTCACCTAGACTCTAACATGAATGGTAACCCCTAGAGCTATGTGGAGATAATGTGAACAAACAGAGGCACCAGTCCTGAGGAGATTTACCTCAGTCACCTTATCGTAATAGCCAGGTGCCAAAGTATATCATTTAAAATAATAAATCGGGGCACCTGGGTGGCTTATTTGGTTAAGCGTCCGACTTTCGCTTAGGTCGTGATCTCACGGTTTGTGGGTTCGAGCCCCGCGTTGGGCTCTGTGCTGACTGCCAGCTCAGAGCCTGGAGCCTGTTTCAGTCTGTGGCTCCCTCTCTCTCTGACCCTCCCCTGCTCATGCTCTCTGTCTCCTAGAAATAAATAAAATGTTGAAAAAAATAAAATAAAATAAAATAATAAATCAGATTTTAGAAATTCAAGCACAATTAACAACAAAATGGCAGATACTAGATATTAAAACACTGAGAAGGGGGCGCCTGGGTGGCTCAGTCGGTTAAGCGACCGACTTCGGCACAGGTCATGATCACACGGTTCGTGGGTTCGAGCCCCGCATCCGGCTCTGTGCTGACTGCTCAGAGCCTGGAGCCTGTTTCAGATTCTGTGTCTCCCTCTCTCTCTGACCCTCCCCTGTTCACGCTCTCTCTCTCTCTCTCTCTCTCAGAAATAAATAAAACATTAAAAATAAACAATTTTTTAATTTAATTTAAAACATTAAAATAAAAAATTTAAAAAAAACACTGAGGTCATTAAGTTTCAGAAGTGAAGGAGATGAGAGAGAAGCATAAAAAGAAACCTAATTTTAACACTGAGCAAAACAGCAGAGTAACAAATACTGTGTAAATCAATGTATTATTTAAAATGTTATAGGTTATCATTTAAAAGGTAACCACTGTGCAAATATTTGATAAACAAACATTTGATAAAAAAATTATAAGACACAAATATTTCAAGTATCTGAAAACTGACCTAAGGACATACAGCAAATGAATAACCATTTGTTTGAAAATAAATCTAAGTGTCCATAAGCATGATGAGAGTCTTTGACATTTGAGTCAGAACCTGTTCCCATTCCTTCCTTGGCTACATATTACAGAATGCCTACTCTGTATCCGGAGGCCAAGAAGATAGGAGATCCTTTACAATACTGCTGCCAGGCAGAAAGCTAGGGTATCACCCCAGGAGGGCAGTTTGCCAGGATTGCTCACCCCAGTCACTCCCCTACCTGACCTTCAAGGAAAGGAGACAAAGACAGTGTCTCAAGTTGTGGAGTAAAGATGAGAATTCTGATCGATAGCATTTTGACAACTAGGTAGAAATATGAAAAAATAAAATTGGGTCCATTTTCACATTACATACTGGAATAAATTCCATGAAAAAAATTAAATGTGACTAATAATGCCATAAAAGTAACATAATATGGAATCCTTTCAAACCTGGTAGTGAGTTAAGCTTCTCTATTTCGGAAAAGCTAGAATCTGTAAAGTAACAATTCACAAACATAAACTTTCTAATGGCAAAAATAATAAGCAAAAATAAAAGACATATAGCAGGGCTCCTGGGTGGTTCAGTCAGTTGAGCATCCGACTTCGGCTCAGGGCATGATCTTGCAGTTCGTGGATTCAAGCCCCATGTTGGGTTCTGTGCTGACAGCTGGCTCAAAGCCTGGAGCCTCTTTCGGATTCTGTGTTTCCCTCTCTCTCTGACCCACCCCTGCTCATGCTGTCTCTCTCTCTCAGAAATAAATAAAACATTAAAAAAAATTTTTTTAAATAAAAAAAATAAAAGATATATAGTAAGTTGAAGGAAGCATTTGTAACTGTATCAGAGATAAAATGTTAATCTAATATATAGAAAACTCTTAGAAACCAAAATGCAAAGATTTAACAACAAAAGCAAGTATGTTCAAAGATATATATAGTTCTCAGAAAAATTTAAATGACTCTTTGACAGATGTCAACCTCAGTTATAAAATGAGAAATGCAAATTAAATTACCCTGAAATACCATTTGTCTCCTTTTAGATTGGCAAAAACTCAGTTTTATAACATACACCATACGTGGGGCTATGGAATATAAAATTTTACTATCCCTATGGAGGGCAAACAGTACCTTTCAAAGTTACATATAATCTTTGACAAGGCAATTCCACTTTTGGACTTATAAGCACTTGAATATGTGCCTAACAATGTATGTACAACTATACTCACTGAAACATTATTAGCAAACAACTGAAAATTAACCTTACCATTTTTCAGGGCACCTGGGTAGCTCAGTTGGTTAAGCGTCCGACTTCAGCTCAGGTCATGATCTCAGGGTTCATGGGTTTGAACCCCACATCAGGCTTTGCGCTGACAGCTAGCTCAGAGCCTGAAGCCTATTTCAGATTCTGCGTCTCCATCTTTCTGACCCTTCCCTGCTCGTGCTCTCTGTCTCAGAAATAAATATGATTAAAAAAATTTTTTTTAATTAACCTTACCATTTTTCAATAGGAGGACTAGTTGAGTAAATTATAGTATATTGATGTCTATACAATGTAATGCTATGCAGTCAAATTAATTGCATACGGGGATGTGATGTACAGTACGGTCACTATGGTTAGTAATACCATTTTGCCTATTTGAAAGTTGCTAAGAGAATAAATCGAAGTTCTCATCATAATGAAAAGAACTGTAAGTAGGTATAGTGACAGCTGTTAGCTAGAACTATTGTAGTGATCATTTCCCTATACATACAAGTATCAAATCATTATATTGTACACCTGAAACTAATATGTTATATGTTGATTATACCTCCATAATTTTTTCTACTTATTTGTTTTGGGGGGATGGAGAGAGAGAGAGAGAGAGAGAGAGAGGGAAAGCAGGGGAGACAAAGAGAAAAGGAGACAGAGGGTTCAAAGGTGGCTCTGCATTGACAGCAGTGAGCCTGATGCAGGGCTCAAACTCACAACAGTGAAATCATGACCTGGGCCAAAGTTGGATGCTCAATTGACTGGGCCACCTAAGTGCTCAAATAAATTTTTTTAATTGCAAAAAATCTGCAAATTGACTGATATGGAATATTTTTAGGGAAAAAGCAAGGTTTAGAACAGTGTGTTTAATACCTATTATGCAAAAAGTGAGAAGCTAAGCAAATACATTTTTCTTTGTATACACAAATAGAAATTCAGAAAAGATGCACAATAAACAAACAATACTAGTATTCTAATGATGTGGGCGATGGGAAATGAAGGAGGGACAAGTGTGAGATTAGCATGAAGATTTCAATATATACTTTAAAAGCATTTTAATATTTACATGTATTAGTTTCTTACTACAACTAGTTTTAAATTAGTAATTTAATTTTACTTTAATTATTAATAATTTATATTAACAATTTTTTAAAATATGGTATAACTAATTCATTTTCCATGGACCTGTCACCACTCCTTCTTGTGAAATCCTCAAGAAAAACATACCTACAAGGAACAAATGTAAAACATTAAAAAAAAAAAAAAGGTAAAGCAGCATTTATTACTACTGATTACTAGATGGGTGAGATTTTGGCCCAAAGTCCATAGGCTGAACACCTGGAGAATTCTTTCAGCCTTTTGTAGAGACCTAAAAGGACTCCGCCCCCGTGAAAAGAGACGTGTATCTCACAGTTACACACCCACCAGGGCAAGAGAAAGGGGAAGCAGGTACATAACAGGACAACACTTTCTCTGAAGCCCAGCATTAACCTAGGCCTTCTCCCATCAGGGCAATAGCTGCCACTCAGGCCGCCATGCAGCTGGAGGATGACACGAGCACTGGCCCCCACAACCCTCGCTCTGTCTCCTCCCAGCTATGTCTAATGGGAGACAAATGTCTGTGCAGTGATCGTGCGGTTAGAATGAGAAGGAAGACCAAACACACAATGATTTATATTCTTTTGAGGCTCCACCTACAGAAAATGTGAACCTATCAGTGTCACAAAATGGCAACACTATGCCTTGTTTTGGAGAAATGACGTTAATTGCTCTTGATCAACACTCGGAGACAAGAAGTCAGAGGAGGAGCCCCATGTTCCCTGGAGACTGGTTTTTTTTTCCCTCCAAGGGTAAGTTCAGGAGTTTATTAGTTACGGAAGACATGAGTTTAATGCTTTCTATCAATAAATATTTGCACATACATAACCCACATGAGTTGAATCTGTAATGTGCCTATATTTCTTGCAACTTGAAACACTCTAACATTAAACCAAGTAGAAATGTAATTATAGATAATACAATAACACACAGTTACAGCTTAAATTTTAAATGGAGCGTTTTTGCTTGCTAGAGAAGACACAGAAGCTGTCTGCTACCAAGGCCCTGGAGAAACATCTATTTAATCATTTTGCATGCTATTAAATGACACGTTCCTTGCGAAACTAGAAGATATTAAGCCTACATCCGTGTGTTTTCCAATAGATTTTATTAATGTTGCCATGAGAGGTTCAGTCACTGACTATTTCCATGTGTGGCTCTTCCATTTTATTCCCAATTCACACAAATTAGAAGTTTAAATGTAGGATAAAAATTTATTTAAAATTTACTTAAAGTCCTTGGAATAAGAATTCTGCAAAGCCAAAATTCCAAATAACCAAGTCATAATTATGAACACTGTCAATATTCCTAATTTCATGTTCTATATACCTATACATAGTAGATACAATATAGCCAGGTAAAAGTATGTGGAGTTATCTGTATTGCTTAGCTTTTTCATCAATGTCATGATTGCTGTCAGCACCTCCATGTAGAAGCTTTTCTATTTCTAATTTTCTCATTTTCCAATCCTACCTATGTTGAAGCTTCTTCAAATAGATTAGACTTTAAAAGAAGGGCTAAAACAAATTGCTTGAAGCCATGGACAGGAGATTCTAATGCAGGCACTTAGAGGCTTCCACTTTGGCTGTGCAGGACTTTGTTGCTTAACTGCTTAGGATTGCATCTAATAGAAGAGTGCGTGAATACATTAGTTTGGGTGAGATTAGACATCACTTTGTAAGCAATGTCTACCCTATTTTATTTTATACTTTTTTTTTTGTAAAAAGGAATGTCATTAAAATGCATACAAAAGTCACAAGATAAAACACTTTTTTTTAAAGCAAAGAGAAAATGAGGTGCAGTGTAAGGCCAAGGGGAAGAAAAGACAAAGCCAGGTGTAAGACTCAGCACACAATGCATGGCAGCTAGGCCTCACTCTTTGCCAGAGAGGAGTTACAAGTTTGGTTTTACACTCTGTAGTCAGTCCAAAGAAACTAACAAAATTCATACTGTCTATTTAGTGTGAGTAAAATAATTACTTCGATAAAAAACAAGTTTTTCAGAGAGTGAATCCAAGAAAACAATTTTCCTTAGTTCTTCATCAAGATGTCACTGTGAAATGTTAAACTGGCATCTGTAACAACTTTCTAAGAGATGCAAAGGTGAGTTCTATTGGATTATTTTCATAAAATTCTATAATGTGAATCAGTAACACAACTCAAATGAAAAAAAGAAAAAAAAAACTAGGGGAAAAGAAAAGGTTCCAGCTCATTGCAAACAAATAAAATGCCCAATTCTAAAACACAACAGCTGATCATCTGTGGCTGTTCCTGGGGGCCCATAAACAGTGTCCGTGAGTAATGGGCCCACCCTTGGTCAGTTAACTGTATGAGTCTCCTTAGCTTCTCAAGTTCCTAAAGGATGCTTGACAGACCTTCCTAGCTTCCACCCGTTTGTCCCAGTTCCTAAGCACATTAAATAAGTCTTGATGTAAGCCAAAGAAACACCTTGGGGAACTTAACTGTTATTCCAAATATCCACTTAAAATATGGTTGCTGGCTATTGGCTTTAAAACAAGAGTAGAGGCAAATTAATCAAAACAATATTCATTAAAGACATTACTGTCAGTGGCTAATGGCCAATACATGAAGCAACCTGAGGTACTTGGTGCTGAAGGCGCAATCCAACCCAAGAAAGGGGGAAAGTGAAAAAAGCTTCAACATATGAACACAGTACTACTCTTTCCTGCCCATGAAAGCAAGCCAAAACGTCAAAACTGACTCCTTAAGTTTACATTCTATATAAACAAGCAGCATTAGCATTTCCCCAGAGGAAAGAGTAGAAAATTGTTCATAATGAGGTAAGATTTGGAATTAAAAATACAAACAGCGGTGTGCTTGAACAAAGCCAGATTATTTAATACAAACAATGGATCAATTGTCAGTTGCATGAAAAGATAACCAAATCCCCACTGCCTAGGGGCCTGGAAGGGTAGCTATTACACTAGAAGTTTTTATGCATTGATTTTCCTATGTGGTAGAGAAGGGAACAGTTTAACTTTGACCTAGAGCTCCACAGACATCAATGCCTAAAAGTAACTTAGCGACCTATTGCAGTAGGTCTGAACTTCCTGGAAAAATGTATGTCTTTCAACTATTAATTTTTAACTATATGCTCCAAAAGTGGGCATCAAAGATTCAGTGAGTTTAGCAGTGCCAGACTACAGCTCTTAGAATGCAAACCATTCCAATACAAAGACTGTATCTATGCAAATCACTGTTCGCCACCAAAAACATGGTCATGACTATCAAAGGATTTACAAATCCTTTTTTGATGAAGATGCTAGGGAATCAGGACTCTGGATTAGAGGAGACATCTACCCAACTCAAACTAGCTATCTCAGAAGAGGAATTGGGAGCTTCCCTAACCAAACTTTAGGATGATTGTGGGCAAAGCTTGACCTCGCGTGAGGACCGAGGCGTGAGAAAGGGCCAGTGTTCCCTATCTCTCTAGTTCCTGTGTTGCTGCTTTCTTGGTGTGTTGGCTTTATCCTCTCCAACCTGAAACCTGCTTCTTCTCCACAGCAGGAAACAGAGTCCCTTGGCTCTCTGCTAGCATCTTTCTAAGCTGAGATGAAAAGGTTCTCTTAATTTACTTCCTTCTGCGTTTGGTCCAACTGAATCACCAGCCTGGTCCTGGACCAGTTCTGTAGCCAGGGGTGGGATGTTTTGTCATTGGTCCAAACTGGGTCATACACCTACCCTTAAACAAGGTGCAAAGGTTTAGGATTGGAATGAGGGAAGAGAAGTAGTTTCTGCAAAAGAAAGGAGAATGCACTGTACTACAGAAATAGAGAGAAGTAATGAATCAAATTAACTACCCATACAAATTTTGCTTATTTTGCTCTACTAGATATTTTGGCCACTTTACGTCATACAGAAGTTGCCTACAGAATGTAGGATCACTTTAGAATACTGGATACATGTGGGGCGCCTGGGTGGCTTAGTCGGTTAAGTGTCCGACTTTCGCTTAGGTCATGATCTCGCGGTTCGTGGGTTTGAGCCCCGCGTCGGGCTCTGTGCTGACTGCCGGCTCAGAGCCTGGAGCCTGTTTCTGTCTGTGACACCCTCTCTCTCTGACCCTCCCCTGCTCGTGCTGTCTCTCTCTCTCTCCTAGAAATAAATAAAACATTAAAAAAAAAAAAAAAGAATACTGGATACATGATCTCATTAGGTATTAGAGATTTTTATCTATGACCTACCTTACACTAGCATGGATTTAAAGCTGATTTGAATGTTACGTAACTGGCAGCAAGAATCACACTAATGTATACTGACGGTAATAGAAGCCAATATTTCCTAAGGAACAAACAAAACTCATTCAAAGAAGTACAGTTGTGTTAAGAGAACATGTATACCTAAAATAGATTGCTATGTGGATCACAGGACTACTTGAGAGTCCCATGTGTCAAGAAGCAAGAATGGCTTTTTTATAAACTATTACTGGAATGGAATTGGATATTGCCAAGATACATTACAACAAACCTCTTCTTCTAGCAGTAAGTTGAACGGGATCTTCTGAAAAGCCCTTACTGCAAAACACACAGAAATAGTAGATAAAATACAGCAAACATCCATTTAAATGCATAGTTGTGCTTCCAATAGAGTGAGAGATATATCCAAGGGGAAACAATAAGACAAAGGAGAAACCCGGATAGTCAGTGAATACAAACACTGATTGCGCTGCCAACATTTGCCAACCCCCACACTCTAGGGACTTGGAGCTCAAGCCTATGCAAAGGACAGAGGACAAGGCTTTGGGCCCTTGCAAGGTAAAGAGTTGGAAGTGAGACCCCTACATAAATTGAGAAGTCATGAATCAGGAAAGAAAAGCTTCTAATGGAAGTAAAGAGATGAAAAGGAAATTTGTCCATCTCTGAGTTCTGAGAAGGAAAAAAGAAAAAAAAACCCTCCCCCTTCAGCATGAAAAACCACAGTTCCACCCTCATACAGGTTTGGATTTTGAATTTGTACTTCACAGGGTCTAAGAAATCTTAAGCCAGGAAAGGAAGGTACAGAAATCCCAAGTAAGAAATGTTTTGGGGCACCAGGTAAACAAATATAAAACTTAATCTTGACTGACATAGAACAGGGGCCTCAGACTTCCCACCAATTACAAAAAGACGAGCAAGTACTCACAAATCAAAGCGCAAAACATATAAATTGTTTCTTGGTTCTGCTGACACTGGCCCATGGTAGCAGATTTCCTTATATCGAAGTAGAAGGGGATCAAGAATTTTTAAGGAGTTCATTGAACCAGGGCACCTGAGTGCCTCATTCAGTTGAGCTTCTGACTCTTGATTTTGGCTCAGGTCATGATCCCAAGATTGTGGGATGAAGCCTTGCATGGGGTTCCAGAATGAACATGAAGCATGCTTAAGATTCTCTCTCCCTCTGCCCTCTCACCCAATGATACCCATGTGTTCTCTCTCTCTAAAATAAACAAATTTATAAAAAATAAAATTCATCAATCATTAGGAGGAAAGGAAGGTATAAAAGAAGCATAAAAACTTAAGGCATAAGAAAGTATAATAAATTTAAATGTAATCACCCTAAATTTAAATGAATTAAATCATTTAAACATAAATAAATAAATTAATCATTTAAACATAAATAATAAGACCAGGCTCAAAAACTAAATCTAGCAATGTGCCATTTAAAAGAGCGCACCTGGGACTTGAGGGCAAGATGGCGGAGAAGTAAGGAGCTCCATACTTGCACTCATGCCCTACATCACAGAAAAGATCTGAAGCCATTGGAAACCTTACAAAACCTGAGAGACTGGGAGAAAAAGGACGCAGAATCCACTGAGAAAGCCTTCTAACGTGAGTGCGAACCGGGGAAGGTAAAATCGGGCCGGGATCGGAGACTCCAGGGTGGGAGGCGATCCCCCTCTACCCTCTACAGGGAGTGAGAGGGGAAAAGGAGAGAGTCCAAAACAGAAAAAACTCCACTCGGGGGGGAAAAAAACCTCCGCTCGGTGCATAGAAAGACCGTACTTGCCAAATACCTGCACGCCACATCCCCTCGCGCCAACTGGTCCTGGGGGGTGCTGAGCACACAAACTGCTTCTTTGTGCCGCTCCTGGAGGTTGGATTTCAGAGCGGCGGCTCGCCTGCCGCCATTGTAGCTAAAGGGCAGCTGGGACCCCTGAAAGAGCCGCGCTAACACTGGGCGTCCGCGCTCCTGGCCGGCTGGAACTCGAGAGGGAAGGCAAAGAGCTAAAAACTGGGAAATTTGCCTGTGAGTTCATGTTTCGGGTGATGAGCCATAGAGGGACCCGGTTTTGCTCACTCCAGTGGGCTCGGCCTACGCGGACCCGGCAGACAAGCCCCCGCGCATGCGCACCAGCCTGACCCAGAGAAGGAAGCAGCGATTCTGACTCCGCCCCCAGCGCCAGGCAGGGGGCCTGGAATTGCCCCGAGAGGGTTGCCTGGGAAGCTGTGTCTAAGGCAATTCAGCGGGGCGCACGGACTGGGACTTGGAGATTGGAACTGGCCTGAGTTGAAGACTGCAACCAACTTCGGCTGCGTCCCCGGAACGGGGAGTTGACACGCCAAAAAAAAAGCGAGCTGCAGGGCCGTGTTCAAGAAGGGACTGGAGCACCCTCACTCTCCTCCCCACAACCGCCAAGGCAGAACCCCCGCCTGAGGCATCGGATCACGCCACGCCCATCCCTGCCTGAGAGGTGCCCTCCTCCCTTTTTTTTTCTTTCTTTTTTTCTTTTTTTTTTCTTTTTTTTTTCTTTTTTTTCTTTCTTTTTTTCCTCTTTCTCTTTTCTCGCTTTTTTCCCCAAAACACTGACCTGATTAACTCTGGTCGCCAGCTTGCTTAAACAAGCACAACGAGTCCATTCTGTAAATGTAAATTCTACACCTACCGACCTTTTCAGCTATTTCTCTCGGGAGTAATTAGACTATATAGTTTCTCTGGATAATTCCAGCATCCTTCTCTCACCTATCCAACCATATTCTACCCTTTACGTCTTAGTTTTTTTTTTTTTCTAATGTTTTTTTTTGTTGTTGTTTTTATTTGTTTCTAGGACAGAGAGAGAGAGAGAGACAGCGTGAGCAGGGGAGGGTCAGAGAGAGAGGGAGTCACAGACTGAAACAGGCTCCAGGCTCTGAGCTGTCAGCACAGAGCCCGATGCGGGGCTCGAACCCATGAACCGCGAGATCATGACCTAAGCGAAAGTAGGACGCTTAGCCGACTAAGCCACCCAGGCGCCCCGTCTACCCTTTACCTCTTTGAAAAAAGCTTCTATCCCTTCTGCCTGTTCATTCTATTTCCAAATCTGCCTCGTCTCGCCCTGCCTTCTCTCTTTTTCTCTATGCTCTTCAACCAGCACTGCATACACACGGCTATTTAACTGTAGCTGGGAAATCCAGGTATATGCTTTAAACCGTTCTTTGTCCATCGGTTTTCTTCTTTTTTCCTTTTCTTTCCCCTTTTTGACCCTTTTATGTATTTTATGCTCCCTATTATTCGCCCTCCCTCCTCCGTCTTTTCTCTTAACTTTTTCGTTTTCCCTCTCGCTTTGCATGTTAGTTGAATTAGCCTGTGCGTTTGTGTGCTCCTGCTCCCTGTGTGTTTGTCTGTCTGTTTTCTTTTCCAGGGCTACCTCAAGAAACAAGCTAGAGTACACAAGGTGAAGAGTCCCAAATATCACTACGAATAGGAAAATAAAATAACTAAGGTCCCAACAAGAGAGACCGAGGGATACCATTCAAAAAACAATCTCTGAAAGGATAGGCCCTGGAAAGTCAAAGAGTCTTCTTGGATATAGCAGCGCTCATAGATACAGAGAGCATAACAGGTCTTTAAAACCAACAAGAGCCGGAAAGCTAACTAAAATGACGAAACGAAAGAGCTCTCCTCCAAAGAAACTCCAAGAAGAAATGACAGCTAATGAACTGCTCAAAACAGATATCAGCAGCATAAATGAACAAGATTTTAGAATAATAATGGTAAAATTAATAGCAGGGCTTGAAAAAAACATAGGGGACATCAAAGAAACTATGGCTACAGACAGAATGGAAAATAAAAATAGGCATGAAGAATTAAAAAATGCGATAAATGAGATACATAATAAATTAGAGGCCTCCGATGCATGGATTGAAGAGGCAGAAAGGAGAATAAGTGATTTAGAAGACACCATTATAGAAAAACAAGAAGCTGACAAAAAAAGTCCTAGCATCAGCCATCAGACACCAAAAGGAAATCAAAGGCATCAGAATTGGTAAAGAGGAAGTCAAACTTTCACTCTTCGCAGATGACATGATACTCTACATCGAAAACCCGACAGACTCCACCAGAAGCCTACGAGAACTGATCCAAGAATTCAGCCAAGTTGCAGGGTACAAAATCAACGTACAGAAATCGGTTGCATTTTTATACACCAACAATGAAGCAACAGAAAGAGAAATCAAGAAACTGATCCCATTCACAATTGCACAAAAAACCATAAAATACCTCGGAATAAACCTAACCTAGGATACAAGAGATCTGTATGATGAAAACTATAGAAAACTTATGAAGGAAATGGAAGAAGACAGAAAGAAATGGAAAAACATTCCATGCTCATGGATAGGAAGAATAAATATAGTTAAGATGTCATTACTACCTAAGGCACTCTACACATTCAATGCAATTCCAATCCAAATTGCACCAGCATACTTCTCAAAACTAGAACAAACTATCCAAAAATTTGTATGGAACCACAAAAGACCCCGAATAGCCAAAGTAATCCTGAAAAATAAAACCAAAACGGGAGGGATCACCATCCCAGACTTTAGCCTCTACTACAAAGCTGTCATCATCAAGACAGTATGGTATTGGCACAAAAACAGACACATAGACCAATGGAACAGAATTGAGAACTCAGAGCTGGACCCAAAAGTATACAGCCAACTATCTTTGACAAAGCAGGAAAGAATATCCAATGGAAAAAAGACAGCCTTTTTAACAGATGGTGTTGGGAGAACTGGACAGCAACATGCAGAAGAATGAAACTAGATCATTTTCTCACACCATGCACAAAAATAAACTCAAAATGGATAAAGGACCTGAACGTGAGACAGGAAACTATCAACACCCTAGAGGAGAAAGCAGGAAACAACCTCCTTGACCTCCATCGCAGCAACTTCTTACTTGACACATCCCCAAAAGCAAGGGAATCAAGAGCAAAAATAAACTGATTGGGACCTCATCAAGATTAAAAGCTTCTGCACAGCAAAGGAAACAACCCACAAAACTAATAGGCAACCAACGGAAAGGGAAAAGATAGTTGCAAATGAAATATCAGATAAAGGGTTGATATCCAGAATCTACAAGGAACTCACCAAACTACACCCCCGAAAAACAAACAACCCAGTGAAGAAATGGACAGAAGATATGAACAGACACTTCTCCAAAGAGGACATCCAGATGGCCTACAGACACATGAAACGATGCTCAGAATCCCTCCTCATCAGGGAAATACACATCAAAACCACACTGAGATACCACCTCACGCCAGTCAGAGTGGCTAAAATGAGCCAATCAGAGAACTGTAGATGCTGGCGAGGATGTGGAGAAACGGGCACCCTCCTACACTGTTGGTGGGAATGTAAACTGGTACAGCCCCTCTGGAAAACAGTGTGGAGGTTCCTAAGGAAACTAACAATAGAACTCCCCTATGACCCAGCAATAGCACTGCTAGGAATTTACCCAAGGGATACAGAAATGTTGATGCATAGGAGCACATGTACCCCAATGTTCATAGCAGCACTCTCCACAATAGCTAAAACATGGAAAGAGCCTAAGTGTCCATCAACAAATGAATGGATCAAGAAGATGTGGTTTATCTATACCATGGAATACTACATGGCAATGAGAAACAATGAAATCTGGCCATGTGTAGCAACATGGATGGACCTTGAGGGTGTTATGCTGAGCGAAATAAGTCAGGCAGAGAAGGACAAATATCATATGTGTGCACGTATAGGAGGATTAGGAGGAACTTAACAGAGGACCAAGGGGGAGAAGAAGGGGGAAATGGTGGGGGAAAGGGAGAGAGGCAAACCATGAGAGACTCTTGAATGCTGACAAAAACTGAGGACTGATGGATGTGGGGGGGAGGAGGGATGGGCATGGAGGAGGACACTTGTGGGGATGAGCACTGGGTGTTATGTGGAAACTAATTTGACAATAAACTATTTGTTAAAAAAAAAAAAGTTTTGTGATAGCTGTATACCACCTAAAAAAAAAATAAAATAAAAAAAATAAAAGAGCCCACCTAAAAATGATGATATATACAAAGAACTCCAAAAACTCAAAAAAAAAAAAAAGCAAGCATTCTGATTTAGAAGTGACTCAAAGACTCTAACAGATAGCTCATCAATGAGGATATCCAGATGGCAAATAAGCATATGAAAAGATGCTCCACATTAGATGTCATCAGGGAAATGCAAATTCAGACAAAATTCTACTATATACTCTTTAGAATGACCGAAATCCAGAACACTGACACCAAAATCTGGTAGGGAGTGGAGCCACAGGAACTTACACACTGCTGATGGGAAAGCAAAATGGATAGCCACTTAATGTTTAACAGTTTCCTACAAAGCTAACCATAATCTTACTGTGTGATCCTACAGTGGTGCTCCTTGGTATTTACTCCAAAGTGTTGAAATCTTATGCCCACACAAAAAGCTGCATCCGGATGTTGATAGCAGCTTTATTCCTAACTGCCAAAACTTAGAAATAACCACGAAGTCCTTCAGTAGGTGAGTGGATCAACAACCTGTGATACATCCAAACAAAGGAATATTATTCAACACTAAAAGGAAATAAGCTAGCAAGTCATGAAAAAACACAGAGAAACGTTAAATGCATATTGCTAAGTGGAAGAAGTCAATCTAAAAAAGGGTACATATTGTATAATTCCCACTTATGACGTTCTGGGAAAGGCAAAACCGTGAAGACAATGAAAGGATGGTTGTGTGGGGAAGAGGGAGGTGGAGGGATGAATAAGCAGCATAAAGGACTTTTAGGACAGTGAAAATACTCTGTATAATGTTATAATGATAGATATGATCATTATACTTTTGCCCAAACCTATGGAAGATACAACACCAAGAGTGAACCCTGAAGTAAAACTATGGACTTTGGGTGATTAAGATGTATTCATATGGGTTCATTCTTGATTTAAAAAAAAAAAAATACTATTCTCTCAAGTGATATTGATAACAGGGGAGCCCATGTAACCATGAAGGCAGGTAATATATGAGAAAGCTCTGTGCCGTTTTCTTAATTTTACTGCAAACCTAACACTATTTTATAAATTGTCACAATAAAGATTGAAATAAAAAGAAAGAAAAAAATTACCAAGAAAATATCACTACTAACCTAAAGAAAAGTGATAGAACATTGTTAATATCTGATAAAATAGATTAAACGTTAAAAGCAATATGAGATTAAAGTGATCAAACTCTTGGCTATAGAGAACAAACAATGGTTACCTGGGGGGAGCTGGGTGGGTAGGGGGTCAGGTAAAATAGGTCATGGGGATCAAGGGATGCATTTGTAGTAATGGGCCCTGGGTGTGGTTTGGAAGTCCTGAATCACTATAACGTACACCTCAACCTGATATAACGCTGTATGTTACCTATACCGGCACTTGAATGAAAACTTTTTTAAAAAGCTCCAATTCAGCAAAAACACATACCAATCATAAACTTTATGAAACTAAAAGTAGAGCTTCAAAACACCGAAAAAAAAGCTTGAGAGAATTAAAAATATAAGTGGACATATCCAACCATCATAACATTTTCAACCTTTTTTAGTAATTTGTAAGTCAAATATACCAAAATTTAGTAAGAAAACAGATGAACTGGGTAACAGAATTAGCGAAGCTGAATATATATATATAAGACCTTGCACCAACAACAGTAACACACATTCTTCTTAGCATGTGATTATAAAAGAAGCTCTTAAGCAAGTCTCAATTTCAAATAATCAGTATTATGCAGAAAAATGTAGGATGAAAAAATTTAACGACATTAGAAATAAAAGGTCATTTATAACACTACATTTACAAATTCTAAAACATGTAAAATAACTAACGAGTTAAAGTGGAAATAATAATGCAACTATACTTATTAAAAATAATGACAGTACTGCTTATCAAAAGTTAGGGATATAAGCAAAGTCTAGAAAATCCAGATAATTACATTTCATACTAGAAAATTAAAATTTAAAAATGAATGAATTAGGGGTGCCTGGCTGGCTCAGTCATTTAAGCATCCAACCCCAACTCCAGTCATGATCTCACTGTTCCTGGGTTTGAGTCCCACGTGGGACTCTGTGCTGACAGCTCAGAGCCTGGAGCCTGCTTCAGATTCTGTATCTCTCCCTCTCTCTGTCCCTCCCTCTCACTGGCACATGCACGCATTCTCTCTTTCTCAAAAATGAACATTTAATAAATAAAAATGAAAGAATTCATCTCTATAAAAATACCTAAAGTATTTTTCACAGAACTAGAATAATCCCCAAATTTTTAAGGAACCACAAGACCGAAAACAGCCAAAGCAATTTTAAAAATGAAGAATAAAGCTGGAGGAATCACAATTCTGCATCTCAGGTTATATTACAAAGCTGCAGTAATCAAAACAATATGGTACTGGCACACACACAAAAAAACACACAAAGATCAACTGAACAAGAAAGCCTAGAAATAAATCTGTGATTATATGATCAATTAATCTTTAACAAAGGAGTCAAGAATATTCAATGGGAAAAGGACAGTCTTTTCAACAGTATTAGAAAACTGGACAGACAACTACACACAAAAGAATGAAACTAGCCCACTCCCTTATACTGCACACAAAAGTAAACTCAAAATGGATTAAGGACTTGAACCTGAGACCTGAAACCGTAAACATCCTTAAAGAGAGCACATGAAGTAATTTCTCTGACATCAGCTGTAGCAACATTTTTCTAGATATGTCTCCCGAGTCAAGGGAAATAAAAGCAAAAAGAAACTATTGGGACTTTGTCAAAATCAAAACCTATTGCACTACAAAGAACACAACCAACAAAACTAAAACACAACCTACTGAATGGGAGAAGATATTTGCAAATATAATATCCAATACAGGATTAATATCCAACATATTTAACTTCTACAACTCAACATGAAAAAAACCCACAGTCTATTAAAGATGGGAAGAAGACATGAACAGACATTTCTCCAAAGGCATACAAAAGGCCAAGAGACACATGAAAAGATGCTTAACATCACTCATCATCAAAGACATACAAATTAAAACCACAGTGAGGTATCACCTCACCTCTGTCAGAATGGTTAAAATAAAAAACTCAAGAAACAACAAGTGTTGATGAGGATGTAGAGAAAATGGAACCCTTGTGCATAGCTAATGAGAATGCAAACTAGTGTAGCCAGTATAGAAAAAAGTATGAAGTTTCCTTAAAAAATTAAAAATAGAACCACCCTATGATCCAGTAATTCCCTACTGGGTATTTATCCATAGAACTCCAAAGTACTAATTTAAAAAGATACATCTACCTCTATGTTTCTTGTAGCATTATTTACCATGGCCAGATTATGGCCGCACCCAAAGTGTCCATCAATATCTGAATGGATAAAGAAGATGTGGGGTGTGTACAGAATACACAATGTAGTGTGTGTGTATACATACATATCTGTGTGTGTCACTGTGTGTGTGTATATATATATATTATATAGATATATTACATAATGTAGTATTACTCAGCCATAAAAAAGAATGAAATCTTGCCATTTGCAACAACATGGATGGATCTAGAGAGTATAATGCTAAGTGAAGTAAGTCAGAAAAACAAACACCATACCATTTCACTCATATGTGGAATTTAAGAAACAAAACAAAGAAAAAAGGGGCAAACAAAAAAACAAAAAAACAAAAAACAAAAACAAAAACCAGACTCTTAACTATAAAAAACAAAACTAATGGTTACCAGAGGGGCAGAGGGGAGGTATGTAAGGGAATGGGTAAAAATATAAGGGGATTAAGAGTACACTTATCATGATGAGCACTGGGTAATATACAGACTTGTTGAATCACTACTTTGCACCCCTGAAACTAAGCTAACCATGTATGCCAACTCCACTAGAATTAAAATTACAAACTTAAAGGGTACCCAGGTGGCTCAGTTGGTTAAGCCTCTACTCTTGATCTCAGGTCAGGTCTTTATCTCAGGGTTTTAAGTTGAAATCCCACCTTGGGCTCCACTTTGGGCCAAAGCCTACTTAAAAAAAAAAAAGTTAAGAAAAGAGGGTTGCCTAGGTTTGCTCAGCCAGTTAAGCATCTGACTTCAGCTCAGGTCACGATGCTACGGTTTTTGAGTTCAAGCCATGCATCAGGCTCTGCACGGACATCTCAGAGCCTCTGCTTCAGATTCTGTGTCTCACTCTTTCTCTATGCCTTCCCCTTGCTTGTATTGTGTGTGTGTGTGTGTGTGTCTCAAAAATAAACACTGAAAATTTTTTAATAAAAATTTTAAAAAGAAAAGAAAAACTTAATGTTTTTAAAAAGTCAAACTCTCAGAAAGTAGAAAAGGAGTTGCCAGGGAATGGGGGAGCTAGGAGGAAGGTGGCAGAAGGATAGTTACTTCCAGTTAGAGAATGACTCCAGTCTGAGGATCTAATGTAGAACCTGTGACTACAGTTGTTAACACTATATTGTATAACTGAAAGTTCCCAACAGAGTAGAACTTAAATATCCTCATAAAAATGGTTGTTTTTTTAAACATTTATTTTTGAGGGAGAGTCAGAGAGGGAGACACAGAATTGAAAGCAGGATCCAGGCTCTGAGCTGTCAACACACAGCCTGACGTGGGGCTCAAACTCAAGAACCTCGAGATCATGACCTGAGCCAAAGTCAGATGCTTAACCAAAAGAGCCACGCAGGTGCCCCAAAAATAGATTTTTTAAATGTTTTATTTATTTCTGAGAGAGAGAGAGAGAAAGAGAGAGAGAGAGAGAGAGAGAGACAGCGGGAGCAGGGGAGGGTCAGAGAGAGAGAGGAAGATACAGAATCTGAAACAGGCTCCAGGCTCTGAGCTGTCAGCACAGAGCCGGACACGGGGCTCAAACCCACAAACCGTGAGATCATGACCTGTGCTGAAGTCAGCCACTTAACCGACTGAGCCACCCAGTCACCCCCAAAAGATAGTTTTTAAAAAGATAAATATGTTAGGTGACTGACGTGTTCATTACCATTTAATGAGGGGAATCTGTTCACAATGTATATGCGTATTCAATCATCATGTTGTATACCTCAAGTATAGTACAGTTCCACTTTTCAAGTAGATTGCAATAAAGCTAAACAAACAAAAATGAATGCAGTCAATTATTCAACAATTCTACTGTGGTTATACATCCAAAAGACTTAAAATCAAGATCTTGAAGAGGTATTTGCACACCCATGTTCACTGCATCATTAGTCACAGGAGTCTAAAGGCAGAAGCAACTTAAATGTACATCAACAGTTGAATGGATAAACATAATAGGAAATATGCATACAATGGAATATTATTCAGTCTTACCAAAGAAAATCCTGTCATATACTACAACATGGATGAACCCTGAGAACATTATGCTAAGTTAAATGACATTCACAACAAAATACTACATGATTCCACTTATACGAGATATCTAAGTAGTCAAACTCTTGGAAACTAACAAAGTAGAACTATAGTTGTCAGGAACTGGGAGAAGAAAAGAGCCTTTGTACTATGCGTATAGACTTTCAGTTTTCCAAGATGAAAAAGTTCTAGGGATTTGTCATACACTATTCTACATATATTAACACTTCTATACTACACTTATAATTAACATAAAAATTATCATCTTTTTTCCCATCTCATTTATTTTTTACCTCATTAAAAAAAATAACCAATTAAGCACCTATAAGGGGGAAAGACACAGTCTAAAGAAACATGAAGTAAATAATGAAACTAAGAGCAAATAGTAATTAAATAGGGCACAAATTCAGGAGAAAGGATCAACAAAATCCAATGTTATTTCTTTCAAAAGATTGAGGAGATAATTAATCCTCTTTAAAATGGATCAATAAAGAGAATAGAGAATACACAATGAATGTGTATATATATATATATATATATATTCCAGAGGAAAGAGGATGTGTGAGATGTTTAAATAGGTGATGGTGATTAAGGAGTACACTTCTGATAAGCACTGGGTATCATGTGGAACTGTTGAATCCTATATTGTACACTTGAAACTAATAACACTGTATGTTAACTAACTGGACCTAACTGGATTTTAAATAAAAACTTTAATATTTTTAAAAAATGAGAGTATCTCAAAAAGAGACTGAAATCTCTACCTGTAGATAAAGCAGAGATTTAGGAGATTTTACTATGAATAACTTTATAGTAATAAAAATAAAAACATGGATGAAGTGGATGATTTCCTACAAAAGTAGAATACTAGAGAATGGGCTGAAAACCTGAATGACAGAAGAGCCTTTACACAAGTTTAACTGACAATTAAAAACAGACTTCACCACTCCCCTCTCCTGACTAAAATTTAAATTTAAAAAAATCAAATTCTGAGCTCAAATCATTGTATAGGTGAATTCCAAATGCCAATCCTATTCAGACTGGTCCAAAGGACAGAAACAATGGAGGGAAGAATACAAACTTCTGAAGAGCAAAAAGTATAAACCAACCATTCTGTAAATAGCCAAACTGTCATTCATACATGAAGAAAAAAAGGAATTCTCAAACAAGAGTTTATGATAGAACATCACTTGTATAACCTTACTGAAATCCATTCTCCAAACTAAAGTCCAAATGGAGATCAAATTATTCAAAATTACAATATCGATCTTTTATCAAGTATTTAATCTCTTTCAAGATTTTTACTCAACATTTGATAAATGTTATTTTTGTCTATTCTTCAAACCTATAAAAAAAATTCTATGTACTTCATTGGTGAGAAATCAGAGAGTCAAAAAGGTTAAGGAATTTTACAACATCACACAACTGGAACTTGATCTGGATCTTACTGAAATTTTGAGTTGAAATTCATGAGACCAAGTGTTAGGCTGACTAGTCGACAACTCACACTCAGCACAGAGCACGTGAACTGTGGCCTATGTCCCCACTGATAAAGAACCAGATCACTAAAATAATCAGTCCCCTAGGGGTGCCTGGGTGGCTCAGTCAGTTAAGCATCCAACTTCAGGTCAGGTCATAATCTCACAGTTCGTGAGTTTAGCCCCCACATCGGGTTCACTGGTGTCACCATGTCAGTGCAGAGCCTGCTTTGGATCCTCTGTCCCCTTCTCTTTGCCCCTCCCCCACTCACATTCTCTCAAAAAATATATAATACAAATACCAAAATAAATAATAATAGCCAGTCCTTTAACCTTCCTTCTGATGACTCACATCATTAAAAGCTTATCAAAATGAGCACAATATCAAGTATACAAGAAGTTCTCCATCTACATTTTTAATAAAAAGAGATTTCAGGAAAAGAACTACAGCTGTAACTGCTGAGGTTCAAACTCTATTCTATCCCAGACTTCAACGTTTCAATATTCCACCACCACACCCATGTCTACTGCTCTGCTCTCTGAGCTGGATACTGCTTTTCTCTTTTCCATTCAGACTCAGAGTGAAAGGACAGAAAAGCAAGGGATGGAAATCACAGAGGACTGCTAAGATCTAGAAAACGGGGCCCAAGATGACCTTCTGACCCATATTACACGGAGTCAGACTCACCGTTAGGTGATTTTCTTTTTCTTTTTTAATATTTTTATTTTATTTCTAGGAGAGAGAGAGAGAGACAGTGTGAGCAGGGAAGGGTCAGAGAGAGAGGGAGACACAGAGTCTGAAACAGGCTCCAGGCTCTGAGCTGGCAGTCAGCACAGAGCCCGACGCGGGGCTCGAACCCACGAACCGCGAGATAGTGATCTAAGCGAAAGTCAGACGCTTTACTGACTAAGCCACCCAGGCGCCCCTGTTAGGTGATTTTCTATGTTGCATCTTTCTTGGTTCCTCCTTTTCTCTCACTCTGGCTCCTATCAAAGCGTCCGCTGCTCTGTCTTTAAACAATGCTTCTAACACAGAGGAATAGCTGAAGCACTAAACGACCAGATCAGTGATAAGTATTTCTGCTATTTGACTTTAAATTCTTACGAAATCCATCGCCTTCCACATGGCATATACATGCATTCAGAAAAACGCATGCACATACCATCACAACAGCAGCAGCAGCCCTGGTCACGAGTCTTGTCTCCCCAGCTTTGTCCTGAGATGCAAAGGATCAGCAGGCCTCCTTTGTCAGGGAAGACACTGTGTTACCTAAGAATCATACCTGGATGGGGCTGGGCGCAGTACGCTTTATGAAGGATGAAAGTGGGCGATAGTTCTTATATACCAATGTTCATTCTTTATTCTCCAAAAATCTGGGCTCACAGGTCTCAGATTCTTCATATCTTTGCACAAAATCTCACTGCATTGATAATGCCCTAATTCCGTTGACTTGAACCTGATTAAATACGTACTTACCTTTTAAAAAAAGAACTGAATGTGCTTCGGCAAAAAAAATTTACCATGCCTCCGGCATATATGGAACTGGTGTTATTTCAGACATAATGTATTTAAAGGGTAGTGTCTATAAACCTTTGTTGCATCTGCGCATCTCATATAGATTTATTTCCTCAGCCCGATTTGTTACTGTTTTTACCTTTGTTGCCATCACTGCAGCATTACTATTTTTGTCATCATTAAAGAATTATAGTTCGGCACTGAATCAAAACTGCAAACTTATTCCATCACATTTCCAAGCCAGTACATGCTTAGAGCTCCTTTCGGAGGTCATTAAGCATCACAGAGTGAGTGATGATAGCAATTTCCTTGCACACCCAGGAAGAAGAAACCCCAACACTCGAATTGACCTTGGCTATCATGTGAGGAGCTAGTGTTGGTAACCACAGTCTGCTAGCATTGAGTTCCTAGGTGACCAGTTGCACAGAACGTCACTTATGTTACTAAATAAAAACTGACTGGGGGCTTTTAGTGTGATGGCAGTTGAGTTGGGGATGAGAGGAGTTTTGGAGGACTAACAGCTAATGCCCAGAGCAGGTTTATAAAGAGCAGGGTGGTGATTGTATTTTCAATCACATGAAGTGTACAGGGGACAAGTGCAACTCTCAGACAGCTCACACAGCCCTGCAGTTAAGAGGAACCATATCTTGACTCCAAATGCTGAATTCAATGAGTTTTATGAATATGCTGTTTTGTTCTATTAAATTCTATTCCTTGATTCCTTAAAACAACTTCTGCAGCACTTTGCAGGTAAAACTAAAATTTGCATAATTACCTCATCTGAAGTTAAACTGCTAAGGCTGCAAAACCAAGTCAAGTAATTTTCACTGATTTCTAATCATTAAATGAAATAATATTTTTCCCCTCAAAAGAGTACCAATTTCCTGGAAATGTACTTCATGGTTGTATTTCCTTTATTAATTGATCCTGGTCATTTAATTCAGTAACTTTTATAAAGTGAAAATCATAAGGATTTAATTGACTTTTGCCTAACTTCCAATTAAGTCTAATTTGTTTCTATTCGGTCTCATTAGATCCAATTATGGTTGGACTAATCGTAATTTCTCCCAATAGTTCATTTACTTTAAAATAAGGACTCTGTCCTCTGTAACTTTCAAGTAATTTTTCATCAGGGTTAGGTAGGGTCTCTTAATTATATTAATACAAATGGCTTTCTCTATGCATCAATAAATTTGCATTTAGTACTTAGGCAATCCCTTGTAACTCAGCAAAGCTGGCTAGACCCCAGACACAGGATCATAGCTTTAGAGGTAGCTTCCCAGTGACCATAATTAGTATCAGTTGTAACTGGGAGATAATCCCTTGGCTTCACATTTCATTAACCTACTTATAGAAAACTGTAATATATTACAGAAAATATAACATTTTATATATATATATATAAAATGCAGAATTTAAATAAAAGGGAGTGAAGTACAAACCTGAGCACCTGAGACCCTCCCAGAGTTCTGGCTATTCATCTGTATCTTTTACCATAGCTTTTATTACCCGATAAGCTGGTAAATATAAATAAGTATTTCCCTGAGTTCTGAGAACTGTTCTAGCAAATAATCGCATCTGAGGAGGGCAGTCATAGAAACCTCTGATTCACAGCCAATAGCCAACTGCTCAGAGCACAATTAACACTTAGGTTTGTGACTGCATCCAAAGGGGGGGTGGGGCAGTCTTGTGGGACTGAGCCCTTAACCTATGGATTTGACACCATCTCCAGGTACAGAGTGTCAGAATGGAGTTCAACTGTGAAACGCCCAGCTAGTGTCAGAAAACTGTTGGGGGCAGGGGAGTGGCGGGAAACAAATACATCTGGGGTCAGATATGTCCTGAGTGTCACAGTAAAGGAGATACACACAAGAGAGGCAGCATAGGTTTTCTTTCCAGTAACAATTCCTATTTCCACTTATCAACAGATAGCAATGGTCAAAAATTTAAACATGAGGGTTAAGAAACACATCTTGAACAATTGCAAGGGCAAAATAGGAAAGACAGCAAAATTTAAAAAAAATTAGGAAAAAAAAAAATAGTCCAGGATTGTGGGGAAATCCTGGGGCTGAGGGAGAAGGACAGTCAGGATTATGTTGTGTTTCTGCCTCAAAACTGCTCTAAAACCTTGTATAACTCATTCCCTTCTCCTGGAGTCTTAATTTTCTTTTCTACAAGGACTGAAATAGGCCATCTCTAAGGTTCCCAAATATTGGCATGCTCACATTCTATATGGAGTGTGACCGGATCCCTCATTTCAACTTTAATAATGCGTATGCACCGTACAGCAAACACTACATCTCAACACTCGCCTGAGTCCTAATAAATAATTAAACCCAGCATTCAACAGCTGGAGGCTATTGCACTCTTAAGTATTCTCAAAGCTTATTCTATCAATGTAGCAAAATAAAATGCCAACAACATAGTAGATATAAAGCCTATTAGCAACTGTGACCACTGTCATCTCAGAAAACCTTGTGAGGATAATGGCAAGAAGGGGATTATGCTGAAAATTAGCCTATCCCCCCCCACCCAAGATACACCAGAACCATTAACCATTCCATTCCTGGAAATTCACTGCTCTCAAATATTCAAAAACCTTCCTAACAGGGCACCTGGGTGGCTTACTCAGTTAAGCATCCAACTCTTGATTTCAGCTCAGGTCATGGTCTCACCTCCTGAGTTCAAGTACCAGGTTGGGCTCCGTGCTGACAGTGTGGAGCCTGCTTGGGATTCTCTATCACCCTCTCTCTCTGCCCCTCCCCTGCTCATTCCTTCTCTCTCTTTCTCTCTCAAAATAAATAAACATTAAAAAAAAAAACAAAACCTTCGTAAGATTTGCAGTTTGGTAGCTGACATTACTCTAGTTCTTTATGCAGGTATTAATAGCATCCTCACTGGGTTAATTATCACACATAACAGCAGCCTTGCCCTCACTGCAAATTTTTTATATACCTGTTTATACTCACAATCATAATAATGTCAGCCCTAAACTTCTTAGCAAAAAATTCAGGGAAGTAATTAATAGCATGGGGTTAAATATCTAGGATACCTATAAATAATCAAATGGTAAAAGCCATGTCAGTAATCTCTAACAGTCCTGTGAAAAGACATCAAATTTAGTATTACCAAGTTAATTTAAAAACATCCTTAACAAACTGCTGAACTTTAAAGCTGTAACATTGCCTGCAACTGAGATATGTGCCTATTCAAGATTATAGGCAATATACACATGAACATCTCTAGTAAACTCTACCTGACCTCAGCATGCAAGGAAACAGGGGGAAGGAATAGTGAGAGTATAGGTCTCTGAGTACAAAGCTTGAGCTTCCAGGAAGTGAAGAACTGAATTCTTGCCCCACCATGTCTCTTTCCCATCTATTTTGATCATCCAGACAGACATATACTGAAACAAAATGAAAGCATTAACAGAGGCTTTCCTTGGCTGTATTTTTCTTAGTTTCACACCGAGAAATACCTAGTCATACCGCCACACCCAGTGCACTGCTGACCCCAGGATTCTGTACTCTCGTGCTATTGACTGTAAGATGCAGAAGGTAGTACAAATCCATCCCTATACCTGGAAATACTGCACAAAACACACATGCTACAGATAACTGGCCAGAATACAAACAGGAGTCTGCAACATCATCTGCAAACCCCCACCTAACATGAGTCTAACTTTTTTGTCAGCCACCAGTTGCCCTCCACCCCACTTCAGACACGACAGGATGGAACGCAGGCCAATCTACAGAGTCACCAGTTGCTGGGAGATGGCCAGATATTCAAAGTTCTGCACAAAGACAGAAAATGAACTGGTGTGATTCTCTTCCTTGGCAATTTAAATTAGGAATGCACAGGAACTGAGCACTTGGCAAGAGAAGCTAAAGTGGGAAAATTGGAATAAAGAGAGGACTTGAAGGACCAAAAGTGAGCTAAGGTTAAGACAGGAGTGGAGAGTGACTGCTAGCCACTGCCCAACCTCCAGTCTACGGGCTGAGATAAGAGTATAAAAATACATGGAGACAATTTATTGCTTAGATTTATTGCTTAGTGTTCTTAAGTGCCAACTTCTAACGTAGCTATATTCCTAGCTCCAAACTCCCATACTGTATCAGGGCCAGACAGAAATGGTTTAGAATTTTATTAACCACAGAATGACGTATAAAAGGACAAAGAGAATTTTGAGGGAAGGCATTCAGAAAGCCAAGAGAATAAGCTACTTACCCCTCCTCCAATTTATGTGATTATAGAAGGGAGAAATGTAAAGCCAGCACACTTGAAAAATCTATGAAATTCAGATCACATCAGGATCCCAAAGAGGAAAGTTTGTTGAGTCAGAGTCTCAGGTCATTGGTGGGTCTAGAATTGCCATAGAAGACATCTAGGTAAACAGGTGGCCACCAAGTGTCCCTCATCAAAGGGCTTCAAAGACGGTAAATGAATTTTTATGGACATGATGTAGATGCAACTGCCTGATATTCATGATAGGAATGAAGCTACACCCTTTATAGAAGTATGCCTCGGTGTGCACCAAAGACCACTGATTCCCTACAATAGACTAAGTCTCAGCCGCCTACCTGAATTTCCAGATTCAGAAAGGATGTGGATGATAGCCCAGAGTTGCTAATGGCCTTACAATGAAACGGCTGCCGAACTATCTTGTTCTGCCATGAAGCCCTCACCCCTATTACTACACCACCCTCCTTCCCAGCTTCCTGTCCTTCCTGGACAAGAACAAAATATGGAGTCACCCAGGAGTTTAGAGATAGGCAACAAGAAACATAAAGGAAGCGGAGGGAGCACTTCCATGACCATTTTGGTATATCTATTGATTCTAAAACTGAACATTTTCATACCTTATGGCCAAGAAGCTTCAATACTAATGATGTATTCAACAGAAGTTAAAATATATGTAAACCCAAAGGAAAACAAGACCACAGCTTCTGTTGCTTTTTCTGCCCATTGTGTCTCCGATTCTTTTTTAAGGAACTGAGAACTTAATCTTTCAGAATGTCAAAAAGAACACCTTTGCCTCACCTCCCACCCCAGCTCCTACAACACAAATGCCCAGCACACCGGTGTTTGTGGGGATAGAGTCCGTACGGGAATACCAGCACAACTACAAGCCAGGAGGAAACTGGACACCGACAGCCAGGTCTCAGCATCCTCTGGTGTTACGATTCCAAAATCCCCAAAGCAATCAGATAAGCCATTGATCCCCTACATGAGGTTCAGCAGAACATTCTGGAACCAAGTAAACGCTTCCGGCCCTGACCTAGAGTTGTGGGAGATTGGCAAGATTATGGGTGACATGTGGCGAGATCTCTCAGATGAAGAAAACTAAGAGTATTTAAACAAGAATGAAGCATAGAAGATGGAGTGGAGTGAATCTACAAAAGACTACCATAATTCCTCCACACGCCTTACTTATGTAAATTAACAAGTCATGCAGACACTGCTTTGGAGAAATAAAGATCAATAAAATTGCAAACCTTAGTCAGGCTGATCTAGGGGGAGAAAAAAGCCAAAGAAGGCATGAATTTTTAAATCAGTGATAAAATACAGGACATCACTGAGGCTAAAGGCTTTAAAGAATTAATAAAGGAATATTTTGACCAACTTTATAAATTCAACAACACTGATAATACAAATTCCTTTGAGACACCTAAATAAAACACGGGCAAGGCTTGAACACACACTACACCAAAAGAAATATCCAAATGCTTAATAACTACATGAAAAATTTCTCTGTATCATTAGTCTTCAGAGAAAGTTGGTCTTAAACTAAACCACTTCATACCCACTAGATTAATTACAGTTATAAAGACTGAAGATACCAAGTGGAGTAATTGAAAAACTCGTACTTGGCAAATGGCAGAATGATTTTGGAAGACAGTTAATTTGGTAGTTTCTTCTCAAGTTAAAATACCAAATGACCCAGCAACTTCATTCCTTAGCCATTTATCCAAGAATATAAAGACATGTCTACACAAGGACCAGTACCAGAATATTCACATTAGATATATTCCTAACAGCTAGTAACTGGACACAATCCATATGTCCATCAATAGGTGAACTGTGGTAAAGCTGAAACCACGTAAGAAGGAACAAACTACTGATGTAGGCCATAACTTGGATAAATCTCAAAAACCTTATGTTAAACAAAGGAAGCCACACACAAGAGTCAAACTATAGGAGTCCAAACATACTAAACTCTAGAAGAGGTAAAGCTAAATGAAACTGACATAAAGCAAGTGAGTAGTTGCCTGGGGCTGGCAATAAATTTCAAAGTAACATGCAGGAACTTTCTTCAGAGGCAGGAAACATTCCCTACCTTGATTGTGGTGGTGATTACCCTGATATATACATTTGTCAAAATTCATTGAACTATATACCCTTAAAATTGGTGCATCTTAATATATATAAATTATGCCTTAAGAAAATTGACCTATAAAAGTACTTAGAACTAAGCATATGAATTCTCAAATTCTATAGAACTCTTATAAACTCCTATGTAGTATGTTCAGTTCCAGTAAAAGCTGTATTTCAGCATTACGCATTATAGAAATTGTAACCTTATTTTTTAAAGACTATAAATATATTGAAATGTTACTAACTCTCATAAACCTTCATGTATCTATATATCCTATACATATATATATATATATATATATATATATATATATATATATATATTTCTATAGGTAGAGAAATAGCTCTTTATATACATCTATGGATAGATTTGTATCTCCCAGCCTAAATAAAGAGTAAAGACAATTCTATCTCTCAGTGGACAGGAAGAGTTCTTCTCATAGGGTTCAAATGAGTCCACACAGAGTCCCCTGTTCTGACTCCACTACAGGCGATCTGACATTCCTTCCAATAATTTACAGACTGAAAAAGAGCCCAGTAGGAAAGAATGCAGGAGTCACAACTGGGGATGATGAAGTGAAAGAAGAGTGTGAAATGGCACATTGAAAACTGACAATTAACATCCGTGTACTCTTTCATCACTGTTAGAATTTACTAACTTATTGAAAAGTCTCCATCAATTGAGGAAATATTTAGGAGAGAGCATTACAGATTACCCAGAAGGACGAGTACTCAGCAATAACAATAAGGAAATTTACAAGTTTTAACATTAAGAAGCAGTCTCAGAATACCTGCCTTTGGTGTATTTAAACGTGGGCTGGGAAACAGAGCATGAGGTTTCCGAACAGAAGCAAAGAGAGCTACTTACCATGTGGAATCAACACCTACTTTCTCTGTAGGTTTCCATGAGGGCCAGGAAAATGGAGTCCCGTTTAAGCTTTGTTTTTCTGCCTCATTAAATACCTTCTCCAAAAACAGTCTGAGATAATGACCTGAGTGCAAGGAGTTTAGTTTGTAATTAATACCTCAGAATAAGAGTCAAGTCTTAGAAGACCGAAGCAGGTAAAATGAGTTCAAAGGTACATTACATAACTTAGCGCCACTGTGGGTAACTGAGGCTCGGTCCCACTGGGACACTGCAGAGTTTGTGTACAATGAGTTATTTGTGTAGAGTGCATTGAAAAATCTCCACCTAAGAGATGCATTTCTACAAGTTCTTTCCACCATTGGTCAAGAGTAGATAGCCTTATACAATAATTCTCAACCTTGGCTGCTTATCAGAATGACTTGGAGGGTTTTTAAATATCATGATTCTGGCTGCAAAGTAAAGTCAGGATATCTGAGCTGGCATCTCATCCCCAGATGATTCCAATGTTAGTCATTCTTGAGAACCACTGCCTTAAAGGGTAATGCCATTGTACTTCCAGATGTATGTGTCCATGTCAGGAGGTTCCCTCCAAGTGTTCCACACCAGAGCATCAGAGAAACCTCAGGGAATACAGGGAAAAAGTAACCTTGGTGCAGCTAAGTTGAGGGGTTTTCAGAGTGCACCTGGAAAAGGTGGGCAGAGCAAATGAGTCAGGACACAAGATGGTTGACACACTGTCCCCACTGTGGCTATCTACCCACTTCTAGTTCCAAATCTAACAGACAGTTGGATTGAGAAACAAAGAGAATATGCATCGCTCCTGAAAAGGGCAAATGTGAGCTACTAAGAGCCCAGAACCATCCTTAGTTTTCCTTGATGACTCTATGGCTCCCATCAGTCATATGCATTGCACACAATTGACACTGCATTAATGTTTGTTCAATGGAACTAAAGGATTCTTAAAGATGCCAGTGATGCAGCCTCAAGGCAGGAAGGAATATATCATTGGAGCAGTCTCTTATTCTCCCACCTACCCAACATCAACACGTTTGCATCACTTATATGTAGTATCCCATAATATGTACCCCATAGTCCCCAAAATATCTCAATATTTTGAATGAGTCTTGAGTTAAGTGGAAAACTATATTTTCCAATGAGAGTTAATGGGAAGGCTTTAATATAGTATCACTAGGCTTGGATTCCACAAAGGCTGTAGGGTTTTCCTAGTGACTTGGGGACAAGAAGGACTGCCACCATTACCCCCCTGCCATTTATTTCTGAAGAAATGTCGGTAATACCTTTCTGGACACAAATTAAGGCTAATGAGCTTGGCTTCAGTGCCTGGGACATGCTGAGTGGCTTTGCTGTAGTTATGAATATTCTATATGCCTTAGTATTTTATCTTCAAATTAAAGCACTGAATTATATAATCTCAGAGAATCTATAAATCTGAAAAAAATCTATTCTAAATTTTCTGTAAGTATCAATCTAAGGAAAGAATTATTGTTGCCTTTAAATATCTCAATAAAGTCTTTCCAAAATGTGGGTAGATCAACAATAAGCTTGGCCAAAATGCAGATTACTCTTATGGATTTTAAATTTACTCCTCACTGGGAGTTTTTTCAAACTTTATAGTCTGTCCAAGTCTAGCCCATGCTTTATACAAAGAGTCCTATTTACCAATTAGTCTGAAAGCTACTTGAACACAAAGCTGTGTCTCAAACCTGTTTCCTGTTTTCTACAATGCATAGAACATCCTATCTATTCTGGAGGAATTTATTATTAAGTTGAAGAGCATTTAAAGTAAGTTTCCCAAAACATACAGCAAATTGATGCAAAAAGAGGAAACAAAAGTAAGCCTATCAAGTTTTCTTTTGTACTATTCCATTCCATATTCCATTCAACAAATTTACTAATCAAAGTTGGATGCTCAGCATCAAAAAGTCTTTACCATCAGAGTTTGTAAAATCTGTGAAAGAACCTAACAAATGTGGCATTAGAATTACAAGCTTCAATATTCTTAAATGATCGTTTATATGAAGAGAGAGAGCAAGCACACTTGAGCACATGAGAGCAGAGGAGAGACAGTGACAGAGAATCCCAAGAAGGTTCCATGCTGCCAGTGCAGAGCCCAATATCAGGCTCGATTTCACGAACCGTGAGATCATGACCTGAGCTGACATCAGGAGTCAGACATTTAACCAACTGAGCTACCCAGGCACCCCTCAGTATTTTTTGTCTTGAGTTAAATGACATGACTACAAATTACATTTGATGGGAAAACTAAAAAGAAAGTAATTATATTGACCATAATACTTTGAGAATTCAAGTCATGTGCCAACCATAACTCTTCACAGCACCATAAAAGAAGGTGAAGACTCTGTCTTGGTAATCTAAGACAAAAAAAATGATTAGACATCAACCAAAGAACTACTTCAAGTTTAAAACTATGCATGTTGTATTTTTTTGTTACAATTTTTCTGATTACTCTTATTCAAGGAGAAATGAGCATGTGCTTGATTTATTACAAAGTGTGGCTTGATTTATTACAAATGTTACTGTTTTGTTTCTTTTTCTTTATTGTTGTTGATTTGATCTCTCAGGAAAGCAGTCAAATAGTTAAACATGGAATTGGCCCCATGTGATATGGCTCGGTAATAACTACAAAGTTTAGAAAAGATGTTTGTAATGGGGAAATAGTGTTTGTTCAGTGGGCTTTAGAATATGTTAAGGAATTCAATTTTCTCACTCATGGCATAAATCAATTTATCAGCTGTGCTGCAACTGACACTCTTTAAACAAATTCACCTACTTTGTGCTAATTAATTTGTCCCAATTTTTCATAGAAAAATTTTTTTTGTCCAGGTTTATCTCTGAAGAGATGCTTAAAATAAAGGTTACCTGGAGCTGCCCCTAGTTCAAATAATTTAATAAAAAGGGTTTTTTTTTCCTTCTATAGAAAGAGTGGCCCTTACTTTTGTAACTGAGGTCCATACTAGATTCTTCTCCTAAAGCAAATAAAAGTTTCTCCTTCGGGTGATTTTAATAAAACCAGTATTTTTTTTTACCTTGAAGTCTTAAGTGCTTTCAAGTTCATTATCTTACGTGACTTCTATATTTATATTATGAGCTAAGTATTTCCCAATTTTATAAATTTTATAACAAAGAGGTTAACGACTTGCCAAAATTTGTTCAACTTGCAAATTAAGGGGGACCAATCAGGTCTTCCCTGTTTAGAACCTCATTCTGAGATTTCCTCCAAGATCCAAAGAGGCTCAATGCTGCATGCTCAACAGGCTTTACTGCGCCCACGCTGTCTGTCACCTTAAATCCCCCTCCTCCTTGGGCAGTTTCTTTCTTTTTTTTTTTTCTTTTTTTTTTTTTTAGCACTTATTCAGTTTTGAGAGACAGAGAATGAGTGGGCAAGGGGCAGAGAGAGAGGGAGACACAGAATATGAAACAGGCTCTGAGCCATCAGCACAGAGCTTGATGTGGGGCTCAAACCCACAAACTGTGAGATCATGACCTGAGCTGAAGTTGGGTGCTTAACCGACTGAGCCACCCAGGCGCCTCTCCTTAGGCGGTTTCTAACCTTGGTATCCTTTGTCCACTTTATCTGGTACTCTGCCAGCCAGTCAAGCAAAGTGGGAAAAAAAATCATGTAAATGAATTATCATTTACCATTTAATGGCCCACATTCTTTCAGTAAATATTTGAGCATCCACTGTATCAGGCCACTTTCTAGGTGTAGGGGTCAACAAGACAGACAACATTCTTACAACTCTGTAAAAGTAGTACTGATTCTCATCTCTCTACCATTTCAATGATTTTGTTTCTTTCTTTTACTCAAACCTCTCAAATCTTTTCCAAGGTAGAGTTGTAGGAAGATATAATTTGAGGGGCACCTGGGTGGCTCAGTCACTTAAGTGTCCAACTTCAGCTCAGCCTGCATTTCTGGAGTTCAATCTCCACGTCAGGCTCTGTGCTGACAGCTCAGAGCCTGGAGCCTGCTTCAGATCCTGTCTCAGTCTCTCTGTCTCTCTCTTGCTTGCACTTTATATGTGTCTCTCTCAAATACAAACATTTTTATTATGATCACTTATTGATTTATTCCCATTACAAAATTATACCAATTGTAGTGAATATTTGTCTAATTTTTGGTGGTGTTTGAGGGGTGAGGGAGATGCTGTTTTGCTACTTTCCTCCTGTCCTAACAGTGCTCTGTTTTACGTTCCCTTGTTGTGTTGGCTCCTTGGAAGGTAAATCCAGAAACCAGTCTTATGTTGGCATCAAAAAGGGGTTTCCCCTTCCGGCTCTGGAGCAGCCTGAAGGCAGGTGTGCAGCCAGACAGGTGGGCCCTCCGACCCGGGCTACTGATCACTGAAACAAGACTGACAGTGCCACAGGCTGTTATCACAGTAACAGGATGCAGATCTGATTCTTCCTGCTCAGGAATAAATCCAAGATTTCCTGCTTCCTGAGCCTCCTGATTCTATTTCCAAGGCTAGTTTCCCAGCTTCCAGTTGGTTGATTCTTTGAGCCTCGCTCCCATCACTACCATCAATTTTTCCAATCAACTCCTATTTCCTTTTGTGTTATTTGCAAATGTTTGAAACTAAATTGCACAGGGCTCTTCTGCTAAGTTCCCCACTTAACAGAAAGCTTCAAGCTCTGCAAAGGCAGGGTCAGATCTCCCTTAATTAGTGCTGGACACTCAATCCGGTAGGTAAGAAGTACTCAATCATCGCTTGTGAGAGGTACATGGAAAGAGGATATGAAGGAGGTAAGGAAAAAGAAAAGGGAAACGGAGGGATAAATCCAAGGGCTTAAGAATTAATTCCATGTGAACTTCTCTGACCAAAAATGCCACACACACAAAAAGAAAAAAAAAAAAATCTCTAGATAATCACCTAATTTCTGTTTAGGTGTTAAGTTATTCCCTGCAGGAACAGAGAAATTATAGCTCATCTATTTTATGTGAGAATTAAAGAAAATTAGCAGTTGAAGAAAATTCAAATAAATATATGAAAACGCAAAATTAGTTACCTAAATTCAGAAAACTTACTAAATGTTAATGCAATATAAGATTAGGCAAAGAAATCAGGGAATGGACTAGGGCTCAAAACAGACCTGAAAAAAAGCAGTGTGGTTGGGTTTTTTTTTTTTCCTTTTAATTTAATTGAAAAACATTGATAGGGATGGAAATCTATAGGATTCTGGCTTTTCTATTTATACCACTTTGATTGTCAGTATAATACTTAAAGAGGTAAGGAGAGTTCGAAAAAACCACGAGTGACCTTTCTGCTTAAATTGTATCCAAAAACAAAAATCCCAGAACTTTGTGTAATCATCTCCTACAGTGGAAATCTGTCAATATACTTTTCACATGTTCTTTGATTATTTGGCTGGTTAGGTTTCCACTACTTAAAATGCTTTCCCCCCTCAATTCTTGCTGTAGGCTGAGGTCTCCCTTGCAAATGTATTCTATTCCCTTGTTACCAAATTCCCAAATAGAAGGATTCCAACTCTCTCCTTTGTAACCTCCAGATTCTATTGATGTTTCTTTCCATATATATCAGTTATGTAACACAGGGCCCAGATGGTTTCAGCTGTTTTCATCTTAACATGTCCAGCCACTACCAAGCATAAATGGAAATAAACATTTATCTGTTTAATTGATATTTCCCAGATACAAGTTACTTGATGTTTTCATTAACCCTCAGAATGGCAATGTTATACAGTCCCCAAACCCAATGAATACTCCATGTGAAATTCAGAGACTGTATTTACACATTCATTTTTAAACTAAGTGGGGACGCCTGGGTGGCTCAGTCCATTGAGCGTCTGGCTTTGATTTGGGTCATGATCTCGAGGTTCGTGGGTTCGAGCCCTGTGTTGGGCTCTGTGCTGACAGCTAGCTCGGAGCCTGGAGACTGCTTCGGATTCTGTGTCTCCATCTTTCTCTGACCTTCCCTGGCTCACTCTGCCTCTCTCTCTCAGGAATAAATAAAAAAACATTAAAAAAAAATTAAAAACCTAAATGGAAAAAATTAAAATGTCTCTTCAGCCTAAGATACCTTTTAACAAGCCCCTTTTTAAGATTCTGTCATAAAATATAGATCTGAAACAATTTTCAGTTCACTTACAGAAGAAAGCTATTTTAAAATCTGATGCTAAAAAGAAGTGATTAGAGATAAATCTAGCTAACTTCATTAAAATGAAATTCTATAGGAATTATGCATGATCAGTATCCAAATAGAAACCTTGGCCTACTCTATACAGAAGACCCTATAAATATTGGATGGGAACAATCCTGTTACAGCCTTTCTCAAGAGCACACTGAAACCATTCATGTTTCTCATCATTTCAAGTACAAATGCAAATATACTCCCAAAAATGTGTTAATCAGAGGGGTAACAGCAAAGTCTCAACCTTGATTTTACTAGCCATTCTCAGGCTACGATTATTGAAATGTCTCCACCGGCAGCTAGAATAGCACAAGCTACTATAGGAGGCAACGGATGGATAGTGGTTAGTCGGCTCATATTAGCACCCAACAAAATGCTGCCTGAGCAAGTCCTCTTGCATCATCTTCCTTGCTTGTTCAGTCCTGTTCTCCACTTGATCTCTCCACCCATCTGCCCATGAGGCTTACGGCTTCCACAAGCCTTTCCCAGGCCAGCCACCACTATCCCAGTCTAGAACCAATCTTACTCTGGTAGAGGTCAGGGCAGTAGCAGGTGAAGCACAGACACCAAACCAGGTCCAGGACTTAGATCACAGCATAACCACAGATGACTTGACTCAAATTTTAACACTTTGAAAACATGACGTCTGACCACATAGGGGGAAAATTTATCACCTACTGGTCTTCTGTGCAGAGTCTAAGCACAGCCATCCAACTGAGGGCATGATCCAATATCTGGCCATTGGGATGCTAGCTTCCCCTACCCTGCCCCATATGCAACATGTCATCTCAGGTCTTTCCTCACTATTTTCCATCTCTCCCTTTTCCCCGTCCAGTCCTATCACTCCTTCCTAGTTCTCAAGATAGATTATGTCTCTCTGAAGAGAAAATCTTTTCTTACCCTGCATCTTGCTCTTGACCAGTGATTCTCAAAGAGACACAAGGAGGGAAGAGGCAGCTGCTGGCATTAAGAGGTAGAAGCCAGGGATGCTGCTAAACATCCTGCAATGCACAGGGCAACCCCCACGGCACAGAATCACACGGCCCAAGATGTCAACAGCGTTGGAGTTGAGAAATCTTACTTCAGGTGTCCCTCTACACTTCACAGCTCAACTTCCTGCCAGGTCATCAACCTTGAGCACTTTCTACCATCACCCTTCCAACTCACTGCTGAACCCGTGAGAACTTGCTCTCTGCCCTCTCTGTTCCACTCACACCACTCCTGCAAAGGCCAGGAACAATTCTCCTACAGAAAAACTCAGTAGCCATTTTAGTCTCTCTTGTCTTCTTAACTTTGCTTTTCAACCCAGATAACCTTTTCAAAACTGTGTTCTCTTCTGGTTTCTGAGACCCCTCACTTCATGAGCATCACCACTGGTCCAGGCAGGATAAAATCTGAATAACTCTGCCTGGCTGCCATGTCTAGCATTGAATCCCAAGATCTCCCATTCACACCTGGCTTTCCAGCCAGGCCATAAACTATTGTGGATTCCCCAAGAGGCCTCTACCCTCTTCTTTCCTGCACACGCCATTTACGCTGCCCATAAGTCCTTCCCACCAGCCCACCTGCTGAGTCCTGACCCAACTTTCACAATTCAGGGCACGTATCTCCTCCACCCTGACAACTTTCTATGTTGCAGAAAGAAATCTATGCTGTTCTGAGTGTCTCCTGCTTGCATGACATAGAGATTATAATACTTGGAGTTTATATCTAGTTGTTCATGTCTCTCATCACTTCTCCCCATGAAAATAAGAGACCATGAATCCAGGTTCTCTGTATTTTTGTATAGCACCTGGTAAACGGCTGGTGCTCAATAATAAAAGTTTGTAAAATGAGTAGGTCATTTCAAAGGCAAACAATATCATTGTCATCTCAGCAAATCCCACTACCTTTCAATTCTCTCTGTTCTTCCCTCTCTTCCCCACCCCTTGCCAGGGCAAAGATCCATGATTCCTAAACCATCCTATCAAGGCTTGGGGTGGTCAGGAGTTAGTATAACAAATCAGCCTGTTTCAGAGATGAAGGAGCTGAGACACAGAGATGCTAAGGGACAGAGCCTAGTGACCAGAGTAGGGTCTTATGAGGTCCTTGGAAAACAGTGAGTGGGGAAGCCAGCTCCATTACGGCAGATATAGAAGAGGTGGGAGTAATGCCCCCCAAGCTATTTACCCAACTGACTTCAGTTTGTTTCTGCAGTTGTGTTCTTTGACAGGAGCTGGTGACTCATAGTCAGGCATCACTGAATGTGCCCTGGCTCTATTCTAGTGCACTTAACCCAGTCAAATCTTCCCTAGTATGTAATGGCACAGATGACCCAACATTGTCCCCAAACGCTATTCCTTGTTTTGTTTTGTTTTCAATTTTTCCTGACGTATTTGCCACTGACAACCTTCCCAATTAGACATGGTCATTCTTGAGGCTTAATTCCCAGCTCAAAAGTAAAGACAAAACCGCAACTTGGTCTAACTCAAAATTAAATTCCTATTAAGATATGTATGTTGGTTTAAAATACTAAATGTTTTAAACTGAACCAGCTCAAATGGAAAACAAACAGGCAGATTGGTCCAAATTTGTTTGTCCAGGGGGCTGAATTGTGTCTTAAGGGTAAATGTTAGTCAAAAGGTACAGTGTATATAAAATTCCAACCAAAAAAATGGCATTCTGGTGGAAAAAGCGGTTTCTATAAAATAATGTATGTTTATTTATACATAAAACACATTATATCTAACTTCAAAATATATAGTCTGTGTATCAATATTTTACAAGGAGAGCTATGCTGACATGATGTAATTTTGTTATAATTTTGAAAATCACAACAGTATGTCTGAACAATTTGTTTTAACATTATGTTTAAAATGTGGAACTAAACAGCAATTGAAACATTAATGCTATTTTCTCTCTCCAAAACAAACATTTAGCATTCTATATTTTTGTATATATCCCCAAGTAGGTGAACTTTATTTCTCACTTGCCAGTAGTTTCTTAGAAAAATAAACCTATTTTTTTTTTTACCAATAGTTTATTGTCAAATTAGTTTCCACATAACACCCAGTGCTCATCCCCACAAGTGTCCTCCTCCTACACATTCAATGCAATTCCAATCAAAATTGCACCAGCATACTTCTCAAAACTAGAACAAACTCTCCAAAAATTTGTATGGAACCACAAAAGACCCCGAATAGCCAAAGTAATCCTGAAAAATAAAACCAAAACGGGAGGGATCACCATCCCAGACTTTAGCCTCTACTACAAAGCTGTCATCATCAAGACAGTCTGGTATTGGCACAAAAACAGACACATAGACCAATGGAACAGAATTGAGAACTCAGAGCTGGACCCAAAGGTATACAGCCAACTGATCTTTGACAAAGCAGGAAAGAATATCCAATGGAAAAAATAAACCTATTTTTTTTAAACAGAAGAAATGACTTCTGTTTAAAGATATTTGATCTTAGGGGTGCCTGGGTGGCTCAAGTCAGTTAAGCATCCAACCTCAACTTAGATCATGAGCTTGCCGTCTGTGATTTTGAGCCCTGCATTGGGCTCTGTGCTGACAGCTCAGAGTCTGGAGCCTGCTTTGATTCTGTGTCGCCCTCTCTCTCTACCTCTCACTCACGCTCTGTCTTGTGTGCGTGTGTGCACTCTCTCTCCCTCTCTCTCAAAAACCAACATTTAAAAAAATTTAAGATGCTTCAAAAACTTCAGACAATTTACCTAATGTAAGAGAAATAAAGAAATTACCATAATTTATAAAGATAAACTAGTATGTGAATGTTAAATTCTACTTTTAATGACTATTAAAAGGTAACTTCCTTTACTATTTTTCTTAACCTAAAAATCAATTAATAATAATAGTTAATATTGTGGCTCTATTTTGGGAATACCCGGGGAGGGGGTACTATTTGAATTCTTCTTAACTGAGTTGTATAAGCAAAGTAAAAAGTTCCTCTGAGAAATAATTAGGCTTTTGAAACTGAGATGTTATTATATTAGGTCGAAGAGATCCACAGCTAAATTTATCATTTTCATATGTTTCTTTTCATATGCTAAATATAATTACCTTGTTATTTGCCTTTTTTAACCATAAAATTCAGTGAACAAACAAAAACGCAATGCAACTCAACACATTAAAGTTGTTTTTACAGTGATTCAAAATCAAAGCTTTCCCATCCTGGCCTCACTGAAAATGATTTCAGTTAAAGCAAAAAGGTGCTGATGGGTAACAGCGAATCTGAAGTGAAAGAAACCCCAGATGATGAGCTGGAAGGCACCAGTGTTCAAAGCCTAATTACCCAGATGTCACAAGTACAAAATTACATGCTCTTTTAATGTTAAAATAAGTAAGAAAGCACACAAAATTTTTCCCAGTGAGTTTTGAAATCTAGTTATATCCCAATGGTATGTAAAAGAGTGTTTTATTTCACTGGCACTTTCCTTACTTTCCTAAAAATGCACAATGAGACCCCAGACCTCTATCTCTGAGCAGAGAGGCGCAAGACTAAATAATAGCGGCTTGGTTTTGGGGGCTGCGGGTAGGAGACAGAAAATACCTGCTCCATCTTTACCACCGTGCTGGATATATTCATAGACATTTAGCCTCATACATCAACCCTTTTTGTTGCAGGTAAGAATGTGAAGACTCAGAGTCTGACAATACTTGCCCAAGCCAGTAGCAAAGCTGGGAATTTTACCATCTGTTGATCTACAAGACATTTTTTCAAAACTTCACTAGACAAGTCAGATTTAAAGATATGGACACAGAAAGGACATAGAGGAACATATCGATTCTGATCCTCTCTTAACTATGTATTTGAATAATAGTTCAACTGAAAAGGAGCAATATTATATTAATACCTAACACATTACATCAGCTGTCTTGGAAGAAGCTCCCTCCCCCTTTCTTATATTCCTAATGTCAAATGGTTCCAGGCATTTATTCAAAATGCACAACATTCCACCTTTAAAAACATGTGCTAAAATTGTAACGATCACCCTCTCCTATCAACCCACCCCCATGAGGAATGGCCCATCCTACAAAATGCATTGTCACCAGCTATCAATAAAACAGTCATTAGAGGGCATAAGATATGAACAGACACTTCTCCAAAGAGGACATCCAGATGGCCAACAGACACATGAAATGATGCTCAGCATCGCTCCTCATCAGGGAAATACAAATCAAAACCACACTGAGATACCACCTCACGCCAGTCAGAGTGGCTAAAATGAGCCAATCAGAGAACTCTAGATGCTAGCGAGGATGTGGAGAAACGGGCACCCTCCTACACTGTTGGTGGGAATGTAAACTGGTACAGCCCCTCTGGAAAACAGTGTGGAGGTTCCTCAGGAAACTCACAATAGAACTCCCCTATGAGCCAGCAATAGCACTGCTAGGAATTTACCCAAGGGATACAGAAATGCTGAGGCATAGGAGCACATGTACCCCAATGTTCATAGCAGCACTCTCCACAATAGCTAAAACATGGAAAGAGCCTAAGTGTCCATCAACAGATGAATGGATCAAGAAGATGTGGTTTATCTACACGATGGAATACTCCATGGCAATGAAAAAAGAATGAAATCTGGCCATGTGTAGCAACATGGATGGAACTTGAAGGTGTTATGCTTAGCGAAATAAGTCAGGCAGAGAAGGACAAATATCATATGTTTGCACGTATAGGAGGATTAGGAGGAACTTAACTGAGGACCAAGGGGGAGAAGAAGGGCGGAAATGGTGGGGGAAAGGGAGAGAGGCAAACCATGAGAGACTCTTGAATGCTGACAAAAACTGAGGACTGATGGATGTGGGGGGGAGGAGGGGTGGGCGTGGAGGAGGACACTTGTGGGGATGAGCACTGGGTGTTATGTGGAAACTAATTTGACAATAAACTATTTGTAAAAAAATAAATAAATAAAAAATTAAAATTAAAAAAAACAGTCATTAGAGCTGACAGAAAGTTGCAACAGCTAGGTTTCTTTCTTTTTTTTTTTTAATTTTTTTTAATGTTTTTTATTTATTTCTAGAAGAGAGAGACAGCATGAGCAGGGGAGGGTCAGAGAGAGAGGGAGTCACAGACGGGAACAGGCTCCAGGCTCTGAGCTGGCAGTCAGCACAGAGCCCGACGCGGGGCTCGAACCCACGAACCGCAAGAGCATGACCTAAGTGAAAGTCGGTCGCTTAACCGACTAAGCCACCCAAGCGCCCCGCAACAGCTAGGTTTCAATCATTCCCTGTCATGATTTCAAGTTTTTCCAAAATGAGCAAGTGTAAGCATATAAAGGCGTTTCACTGGATCGCACTGTGTGTTTCAGACCCCAAAGTTTCATAGAAGAAAACCCAGTTGAACTTAGTTCGCTGTATCACACACAGGATCACACAGCCCTTCTCAGAGCGTCAAGTCAGATGGATCTGGCAGTGAGAGTGGAGGTTTTGCCAGGACCATGTATGTGGGTATTTCTCAAGGAAGGAGAGAACAAGAAAGTGAGAGCACAAATTGGAGTTCAGGAACAGCCACTACAACACCTGAGGAAGTCAGGTCTTCCTCAATCCTAAGTGCCTCAGGGATTAGAGTTGTGCTGTCCAGGCTGCTGGCCACTGACCACATGTGCACACTGACCACTGGAAATGGGCTAGTTCATGGAGATGTGGTGCAAGTACAGAATATACCCTAGATTTCAGACCTAATATGAGAAAAGAATGTAGAATATTAAAATTTTTATTACATGTTGAAATATGTTGTATATATGGATCTATATTAATTGTTATTAGAATTTTGGGTTTTTTTTCCTTTTTAATGTGGCTACTAAGAATTTTAAAATTTAAAAAAAAGTGCTAATTACCCATATAGCATGAAGAATTTAAAGCAGGGATCTCAGGGTGTTATTTGCACACCCCTGTTTGTAACAGCATGGTTTAGGATAGCCAAAGGTGGAAATTACCCAAATATTCATTAACAGATAAAAATAAACAAAATATGACGTATGTCTATAATGGAAACTTATTAAATCATAAAAAAATAAAGTACTATTCCATCTTACAACATGGTTAAACCTTAAGAACATTATGTTAAGGCAAAGAACCCAGTCACAAAGGCTACATAGTATACAATTCCCATCATATAAACGTCCATCATAGAGAAATGTATAGAGACTGAAAGTAGATTCCTGGATGCTTAGATCTGGGACCAAGGGCATGGGGGAAGAAAGGGTAATAGCTAGAGAGTACAAATGTTCCTTTTAAAGTTATTAAATCATTCTAAAATAGACTATGGTGAAGGATGCACATATTTATGAATATACTAAAAACTATTGTATGTATGTGAATTAAATCTCAATCAGGCCATTTTAAAAAAAGAAAACAGTAAGGGAAAAATCCATTTTTTACAAATGCGATCTAGGTGCAGAGAAGAAGAGAATTCCAGGTAGAGGGTGGAGCACCTGCCGATAGTCTAAGCTGGCAAGGGCAGATCTGTTTTCTCCCCTTGACAGACACTCCACATCCTTCCAGATTCAATTCAAAGTTGAGCAGAATCTTTACCACCGCATGGCTGACCACACCCCCTAAATGAGCAGATGTGCATGCAATCCCCCTAAAACTTCTCTTCCTATACAGAAATGGCTAGGAATGAAGTCTGCACAGCAGGGAAAGGGGAAAAAATACTCACATTATCCATTAACCATTTACTTGTTAGCAAAGCTATATATTTAACATTGTTGCTAAGAGCCAGAGAAGTTGCTAGACCCAAAAAGAATGTAACTTCTCAAAATAACAAAGAATGGATGCATTTATAAAAATGAAAACCCTGGAAGAGTTCTTTCCTACTAAATTGCATAAAATATGTTGTACTTGAAACAAAGGAAAATGTTTCTCCCCCAACAGAAATTTAAAAGCCAGAAATGTGACTAATTCCATTTCATTAAAGAGCTGAGACATTCTGCATTATTGCTTCCTAACAGTCCTCTGTAAGGCTGCATTCTCACAACTAAATAAACATAAATAAAAGAGACTGCAAAACTGCTACAGTGAAATGGAACTTTTGACCTGTGTTTCATTTAACTGGCAGAATGTTGAAAGGGCTGACCTGCTCAGCCTGCAGATGAAGGAGGTCCAGGTCCTCGTGGAAAAAGAGAACAGTTTAATTGCCCATTCGCTCTGTACTTCCAACAGGATGAAGACAACAGGATTCACCCCAAAATTAAAGAAACACTAATTCTATTTTCTCAAACAGAAGCAGAAGGCTATCTGACACATATGGTGCCTGCCACATCACTCAAAAAAAAAAGAAATGAGGAGAATTGTATCATATTTTCAATCTTTTTTTAAGTCATGTATCTGTGGATTCAAAACTACACTTTATTAACTATTCTCCCCAGTAGTAACCAATTCATGAAAAAAACTGAACTTAATTATATAGCCTTTCTCATACTTTCAAAATGTTTATTAGGGGTGGTCTGGGTGGCTCAATCATTTAAGCATCTGACTTCTGATTTCGGGTCAGGTCATGATCTGACAATTCAGGAGATTGAGCCCAATGTTGGGCTCTGGGCTGACTGTTCAGAGCCTGCTTGGGATTCTCTCCTTCCTTATCTTCCTACCCCTCCTTGGTTCATCCTCAGGCACACTCTCTCTTTGTTAAAATAAATAAACTTTTAAAAAAAGTATTATCATGGTCCTGGCCAGGAATACTTGAAAACTTTTAATTCTAAATGGTGATATAGGTGATCTCATAAAGTGGTGTAAGACTAGCATGCAATTAGCTTCAGTTCCAAACCAGAACTGAGGACCCACCATGCACTATTTAGGACCTGAACAGGAAGAACTTACTTCTCTTTCATATCACTTTTCAGTGAGGTAAATTCAACAGAGATAAGCAACATACCTGTTAAGAGTTGAAAGTAATGGTCATTGAGGTGCTCATGGAGGAAGAATGGAGAAGAATAGAGGAACACAATGAGAACATCAGGAGAGAGAGAGAAAATATAAGGCAGTACCAGAGTTAAAGAACACAATAACTGAAATGAAAGATACACTAGAGAAAATCAATATCAAATTAGAATATGCAGAAGAATTGGGGCACCTGGGTGGCTCAGTCAGTTAAGCATCTGACTTCCACTCAGATCATTATCTCACTCTCTGTGAGCTTGAGCCCCGCATCTGGCTCTGTGCTGACAGCTCAGAGCCCAGAGACTGCTTCAGATTCTGTGTCTCCCTCTCTCTACCTTGTCCTGAATCACATTGTGTCTCTGTCTCTCAAATTAATAAATGTTAAAAAAAAATTTAAGGAATATGCAGAAGAATCAATCAGTAATCTGCAAGATAGGGTAGTGGTAGTTTAAGCGAACCATCAGACAACATCAAGTGTGCTAACATTGACATTGCAAGGCTCCTACAAGCAGAGGAGGGACACAAAGGGGCAGAACACCTACTTGAAATAATGGCTGAAAACTCCCCTATGCTGGGGAAGGAAACCAGATCCAGGAAACACAGAAGGCCCCAAACAAGATCAATCCAAAGAGATCCACACTGAGACATATTATAATTAAAATGGCAAAAAGTAAAGATAAAAGGAATCTTAAAAGAAGCAAAAAGCAAAACAAACAGTTACTTACCAAGGCTATCAGCTAATTTTTCAACAGAAATTTTGCAAGCCAGAATAAAGCAGCAGGATATATTTAAAGTGCTGAAAGAGAAAACTTTCTCCAAGAATACTCTACCTACCAAGGTTGTCATACAGAAGAGAAAGAGTTAAAGAGTTTCCCACAGGAGCAAAAACAAAAGGAATTCATTACCACTAAACTGGCTTTATAAGAGAAACTAAATGGTGTCCCTTAGTGGAAGAAAAAAGGCCACAACTAGAAATAATACATGAAAGAAAATATTTTGCTCTAGTAAGGATAGTAGACCAGCTGCTTAAAAAGCTAGTATGAAAGTAGTAAAATCAACTAAAAGTAATTAAGTAGTTGAGGGATACACAAAATAATAAGAAGAACATCAAAAACATAAAATGGGAGGGAGTAAAAATGTAGTGCTTTTAGCATGCATTTGAACTAAAGCAATTATCAGCTTAAAACAGAAAGATCTCTATCAGTAGATATTTATGAACCTCATAGTAACTACAGACCCAAAACTATGATAGATTCACAAAAAAATAAAGAGAAAGGAACCCAAGCAGAACACTAAGGAAAAACATCAAACCACAAGAAAAGAGATGAAGAAAGAAATGGAAGAACTACAGAAACAACCAGAAAACAATTAACAACAGGTCAATTTAAGCACATATCTAACAATAGTTATTTTAAATTTAAATGAACTAAATGCTTCAGTAAAAGTCTAAGGTCACTGAATGCATTTAAAAAAAAAAAAAAAAAGACCCATCTACATGCTGCCTACAAGACACTCACTTCAGATCTAAAGATACTGAAAGACTGAAAGTGAAAGGTATCAGAAGATAATCCAAGCCAAAGAAAATAAAAAGAAAGCTGGGATAACTACATCTATATTAAAATGAAATATACTTTCAAATCAAGACTGTAACAAAAGACAAAGAAGTGTATTACATAGTAAGAAGTCAATCCAAGAAGATCTAACATTAACAAATATTTATCCACACAACATAGGAGTATCTAAATATATAAATGCTAAACAGACAAAGACATTTAAAGCAATGCAATGGTAGCTGGAGACTTTAATACACCATTACATTAATAATAATTCAGAAAGAAAATCAATAAACAAGCACTGGGCTTAAACAACACATCAGACCAGATGGACTTAAGAGCTATATACACAACATTCCACCCCCAAAACTGCAGAACACATTTTTTTTAGAGTGCACATCTAACATTCTGCAGGACAGATCACATGTCTCGACAAATTCAAGAAGACTAAAATTCTATCAAACATCTTTTCTAACCACAATGGTGTGAAACTGAAAAAAAATTGTAAGAAAAAAACTGTAAACACAAAAAAAACCACCAACACATGGAGACTAGACAACATGCTATTCAACAACCAATGGGTCCATTTAGATAACGAAGAGAAAATAACAAAGTACCATGATACAAACGAAAATGGAAAGACAACTTCCTAAATGTATGGGAGGCAGTAAAGGCAGTTCTAAGGTAAGTTCAGGGGAATACAAGCTACCTCAAGAAACAAGAAAAATCCCAAATAAGCAATCTAATTTTATACCAAAAGGTACTAGAGAAAGACCAAACTTAGTAAGATGAAATAAAAAAGATATGAGGAAAAACAGATTACGGAGACTTAAATAATAGAACAGATGAAGCTAAAAGATGATTCTTGGAAAAAATAAGCAAACCCAAAGAAGCTCTAGCCAGACTCATCAAGAAAAAAAGCCCAAATAAATAAAATCAGAAGTGAAAGAGAAGTTACAACTGATACCACCAAAATACAGAGGATCATAACAGACTAGTACAAATAACTACATGCACCAAATTAGACAACCTAGAAAAAATGGATTAATTCCCAGGAATACACAAGCTTCCAATGTTGAATCACACACAAAAAAAGAAAATCTGAAGAGACTGATTCCAAGTAACGAAACTGAATCAGTAATTTAAGAACACCCAACCAACCAAAGTCCAAGACAAGCCGGCCTCACTGGTGAATTCTACCAAACAACTGAAGAGTTGGCAGTTATCCTTCTCAAATTATCTGCCTCCCTAAATGAAAAAAAAACAAAAAACAAAAAACAAAAAAACAAAAAACTGAAGTGCAAGGAAGATTTCTAAACTCATTTTAAGAAAACCAAGAGATGGATACCGGTTCAACTAAGCATTCTTAAAGCAAAAGTCTGGGTACTTTTAAAGTTAGATTTTCAGAACTATTTGACAGGTAACTGTTTTTTTTTTTTTAACTACCCCCCTCCCAATTTTTCTATACTTTCTTTAATTTTGCACCCACACTCATCCTCCCAAACTCCTGTGTGTCCTTAGAAGTGTATTCTCTGTACCAGCTCTCTAAATCCTCTCCTGGCTCAAGTTCCACTCTGAAAATTCCCTCCACCCCCTACCCATCAGTGAAGATTACTTTTCCCAGCATTCCTTCTCAATATGATACAGACTTATTCTCCTCCTACCTATCAAACAAGTAATGTTCTACAAGTTGCACAGACACCCTCCTTGCTCCCACTGATAGGCATAAAGTTTCCCATAAGAAGTCACAGATCCCCTGAAGCATGTGTCATCGGACTAGACCGCCTTGTGATCATCTTCAGACATCCATGTTCTTCTTTCTAAGCCACCAGAGAATTTAGCACCTGGTTCTGTCTCTGTTACAATACTCTTGTTATCTTTCCATGACTTTAGCTTCCTTATGGGATAATGCACCGAGCAGCGAATCCCCAAATCCTTAGCATTCTCATTTGCAACTCTTTCCTTGGTACACCACGGGCCACTGCCATGATCATGGATTAGGTCTTGTCATCAAACAATCAACACACTGGCCCCAAGAGAGCAATTTTAACATCTGACTCTCTCACTCATTGTATTTATCTTCCCAGCACATTTACATTAGCTTACTACTCCAACAACTTTCCAGCAAGGTAAACCACAAATCCACTCATCTTATAATATGTTTAGCATCCATCATCCCTTCCTGTCCTTACTTTGCTCTTTCCCACTATAGAGTACAGGGCCAATCATTATATGGTATTATTCAGTCATATAAATTATAACCACCAGTATTTGTTCCATTATATTCAGAGCAAAGCAATATCCCTAGTTAGATCAAACTCTTTTCCGACTTAGCACCAGCATGGAGTAGCTGAAGAAAATCACAAAGCTGCAATGACTGTTCACACTTTATGTTCAAGGCTGGAGATCTAAAACTCTAACTTCTTGCTGCCAAGCTGTTCTGCTCCATGTCGCCCCTAAATAATATCCTAATATCCAAGACACCTAAGGATTTCACCACCACGACCACCCCCCCGCCCCCTCCGGAGCTGTGTAATAAAAATGCTGCTGGGATGGGGCGCCTGGGTGGCTTAGTCGGTTAAGCGTCCGACTTTCACTTAGGTCATGATCTCGCGGTTCGTGGGTTCGAGCCCCGCGTCGGGCTCTGTGCTGACTGCCAGCTCAGAGCCTGGGGCCTGTTTCAGTCTGTGACTCCCTCTCTCTCTGACCCTCCCCTGCTCACGCTGTCTCTCTCTCTCTCCTAAAAAATAAAAATTAAAAAAAAATGCTGCTGGGATACCTCAGTGGCTCAGTCAGTTGAGGGTCTGACTTCAGCTCAGGTCATGGTCTCATCGTTCATGAGTTCAAGTCACACACTGGGCTCACTGTTGTCAGCCTGTCAGTGCAAAGCCTACTTGGGATCCCCTAATCCCCTCTTTCCACCCCTCTTTCACTCATGCTATTTCTCTCAGGAAATAAAACTTAAAAAAAAAAAAAAAAACAATGTTGCAGAACTCCCTCATCTTTCTACCACCAACTACCATCTACCAGTGGATTTGTATCTATGAACTCTTCTCTTGTAACAGCATCCAGGTGTCCCCATTTCTATCATAAGGCAATACCTCCACTTGCACCCTGGACTCCATCATCTCTCACCAGCTCAAAGACTTGGCCTTAGCAGTCACCCCCTCTCACTGCATCATCTTATCTACTAGATAATTCTCACTAGCATATGAACCAACTGCGAATACGCTGAAAACCCTCCCTTGACCAACTGCCTCTCTCTCTCTCTCTCTCTCTCTCTCGCTCTTTCCCTCATAATCTACTCCCTTGCCCTGCACTCTCTCTTCCTCTCACCCCAGTACATCCTCTTCACTTCCATGAAGCTCTTTTCACAACTTCACCAATCACCTCCGTACTTCCCAATACTGTGATTCCTATTTATCCTACATCTCACTCTACTACTCAGCAGGGTTTGACAGATTTGACATTCTTGTTGAAACTTTTCCTTCAGTTGGCTTCCATGACATCATATTCTGTTGGTTTTCCTCCCCTCTGGCTACTCTTCAGGTTTTCTGGATGACCTCTCTTCTTCTACCAGGATTATAAACCCCTGAGCTGTCTACCCTTATTTATTGCTCCTCTCTTCTATTCAGGATAATTTAGGCCCATGCTATTAAATGCTATCACTAACCTAATGACTCCAAATTTACATTTTCTAGTCCTGAGATGCATATTGGTATATCTAGCTGCCCTCTCAATATTTCCACTTAAAAGTCTAGTAAGTCTCTGAAATTTACATACAAGACAAGACTTTTGACTTCCAATCTGATTAAATGGTACTGTGCCCCCAGGTCTCCAGGCCAAAAGTCTAAAAGCCCCATCCTTTTCACCTTATCCCCCACCATCAGCCCAGCAGCAGGATACTCCTTCTTTCATTCTCCCTAATGTAATTACACCACCCTAGGCCTGCTTGTTATCTATTGTCCAACTATTAGAATGGCCTCTTAACGAACCTCCTGTTTTAATTCTTGCATCTTATGTAATCCCTTATCCACAAAGGGATAGCAATTATCTTTTTTAATATTCATTTATTGAGAGAGAGCAAGAGAGAGAGAGAGAGAGAGAGAGAGAGTGCATGCGCATGTGTGTGTGAGAAGGGAAGGGGCAGAGAGGGAGAGAGAGAATCCCAAGTGGGCTCCACATTGTCAGTGTAGAGCCCCATGTGAGGCTTGATCTCCTGCCTGTGATATCATGACCTGACCTGAAACCAAGAGTTGGACACCTAACCAACTGAACCACCTAGGCATCACCACAATAAGCTTTTTAAGGCATAAACCAACTCATATCATTCCTCACTTAAGCCCTCCAGAAGCTTCCTGTTCTTCCCAGATTAAATTCCAACTCCTTACTGTATATCCCAAAAGGCCCTACCTGGTCTGGTTCTTCCACCTTTCTGTTTTTGTCCCCTTTGGCCTTCTGTGACTAGTTCACATTCCCCCCTGCTCTCACTCTCAAAATTTTGTTCCTGCCTTTTCCTCTACCTGAAACACGCTTCCTCTAAATCTATCTCCTCTGTTCCTAAAAATGTCATTCATTTTTATTTGTAGCAAATACTCATATCAAGGAGTTTGAGGTATATATACGTTCATATTTGTTATATTTAGATCAACTGTGAGTTTATGTAAGCTTTAAGTTTAGTCCCAATTATCTAGATAGTTCATGAATACCGGTATGATTTTTAACACAAACAGTTTAATATAGAAAAAAAAATCTAATGGTAAAGTCATATTGGTTGAAAAAAAATTTGAGAGAGCATGCGCACAAGCAGGGGAGAGGGGCAGAATTGGGGGTGGGAGTAGAGGGAAGGGGAGAGAAAGAAGGGGGGATAGAGGGGGAAGGGGGAGAGAGGGAAGGAGGGAGGGGGAGGAGGGAATCCCAAGCAGGCCACAAGCTCAGCACAGAGTCCAACATGGGGCTCAATCTCATATCCGTGGGATCATAACCTGAGCTGAAATCAACAGTTGGATGCTCAACCAACTGAGCCACCCAGGTGCCCAAATGAAAAATATTTGTAATTCTGTTGATGATCATCTTCTTTACTTCCACCCAGTTAAATGTTGTACTGTGTGAATCAACTACTTTGTCAAAAAAAAAAAAAAAAAGTGCTACCTTATTAAAAATTAAAAACTAAAGTGATAGGAGCAAGTTCAGAATTGAGAAAATAGTTTGCTTCAAACAACGTGATGAACTATTTTATTATGATTTGTACATAAATACTCTTGAACATGGTTCAGAAGGAAAACATTTAACAAATTCTTCTATATAAGCAACTTTTCTAATTTATGTAAGTAAAGCTAATTTTCTTTATCATTATAAAAATTTCTCAGAGAAACATATTCTAGCAATGGAAGACAGGCAATAAATAAAGGGATGAATGGATCATAATGTCTGACAGTGATAAAGTACTGTAAAAATGTAACAGTGTAAAGTAATATACAGTGGTTGGGAAGGGGGCCTGATTTACAGAGCAGGGCCAAGAGGATTCCTAGAGAGAACACCTGAGGTAAGTTCTCAAGTACAGATAACTGTGTTGTAAAATGATACATTCAGATCTTTAAGTGATTTGAATCCCTATATTTATTCATCATATAATTGGTAGTAAGTTTTGGGGGGAAAAAAACAAACAAACAACAATTTGAATGAGACCATGTAAGAAAAAAGATAACTCTACCTCAAGACATTCTTAAAATATAATTGTGAGTAGTTAAATGATTTAAATTCAATAAATTTTTTATAGTTAGAAAAAAAATATATATATATATGATTGTGAAGACTTCCTTATTCACAGAAGTACAAAGTTCTTTGGATTAATACATTTTTGAATGCCCGAATAAAACAGGGTAGCCATCCCAAACAAAAGCCTCCTCATTTAGGTTTCTGTTGCTTCTTATACTCTTCAAACATCACTGTCCTGGACCTTCAAGAAGCGTCTTTCCTCAAAGGCAAAGACCATTCATCTTTGTCTTCCAATAGCCCTGCACAGCATATCATAGGCATTCAATAGCTATTTAATCAACTACATCAGTCAATCTTCTTATCCTCCCCTATCAAGCTAACCCAGTTCCTAACATATAGGAGGCACTAAATCAATATGTTTGTTGGAGTAACCTGTTACAAATACATCATTCATCTAAATCCCTGAGGTTGGGTAGCAGCAAAATAAACATTGGCTTTGGAGACAGACAGGTCTAGAGTCCAGGGAGCCCAGCCCACTCCTCAGTATCTGAACTTAGACAAGTTGAATAACCTTTCTGGACTTCAGAGCCTTCATCTGTTAGAAAAACATAATAGTTTGCAAGGTGCTATGAAGATTAAAAAAACAATGTGCAGGATTCCTGATACAGTTTCTAACCTGAAGTAAGCTCTGTAACAGTAAGCATGGAGATCACCATGGCTTTATCATTAAGTATCTTACTAAGCCCATAGTCATGCCTTGGGTATCCACAGATACAATTAGTAATAACGGTTTTCATCACTGTGGGCACCCCAAGTATTTCTGAGGCTTTGAACCAAGGAGAGCAGAAAACAAAGAACCGTAATACTCCAAACACTCTCAGTCTCAGGACCGAGTAGAACAAGACATGAGAGTCACAGCCCTTTCTCTGGAGATGTGTCTCTGCTAGAATCAGACTGATGGAACATTCATGCTGGGTCTTCTGCCAGAGAATCGTACACTGTCAACAGTTTTTATAAGAGGTTATTTTTCTCCGACCCAAAGAGCTACTCTGTCGGCGTTTCCAAAGGATAGTATGAAACTACAATACAAAGACAGGGGTTGCTGTTATACATAGTACTTTCTTCTTTTAACTTCTGTTTGTTAAGAATTTCTATGAAAGCATGACTCAGACCGAAAACCTTAGCATCATCCTCGACCTTTCTCTTACAGTCTATATCCAATCCCTTGGGAAATTCTGCTGGCCCTCTTTCAACAGACAACCAGCATCTGAGTTTTCTCATCACTTCCACAGCGACAAGCTGGTTCAGGCAGCCATCATTTTCACCTGGATATTGCAGGAGATTCCAACTGGTCTAACTGCTTCTACCATGGACTCCTTCAGTCCATTCTGGGCATGGGAGTCAGAAGTATCCTTTTAAAACTTAACTTTCACGTTGTCACTCCTCTGCTCAACACCCTCCATGGCTCCCCTCTACACTTTGTGTAAAAACCAGCACCCTCAATGTGACCCTTGAGGTTGTCCTTGGTCTGGCCCCCTTACCTATCCAACCTCCTCTCCTACAACCCCACCCTTACTCACTGCTGTAGCCACACTGGCCTCCTTGCTTGCTCAGGAATGAAAAAGCAGGTGTCTACATTGTGATCTTTGTTAGACCTGCTTCCTCTTCCTAGAAAGGAAGTATCTTGTCCCAGATACCCTTTATCTATTCCCTCATTTTTTTAAACCTTTGCTCAAGTCTTATATCAATGAAGCCTGCCCTAAGCACCTACTTAATATTAAAACCCCCCTGTCTCCATCTATCAGGTCTCTCTCTCTCTCTCTCTCTCTCTTACACACACACACACACACACACACACACACACACACACACACACACACAGTACAGCATTCACCATTCCCCACTACTCTACTTCTTTAATCTTCGGTAAATATATAATGAATATAAACCAAGAAAATTAAGATGCCCCATCATTAGTAGAAAAATGACTTATTGTAGGAGGCAAGCAAATCTTTGCATGTGACAAACTCAGGGCCCTTCCTCCTCGTTTAGAGCCACCATTTCTGCCCCTTTATGGATGCATCAACAGGATATGAGCTAATATTTAATGGAGAATATAATCACTTTAGTTCTCAGAACTGGTAATATTCAAAGATTCTACTCATGTGGAATTTGAGATGTTGAGCCTAAGAGCTAGGGAATTTAGACAAAATCAACATAAAGGACACAGAAAGAAATTTAAATCATCAATTAGTACCTACTATCATTTTTTCTATCTGTAAAACAAAACATTAGAAGAATTTTTTCTTTTAACTTATGAAAGTTGTTACTCTTATGTAGAATTATTTTATATTCTAAGTGTCTTTTGCTAAAATGGACACCTTATAATCTGTCATTATTTCTATTATTCCTACCTTTCTATTTTGGGAATTGTGGGGAGTAACCTTAGGAATTCTCCAGGCCCACACCAATGAGTTAACAAGGCATAAAGAATCACCTAGTCACAGGATGCTCACATTCAAGTTTGGGTAAATAAAACTAGATAAATATAGAGAAGTCAGGGCAGAGACCCCAGTATAGAGAGGGGGACAAAGGCCCCCAGGATAGAGTAGGTGAAGCCAAGGCCCCCAGAATAGAGGAGGGGCAAAGGCCCCCAATATATAGGTATATGAAATTAACAAGGTTAGGCATTCAGGGCGAAAGCAACCCCCTCAATTTAGTACTACAGCAGAAAGCTGCTTTCACAGGAAGGAAAAAACAAATTAGATAAACAAGTAAATTGCGCTATAGACCTCTGTGCTACAGGTGAAGCTACCCAGGGCTGAGATGATTAACAAAAGAAAAGGTGCCTTGTTAACCCTGAGGTCACATGTCCTACCTGTCTTATCCCCTAGGCTGGCTTAGGTAAACAGAGGTGGTGCCTCATGTCCAGTGTAAGTAACCTTCTGCCTGACTGCCTGGTGCCAGGATTTTGTTTTATATTAACCCAAACCCCTAACCCTGAATATCTTCAAGACCCCCTTTCCCTCATATCTATGAGTTAGTGTTCACAGTTTCATGGTCTCTTTGTGCACATCCACCACCATGTTTGTAAGCCTTCTGATCCTAATAAAAACAGGGCAAAGACCCTTATTTGGGGCTATTTTCCCAGACATTAGCCATCTCTTGCTTTTAAACCTGCATCCACACTCTTGCTGGCCAAGAAAGAACTTTAGATTCAGAGTGTATACCAGGAAATAAAATGTTTAACTTTTTTTTTCTTTTCAGTTTCATCTCTGGTCTCAAAGCCTTTCTCTAGGTGGTTGTGAATTCCAAGATTCAACAATGGAGAATAAGTAAACAAAAGATTATACTGCACTGGAAAACTACTGCCTGATGACCCGATTTGGTCCACTTCTGTTTTAAGTAAAGAGTTATTGAAAGAGCCACGCCTATTCATTTATAACTTGTTTGTGGCTGCTTTCATACAGTATCAACAGAGCTGAGTAGTTTGAGGCTGTATGTCCCACAAAGCCTGAACTCTTTACTACCTAGTCTTTTACAGAAAAAGGTTTGCTAACCTCTATTAGATGATATACCTTTCTACTGACTTTTCACAGATTGCTGTATAACACTATATGAGGTCATTTATTAAGCACCAACTAAGTGTCATGCCTATGCTAGTCTAGTATAGGAGGAGGTCATTGACAAACAACGAGAGCCACCAAAGGTGGCCATGAACAAATATAGCTCCCTTCTTTCCATTTTAGAGAGAAGGTAGAAAGGAGATGGAGGAAAAATTGTTCATATACAAAGAGTAGATACTGTCCACTAAAGGGCATTGCTTACTCCTGGACTTTTAAGAACATAAACACAGAAAGTTTAAGTACACAGAAAATGGGAATGAGGAACAGATTCTCATTTGTGCTAGAAACTCATCTCACAAGTGGCCAAAGCTGACCCACACCATTATCCGATAAAGTAAATGATTAGATGTCTTGGAGCCAAAATGATCTCAACCTATTCTCAAACTTTAAATGGGTAAGAAGCCCAGCTCGCTGGCACAGAGCTGGGTTTGGAATATGAGTGCCTAATGGGCCACTTTTGGGAAGCAGAACTGGCACTGCAGGATGTACCAAACACCGGGTTAAGGTGCCTGATGTCAATGCTCATCAGACCCCAGAAAAGGTGTTGGTTGATACAAACAGCAGGATGGTGGCCATGGAAGTCAGAATCTGCTAAGGAGTGTGTAACAACTCACCTGCTAAATCAAATGGCCTTGAAAATGGATGGCACTATACCAGCATCAGGCCCATACCTTAGCTGGTAGTTGGTGATGCGCTCAAGAAGGAGGGGAGGGGGTGGGGGGGGTGGTTTTCCCTGTGGCAGCCAGAAAAGGCTGGGGTGCGTTCTAGCCTTCCAGCTGCTGGATGCTGACGTAACATCATTTTTATGTCACCAACATTGTCAGAACAAGGTCTGTGGGACCTGAATGCTGACTATGACCCAGGATTCCGTTCACAAACATAAAATACCAGCTACTATCCAGTCTCTGGCATTTCACAAGCATCATTTTACCAGTGAAAACCAACCAAATGGAAATTAGATTAGCATCACAGGGCTCCATTTGGATCTACATTTTCTCCAATGTTCTGATCAACAGACAGCTTAACAGTAGTTAGGAATACATACCTTAAACCAGACACACTAATAATCCACTACTTGAGGTTATATACTATTCTACAAGAACATTTTATAAAGCATTAATCCTAAGAATTTCCATTTGTGGTAGTTCATGATATACTAGTAGTTATAAATAGAGAACAGGATTATATATGGCCTATGAGTAAGTTTTTTTTCCCCAACTGATTTTTTATTGTGCTAAAATATACATATTATTTTAATCATTCTGAAGTAAACAATTCAATGGCATTAAGTACATTCATGTTATGGCATAAACTTCACCACATTTCTCCAGAACTTCATCATCCCATACTAAAACCTTGTGTCCATTGAACAATAACTTCCCGTGCCTCCCTCTTATTTCCTTAATTTTCCTTTCAAATTGTTTGTTGTCAGTACATAGAAATGCTACTAATTTCTCCTTTTCCACACCAGATGCGTGCTTTGTTTTTTGTCTCCTTACTCTGGCTATAGCTTCCAATGCTATGTTGAACTTAATCTCAAAAGTGGGCAGCTCTGCCTTAGTTTTTTTAATTCTTTTGAGAGAGATAAAGAGAACAAGCATGAGCAGGCGAGGGGCAAAGAATCAGAGAAAGAACCCCAGGTAGGCTCCGTGCTGACAGTGTAGAGCCCAGTGTGGGGCTCTGTCCCACAGTCCATGGGATTGTGACCTGAATGGAAACCAAAAATCATATGCTCAGCCCACTGCACCACCTAGGCACCCCTGTCTTATTCTTGATCTTAGAAGAAAAGCTTCCATTCTTACCATGGAATATAATGTTAGTTGTGGGGGTTTGATTTATAGCTTTTATTATGTTGACCTAGTTTTCTGCTATTCTGGGTTTGTTGAAAGTTTCTATCATGAAGGAGTGTTAAATTTTATCAAATGCTTTCTTCTGCATCAATTGAGATAGTCACATGATACTTCCCACTCATTATGTTAATGTGCTATATTACATGAATCAATTCTGTGTGTTGAACCATTCTTGCATTTCAGAAGTAACTCCCACTTCATCACCGTATATAACCCTTTTAATATGCTGCTGGATTCTTTGCTAGTATTTGGTTAATGACTTGTACATCAATATCCACCAGGGATATTGGTCTGTAGTTTCCTTTTACTGTAGAGTCTTTGACTTTGGTATCAGGGTTATACTGGTCTCATAGAATGAGTTTGGAAGCGGGGCGCCTGGGTGGCTTAGTTGGTTAAGCGTCCGACTTTCACTTAGGTCATGATCTCGCGGTTCGTGGGTTTGAGCCTCGCGTCAGGCTCTGTGCTGACTGCCAGCTCAGAGCCTGGAGCCTGTTTCAGTCTGTGACTCCCTCTCTCTCTGACCTTCCCCTGCTCACGCTGACTCTCTCTATCTCTCCTAGAAATAAATAAAACATTTAAAAAAAAAATAAAGAATGAGTTTGGAAGTGTTCTCTTTAATTTTATGGGGGAGTTTGTAAAGGATTAGTGTCTAAGCCTAGAGATTTCTAAAAATTTTTTTTATGTTCATTTATTTTTGAGAGAGAGAGCATGCACGCACATGCATGAGAGTGGTTGAGGCATGGGCAGGGAGAGGGAGACACAGAATCTGAAGAAGATTCCAGGCTCTGAGCTGTCAGCACAGAGCCCAACACAGGGCTTGAACTCACAAATGGGGAGATCATGACCTGAGCCAAAGTCGGAGGTTCAACCGACTGAGCTACCCAGGCACCCCAGAGATTTTCTTTATTGAAAGGTTTCTAGTTATTGACTCAATGTCTTTACTAATTATAAATTTATTTAGGTTTTCTTTGTCTTTGTGATTCAGTCTTTGTAGGTTTTGATTATCTAAGAATTTGTCCATTTCATCTAGGTTATTGATTCTTTGGCACATAATTGTTCATAGTACAGATTTTATATAGTACAGTACAATTGTTCAGATTTTAGTAAATTTAGTAAATATATTTTTCTTAATCTAGCTAAAGGTGTATCAATTTTGTTAATCTTTTTGAAAAACTAACTTTGTTTTGTTTTTCTATTCTCTATTTCATTTATCTATGACCTAACCTTTTTTATTGTGTTCCTTTTGTTAGCTTTCGGCTAAGTTTGTTCTAATTAGTTCATTAGTTTGTTCTAATTAATTCCTTAATTCATTTTTAAATTCTGCTTAATGGCATCCCTGAGGTTCCACTCCTCCAAAAACCACAGCACTTTCTTATGGTACCTTTTCCTATGATGTACATTTGCTTTTTATGCAGTTTTTTTCTTCCCCTTCCAATCTTTAAGCTCAACAAGTTCACATCTGATTCATTTTTCTATCAATACTTCCATCATACTGACAAGAGTTTAGAGCCATTTAGTACCTACTATGTGCCTAGTATTTAGTGCCTACTACTTGTTGTGCTACAGTAAGTGCTTTCCATACATGGTCTCATCTCATGATAATCATTCCACAGCATCTTCATTTTATAGATAAGAAGACTTAGGCTCAAAGAGAAAATAACCTGCCAAACTCATAGGGCTACTACCTAACACACAGGCGCTAGGTAAATCTAGGTCTATGTGACCCCAATGGCCAGACTTTCTTATTAAACTACACCCCTTCTACTCATTCATTTATTCAACTGATATGTATTCATCATCTATGTGCCAGGAACTGTTCTGGTATTGAGGATACACTAGTGGACAAAACCTACAAAGATCTCAGTCCTATGAATCTTCTGTTCTATTGTGGGGAAAGACACTAAAGGGTCAGGTGGTATGCAGTATTAAATAGGGTGCTCAGGGTAAGCGAAGACTTGAATCCAGAGGGAACAGCTAGAACAAAGGCCATTTGCAGGATGATCCTTTGGGTACATGAACAGGCAAGGAGATCAGGCTGGATAGAGAAGAGGGCAAAGGATGAGGTCATGGACAAAATAGGATTAACAGTAATGCGATAAATGTAAGTAAAATCATCTTTTATGATTATGTAATATTCCATACTTTAGTATATTTAATATGTGTATTTTTAAATGACCTTAAAATGAGCCCATTTGTACCCATCTCATCATTAGAAAAAATGTGTATAGCATTGTCACCATCCAGAGAAAACAATTTTTCTAATTTTATTCTCATATAACACATTATTTAATTTAGCATGGTTTGGATATTCATACTAATTGAATCAAACTATATGTATTTTTCTATTCATTGCTTGCTTTCAATCTCTATTTGGTTTCTGAGATTCATCCTCATTTTTCTTTGCAGCTATAACTCATTCATTTACATGTCTATATCCTATTAATACACTAAGAAAATAAGAAACTTATTCTGAATGGATACTGTGAAAATGTGTAACAAGTTATTTTTTAAGTATCAGAGAATGAAATTACTGGGTCATCGAGAATGCACAGACTCAGTTTTGCTGGATAATGTTTACTGCTCTCCAAGGTGATTTACATTCCTAGGCATTCTGAACACAGACACATACAATATTTGAAAAGGGAAATTCTCAAATGTTCTATTTAACTTTGAGATAATAAATTTACAGGAAAGCTGTAATGATAGTGTAAGGTATTTCCCTATGCCCTCCATCCAGCTTCTACAAATGTTAGCATCTTATATAACCGTGATACATTTATCAAAACTAGGCAATTAACAGTGGTCCAAGGATATTAGCTAAACTACGTATTACAGTAGGGTTTCACCAGTTTTTCTATTATGTCTTTTTCTCTTCTTGAGAATCCAATCCAGAATACCACATTACATCTAGCTATCATGTCTTCCTAGTCTCTTCCAAGCTGTAACAGTTTCTGTCTTTCCTTGTTACTCATAACCTTGACACTTTTGGAAAATCCAAGTAAGATATTTTGTAGAACACTCTTCAACTTATATTTACTGGTATTTTCTCATGTGGATTTGGAAAGAATATACCACAGAAGTGAATTACCCTTTTCATTGCATCATATCCGTGGTAAAAGTTGTTAACATGACCTATCACTGGTGATGTTAACCTTAACACTTTGTTAAGTTTCTATCTACCAGGTTTTTCCACTATAAAGTTACCATGTTTCCCATTCTCATCTTCTACTCATTACAAGTTACTCAACTCCACCCCCTGTCACAGGAAGGGAAGTTAACCTCCACCTCTTGGATGATTATCAAAGAATTTATGGACAGACATGTGTTATATTCACCACAGGAATTGGAAATTATATTGAGGAAGATATTTAAGGAGATATCCTGTTGCTCTTAAATATTTCAGCCACTCATTGACATTTACCAATGAATCTTGCCTGCAACTACTATTACTATTTTAATCCAATGGTCTTTCTCCACTTCCCTCATTCCTTCTGTATTTACTACTTGGAAGACTGAATACCTAAGTGGTGGATAAGTGACCAATCATTTATTTATATCAATATGAACTCAATGTGTATTTGTCCTATTCTTTGGCTTGTAATTCAGTAGTAGTTATTTTGTTGTGTTAATTGTTCCAGCTTTGACCATCAGGAGCTCTTACAAGTCTGCTCCTATGTTCTTTTGAGGTGCCCTTTTCCCTCCCCCCCTCCCCCCCCACAAAATGCTCCTCATCGTGAATTTTCCCTGCCCTGATTCCCTAGAATTAACCATTTCTCTGGGGAATTCTAGTTCAGAAGATACAATTTTTAAAGTTAGTTTCCATGTGTTATTATTGCAATCCCTAGATTATTTCTATGCTATATCTAATGCTATAATTAACTATAGATTTTCTATAATTAAGCCATGTGTAGTATAGTCCCCTAACTGCTAGACCACGTTCAAGTGAAACATGAATCCATCAACAATGCTTTACCCTTCTCTCTTCTACCACTTACCTACATAATCTCTATGGGCCCCAGGAACTATTTTGTGATTCTACGTGAAAAGGCAAAAGATGTTTCCGTATGGAATTTTCCTTGGGTCAATTGTTTCATTTTGCTAAAAATCTAGTTAACCCCAGTTGACCTCTATTTCATCTTTTCTAGCCCTCCTATAGTTTAGCCTTATTTCTTCCATTTTATTATCCACTTTGAAATAACCTTTGAGTTTGTTTTCCTGTATCAAGTTACTGTACAAACAAGGTAATAAAAATATACAACAATAGATTCTGCTTACACTAAAACTTTTTGATAGTAACCTAATACGACCCACTGCTGCCTAAAGCATTTATCGCTAGTTTTAACACTAGAACAGGGGCACCTGGGTGGCTCAGCCAGTTAATGATCCAACTTTGGCACAGGTCATGATTTCTCATGGTTTATGAGTTCAAGCCTGGAGACTGCTTTGGAGTCTGTCTCCCTCTCTCTCTGCCCCTCCCGTGCTCTTTCTCCCAAAAATGAATAAACATTAAAAAAAAATTTAATAAAAAATATAAACACTAGAGCAGTAGTTCTCAAAAGAACAGACTTCCCCAACTAGGGACTTCTGGAAATATCTGGAGACAGTTTTTTGACAAGTGGAAGGAACGCTACCGGTACCTAGTGGGCAGAGTCTTGGAACGTTACTAAATGCCCTACACAAGACCTCTTCACAACAAGAAAGTCCCTAGTCCAGAATTTGCCAGTTTCAACGTTGAAAAATGCTTCAGTAAAGGAACTTCCAATTTTAAAACTGACCCAATAGTTAAATAACAGATATTTTCCGCACAACTCTTGAAGAAAATATTTGCAAATACCAAAGACTATCTCCATGCAAAAGTTGAATACAATAGAAGATTTTTTGGAAGAATCAGATGGCAGAATATGAAGAATCTACAACAGGCACAAAACATCAAGACAACAAGGGTCCCTGAGTGGTTCAGTCAGTTAAGCTTCTAACTCTTGACTTAAGCTCAGGTCATGACCTCACGATTCATGGGGCTCTGCCCTGACAGTATGGAACCTGCTTGGGATTCTGTCTCCCTCTCTCTCTGTCCCTCCCATGCTTACATTTGTGAGCTCTTTCTCTCTCAATATAAATAAAAACAAGCCTTAAAAAAAAATAAACAAGGAGGGCACTTGTGATGAGCACTGAGTGTTATGTAAGTGATGAATCACTAAATTCTAAACCTGAAACTAATTTTACCATATGTATTTTTTTTAATGTTTTATTTACTTCAAGGAGAGAGAGAGAGACAGCGTGAGCAGGGGAGGGTCAGAGGGAGGGAGTCAAAGACTGAAACAGGCTCCAGGCTCTGAGCTGGCAGTCAGCACAGAGCCTGACGCGGGGCCCGAACCCACGAACCGCGAGATCATGACCCAAGCGAAAGTTGGACGCTTAACCGACTAAGCCACCCAGGCGCCCCTAATTTTACCATATGTATTAACTAACCAGAATTCAAATAAAAAATTCAAATGGAAAAAAAAGAAAGCAAAGGCAGAGTTGAAAGTTCATACTGCATTTTAACGTATTCTGATTTAAATGAGTTATTTATCTAACATTGCCATTGCTCAGGTAGATCAGAAAAATAAATTGTTAAATACGTGGACTATTATTGAGTTTGCAGTTTAAACCACAACACTAATGGTCTTCTGGTTAACAAGATAGGATTCTAGTGTAATGCACGTAATAGAACCTGAAGTCAGGAGATATAAGCTAGGGGTCTAGACAAGGCTCCATCTTTGCTGACTATTTGATTCTGGGCAAGTCATGTCACTTTCCTGGACTCTCCTGTTCCCTCATCCAGAAACTTCTCTTCTACCATTCTCCTCTTCTTCAAGGGTCCCATTAGAGTGTGAAAACGTATTTAAAAACAGAATCACATGCAAGCCACAAACTGGGAAAGAAAGAGTTTTAAAACATACCTGCTTAAGAACTTCCACCTAAAATATGCATGGAATTGTTTTTTGATCATGGTATCTCCCCTGCCAGGTAAGTATGCATAGAATTCTTAAAGCTCAACATTAACCTCATTTTTAAATTTTTTTAATAGTTATTATTTTTGAAACAGAGAGAGACAGAGCATGAATGGGGGAGGGCAAGAGAGAGAGGGATACACAGAATCTGAAACAGGCTCCAGGCTCTGAACTAGCTGTCAGCACAGAGCCTGACACAGGGCTCAAACCCAGGAACCATGAGATCATGACCTGAGCTGAAGTTGGACACTTAACCTACTGAGCCACCCAGGCGCCCCAACAATAACCCCATTTAATATGTAAGATCTAAATAAACATCCCAAGAAAGTATACAGATGCCAAATAAGCGTATGAAAAGATGGCCAAAATCAGTCATCATTAGAACACTGCAAATTTTAAGAGCAGTGAGATACCATTACCAACCTATTAAAATGAGCAAAACTTTTTAACTGATAATACCAATTCCTGACAAAAATGTATAGCTATGACCACTCTCATTCATTGCTGGTGGAAATGCAAAATGGCACAGCCACTTTGGAAGACAGCTCGACAGTTTTCTTACAAAGCTAAACATAGTCTTACCATATGATCCAGCAATCACACTCCTAATATTTACCCAATTGGTTTGAAAACTTAAGCCCTCAAAAAATCTGCAGGCAAATGTGTCTACGGCTTTGTTCACAATTTCCAAAAACTTAAAAGATATCCTTCAAATGTGAATGAGTAAACAAACTGCAGTGCATTTATGCAAGGAAATAGTATTCCACAATAAAAATAAATGAGCTATCAATAAAGACCTGGCTGAACATTAAATGCATATTGCTAAGTGGAAGAAGCTAGTCTGAAAGGAACATACTCTAGGATTCTAATTACATGACAGCCTGGGAAAAAGCAAAACTCTATCAATAGCTAAAAGAGCAATGGTTACCAGAGGTTTGGGGGGTTGAAGAAGTGAATCAGAACTTCATAGGTCAAACTTGAGTTTAACACAGTAATGGAGGATACATGCCAATTTGCATGTCAAAACTCACAGAACTTGAGAGAATGAAGAGCAAACCCTGTAGACTGGGGAAAAGAAAAAAAAAAAAACCACTAACTGTATTATAAACACATGGAATAACCTTACTGAAAAGGATGGGTGGATATGGTGCTGACCTAAGTATTTTTGGACAGGAGTGGAGTCTAAGAATTAAGGCAAACTAAACTTCATCTAAGTACTGTACCCTAGTCAATAAAGTGGTTTCCCACAGGAGTACAGGCTAAACATTCTAATTTTTCTATGCAAATATACTGAAATTGAACAATTAGTTAAATCAATCACAGATGGTGGAAACCAGGGTGCTTACTGTAGAAGAGGGAACTTAAAGATAAGCAAAGGGAAGAGGCTAGAAAGACCCATGTTGTAATGGATTATAGTTGGACACATTTTGGTATTGACTACATTTAGTTTAATACAGATATAAATGATTACATGTAGAAATCTTTAGACACGGAGTGTACACATGGATTTGCATGCACACATACATTCCCTTGCTCTATCAGTTCAAAGGGCCTAGAACCAGTGATAGTCCATGAGGAGTAAACACAGCTAGCACTCCGAGGTTGGCCTCTAGTGCCATTCTCCAATGAAAGGAACTGGGGTTCCTTGAAGAAATGGTGGATTTTAGGGCCAGGGCAAAATAGAGACATGATCATCCAAGAGCATCTTAGGATACCAAAGGTTAAGAAAATGCTCAAAAAAGTGAGGGTATGTCAAAGGGACACAAGAATTCCAAAGCTAGCCAAAGCTAAAACAATTTTAGCAAAATATATACAGTAACTTTGGGAAAAGTTATATAATATTTGTAAGTCCATGTTGATATAAATAAATGATTGAATCACTAAACTGGAGATAAGAGAATTCTCCCATGTGGAAGAATTCCAAATAATGTATGTAGATACTCTACCCTCAAGAAGTGTGAGCTGTGCCAAGTGACTTCGTTCCAATGAGTACACCCTAGAAAGGAAGGGAAAAAAAGTTAATCTGACAAATACTACCTTACCCAAATGATCAAGGTCAACATCAACAGTGATAGTCACATTGATAACATATACTCTTGATGTGATGTGAGGACAATGGCACTTCACCTCTAAATTTCCTCTCCCCAAAACCCATAAAAACACTCTAATCATGAAAGAAACACCAGCAATTAAGTCCAAGAGAGAGGCATGCTATAGCATTCCTGATTAGTACTCCTCAAAACTTTCAAGCCATCCGTAGCAAAGAAAGCCCGAGAAACAGTCACAGCCAAGAGGAGCCTGAAGAGGCTGGAAAACTAAATATAATGTGGGTTCCTGGAGGAGATCCGAGACAGTCACAGCCAAGAGGAGCCTGAAGAGGCTGGAAAACTAAATATAATGTGGGTTCCTGGAGGAGATCCTAGAACAGATAAAGCACATTCAGTGAAAACTACATAAATCTAAATATGAAGTTTAGTCAATAATAATGTATCAATATTGGTTCATTAACTACAACAGACACACCGTAACAACAGAATGTAGTAAGAGGTCAGTAATAAGGAACATGGTGAGGAGTAAATGTAAACTCCTGGTCTTCTAAGTTTACAATCATTCTGTAAATATGAAACACCAAACTGTCCTAAAATAACCATCAATGCAAAACATCATTAGAGAGAGCAATGATGGATTAAACTCTAATTGCACTTCTTCACAAGCATCTGGTTTTACTGAAGAAGAGGAGACCAGAAGACTAATTTTTAAATTTGCTCAGTAGGCTAGCCTGAGGTAGATGGGGCCCTCATTCAGTCATTGGCCATTTATAAAATCTAATAGAAAGGTGTCAGCCTTGAAGTACCCACTAGAATACTTACCAGAAGGAGCTTCATAGACTGTATTTTTAAAAAATGGAGTAAGCTGGAAAATCTTTCGTTTTACATGAAAAGTGAGCCTGATTTTTATCTCCTAGACCCTTAAGAAAGGGCCAAAGACCTTTACTATACTACTGACAAAGGGTCACAAGCATGTCCTGCTTTGGTTGAAGATCATTCAGCCTCCTTTCCTCCCAGTATACTGGAGCCCCAGTGAAGTGTACATGCTTCTGAGTATCTCCCTCTCCAATGTAAAGATCTAGTAACCTACTGTATATTGTAAAATACATAATTAAGTATTTTCTTCAAACAGCAGATAAAAAGAATTTTTAAAAGCATGAATAATTAAATTTGTCTGAGTGAGGCTGGCTAGAGCCACTTGCTGGAAAATGTTGTGGGTTTATGTACTATCCTGTCCTCTCTGCTCTAACTATTCCTATCAGCATCAAAATTACTGCAAAAACAAACAAAAAAAAAAAGCAAAAAACAAAAAAAACCCAAGGTGTTCATTTAGAACAAAGATCAATTTGCTTTTATATACAGTACCTGTAAGATAATAGATCTTCCCCCCAAATTCTACCCCAGAACATAGCTTTCTGACACACAGAAATTTCCCCCGCAGCTAGGTTCAAGTTTTTCCCTGTTGAGTAATCACGAGAGATGCTGTTTCCAGCCTGACCAGTATTGAAAGCTCCAGGGCACCTAAAACTAAACTGCTTGCCTAAAAGAGGAGAGGATCATGAAGGCATGCATTCTACAGCACATCCTGAAAACATCTAGAATATTGAACTGGAAAAAAAAAAAAAGAAAGAAAGAAAAGAAAAACCCTCTTATTTTCCACCCCATGATAGTACAAATGACCTAAGTACACATAAGATCCCTATTAAATCAAACAACTGCAACTCAATCTGTACTACTAATTGGTCATCACTCCATGGTCGAAACTTAGTTGCATTTCCCTGGAGCATCACGGTCTTCCCTTCACTTCACAACATTACTAGGAAGATTTCTTTGTAGATGCACTTTAGGCTGCTTGGGGATGGCCCACGGGAGCACAAGGGACCAGGGGAAAGGCACCTCAAATACAGGGAGGTGCTGAGGCAGCCTGCATGCTCCGCAATTTAATCCTGACATCAGGTTATTGAAATTGAAGATGGAAAACATATATTGAGTCCCTTGGTTCTCTCCCTCAAGGGTAGTAGATTATGGTGAACAATATATTATTTAGCATTTTGGCCAGTTCTCTTCTCAACAGCCCTTCCTTGGAGGCTATTAACTCAAACCTGGCAAGGATTTTTATTACAAATGGAAGGTTTTCTACTGGTTGATCATTTCTCCCACAAAACACACATTCTCCTGCAGAGATATTTTAAAAAATAAAACTTGCCAAACAACATGAAAACAGTGCAGTATTATGGACAGAGTGTGGAACACTAAGCAAATTGTCCCAAAGTGGTCCCAGATGCTCACTCTGACTTGCCTGGACAACTGCTTGCTAAGGCTACTTTCCTTTCTACTTTCTCGCAGCAAGGAGGGGCTGTCTCCAAGCTCAGCTTCCCACATGACTTGCAGCCTCATCTCCCTATCCTTACAGGAACATCCCACAGACTTCACCATCTCCAGGAGCAGTTAACACTGCAACACTCACGAATCACGGACACCCACATCCAGGCTGCCTGGTGCTCCAAAAGGCTGATTATTCCCCACTTTTAAGTTTGCTTTCAGGCTCATCCTATTAGAAGGACAAAATTCCCCATTAGAAAGCAAACACTCCACTTGTCAACAACGCACTTTGGCCCTAGTATGGTCTCCATGGGGAAAAGTGGGAGGGTGGGAGACTCTTGCCTTTTCTCCTCTATGACTTTGGAAGTGACTCCCTTCCCTCAACACAACAGATGCCCTAACCAATGTCGCACTCTAACCTGGTGCATGACATGGAGTGACCCAGGATCAGACTCTCCTTGGACAAGAAAAATTGAGGACTTCAGAGCCAAACACTGGGCCAAATGTGTGTGCTCTGATGCTCATTAGTTATAGGAGCTTCAGTTTCTCCATCTACCATGGAGAAATAATACCTATCCCAGATTCTAAGCACAGGTGATAATGTATCCTAAGTAAATGGTTACAGTTGGCACATTAAGGAAACTCAGTAAATGCTAGCTCCCATTCGAAACTTTCGAATAGTTTTTTAAAAGTAACTGAAATGTACAATTGGATGTATTACATAGAAATAAAACGTTTTTTAAGCTTATTTACTTTGAGAGAGAGAGAGAGAAAGACAGAGAGCAGGGGAGGGACAGAAAGAGAGGGAGAGAATCCCAAGAATCTGACAGTGCAGAGCCCATCCTGGGGCTCAATCTCCCAAACTGTGAGATCAGGACCTGAGCGGAAATCAGGAGTCAGATATAACCGACTGAGCCACCCAGGTACCCCAGAAATAAAGCTTTTTAATCCACAGATGATAATGATAAAGCCCTCTTTACTGGTTATATGAATGAGTAAGTAAATTAGGAAAGGCTCGTCTTGCTCTGGGCACATTAGTCCATCTATCCGTGCATCACCAAAATGCAAACCCAAATGTACGACATTCACCAAAGCACCAGCTCCAAAATCGCTCCACTTCTCTCCAAATCTGACATTTGAGTTTCTTTCATCACCTAACACTGCTCAGCAGCCTACATAGGAAGCATCCATCACCCCTAAAGGCTAAGTTTTAAATGCTGTGAAACCAGAAAGTGTTAAGTATGAGAGTATATGGGATATGAAGGTGTGAAGGGAGTATGACAGTACAAGAGCAAGAACATTCACGAACATCAAGTATGGGTGACAGTCTTGCAGACAAAATGAGGACCAGATCTGGCCTCTTTTTCATCACTATGAAGGCTCTAAGCAGAGTTCAGAGATACTCCGGCTTCATTTGTAAATCTTAGCACTGTTCCCACATCTCTAGCCATAAAGCTATGACAGAAGATAGACAATAAATGATCATGAGCTTAAACAGCTTAAAATCAATTGGTATTGGGTGTTAAAGACCTAGATTCCTCTACCACATTTGCAGCATCTCAAGTTGAATTAAAATGAAATCCAACAACACAGGGAGACAGAGCCTTCTAGAAACACAAAGGAAGCTTCAAGAAAAGGTAACCAATTAAGGGCTGGGTACATTTTAACTAATCTAACTTACACAAAAGGGGAGCAAGTTTGGCATTATTACTTCAGGCAACATAGTATTTAAGGCATTTTAGATCGAACAAACACTGGATTATGTTAAATCAATCAACTAATAGTAAAGATGACATTTATAAATTTTAAGATGCCAACTAAAAGAGCATCAAAGTATATAAATCAAAACCATACAGATGGCAGAAATTGATGTTTTTAATCTGCTGCTACCAATGTATAACAGATCCCAAACTCAAAAATCAAACAAGGACACCCCCCCCAAAAAAAAAAACAAAACAAAACAGTGATGTAACTAATGAAGTAGAACTAAAAAAATATACCAACTTCTTGATCTTAAAAGTAGAGATCTCATTCTACTTCATACTCTTGGTCCATATACAATCACCAACTGTGAGAATAAAATTATCAGTCTATTTCAAGGAATTATTATGGCAAAGAGCTGATAAAAATATTTACCCAAATGACCCATTAGATGACGAAGTGATGGGGATGTACATGATGACTTAACTGCTGCTTGCACGCCTCACTAGGCCCCCTAATTCAGTTATTTGTGTTTTAACTTTTACAACCTTCTGGGCTGCCATAATCATTTTATAGTTTGCTATGAAACTGTACCAAATCCATAAAATCTGCAAAAGCCCTCAAAACTCCACATATGTGGGTCGTCACTGGCCCTAAGAATTGCTCTCCACATTTTGCACCAAACTCTTAACAAATTCAACATAAATACACCACGTGCAGAGATGTGAATGAAAAGGACCCACCGGAAGACTGTTGAGCTGACACTCAACACCTCTGATAATTTTGCACATGAGTCCTTCATAGACAGCTCTGCCTTTCAGTTCCCCAATCAACACATTAAATAGGCACCATTTCCAAAAATTATTGTCTGTATGCCTTATGTTTCTAAATACTATAACCATTTCACCTGAAGAGTGGCAATTTTTTCCATATATGCCATGAATGACAAAATCACATAGCTCAACTGAACCATGAGCGTGCAAATCTAAGGAAACACCAGAAACAGCAGGATCCTGAGTGTGCAGACAGAACCATAAAACTTACAGAGCCGTTAATTGTTCCCACAAAGCAAACTGCTTAGGAGATTAGTAGCTGTTTTTCGTTTTCTTCCCTCTTCTTGTTGACGTTTCAACCGTTATTCCCACCACCACCCCTCCCCACTATGAATCAGGTCATTGCATGAATTGACGGAGAGACATCTTGTCACCAGTTTCCTTTCTATCCAGAAGTGATTTGCCAGAGTAGCAGAGTTCAGGAAGCTGACTTCACCATAGAGGTTATTTTATGAACCAGAGGGGAAGTGAGTGGTCAGATAGGTGAAACAGGTGATGGGGATCAAAGCAAAAACTTACCATGATTAGTACTGAGCAATGCATGGAATTATCCAATCACTATATTGTACACTGTATGTTCACTACACTGTAATGAAAATTTAAAAACTCAAACTTTTAAAAAAAATTTTTTTAATGTTTTATTTATTTCTAGGAGAGAGAGAGACAGCGTGAGCAGGGGAGGGTCAGAGAGAGAGGGAGTCACAGACTCCGAAACAGGCTCCAGGCTCTGAGCTGGCAGGCAGCACAGAGCCCGACGTGGGGCTCGAACCCACGAACCGCGAGATCATGACCTAAGCGAAAGTCAGACGCTTAACCGACTAAGCCACCCAGGCGCCCCTAAAACCTCAAACTTTTTAAAGGTTCCTTTGTGGACATTTTTCTCTGACATACGTGTAGGGTTTGTGTTTTGTAATGAGGCAAATTAAGGACCCCGTGGGTCACAGATTTCTCTAATAGCCAAGTATTGCTCCAAGGAACACAAAAGCATTGATTTATGAAGCCCTTCGGAAAACTAGTATTGTTTTTGTTTGTTCTATAGAGAAAATTTAAGAAAATACAACATGTTTCCACAAAGAGTTATATGCAAATGCCGATGTATACAACTTGTGTGCTGTGGCAATAGTAATAAAAAAGAAGCAAAACAGGAACTGAATTTACCCTCTCCACCTCCACGCTTCTCCCTCGGAAAATGATTCCAAAAATGATCAGATATAATTATCTCAAATAAAATCAGTTTCACTCTTGAATGCTGAGAACTGAGGGCTGATGGCGGTGGGGGAGAGGGGAGGAGGCTGATGATCAAGCAGGAGGCACTTGTTGGAATGAGCACTGGGTGTTATATGGAAACCAACTTGACAATAAACTAAGGAAAAAATTAAAATAAACAAATAAAATCAGTCTCAAAAGGTTAGAGACAGGCCCTATAACTTCCTATATTTAATTCTTTACAAAATAATTCAATAAGGGGCTCCTGGGTCACTCAGTCGGTTAAGGCTCCATCTTCGGCTCAGGTCATGATCTCGCGGTTCGTGGGTTTGAGCCCCCCACCGGGCTCTGTGCTGACTGCCAGCTCAGAGCCTGGAGCCTGTTTCAGATTCTGTGTCTCCCTCTCTCTCTGACCCTCCCCTGCTTATGCTGTCTCTCTCAGAAATAAATAAAACATTAAAAATTTTTTAAAAAAAGAAATAATTCAATAAGATACCTACGTAAATAATAACCTTTGGACTTCCAAATGTATCCAGGTCCTTTGATTACCCTGTGAGAAAAATTCTGAACGGTGCATTTCTTTTATGTTTCAAGGCATAAAAATGCCTTGAATTCAATGCCTTGAATGCAGTGAAATGACTGTGCAGAGAAATATAAAATAACAATTTATGCTTGTTATAAACCCATTCCTATACCCCTGCAAGTTCTGGTTCAACATGGCGACAGTAGGAAGATCGTGAACTCTCCCTCCCATGGATGCACCTCATCTACAGCTACATATTGAAAAACTTCCTTTGAAAAAAACCTAAAAGCTGTCTAAGCAACTCGTAGGCATCTGGTAAACACCACAAAGCCCACATGGACGCAGGGAGGAGAGTCTAGGGCTCAGTTTCTTCATCAGCCACCCCTGGGCGGCAACGCCCGGTCAGGAGGGAACTCACTCACCATAACTTTTAAAACCTGCACCTGAGCCCTCAAAACCTGTAGCTTTGCAAACAGGGCTCCTGTCCCCAACGCTGAAACATCTGAGAAATCGGCTCGGAAGGGGCTCCCGCCCTCAAACTCACCTGCCCCCTGGACTCCGCGCTGAAGCAGCTGACTGAGAGGCACTTGGAAACTTGATGCGAATGAGGTTCGTTGGCTACTTATTTACTTATTTATTTATTTGAAAGAGAGAGAGGAAGGGAGGAGGGGGAGAGGGAATGCGCGCGCACTTCCGCGTCCTTGCAAGCGACAGGGGAGGGGCAGAAGACGACGGAGAAGGAGACCCTTAAGAAGGCTCCACACTCTGAGCGGATCCCAAGGCGGGGCTTGATTTCAGCTCCGGGAGATCAGGACCTGAGCTGAAATCAATTAAGTGACTAAGCCACTCAGGAGCCCCTCATTTGCCAGTTTTAAAGGATCACACCTGAAAGGCAGGCATCTAAATTAGCACACACCCCTGCTAGGTGGCAGGGACCAGCTTTTTCTTGTTCTTTCAAGCATCCTCTGTACCTCCCCCTTTCTCTCCGTCCAGCAGACAGGTATCATCTTCTTCCCCCCACCCCTACCCCGCTTTTTTTTTCTTTCTCCTGCCTGGCACCCTCTACATTCTATCCCTTTACCTTAATTGCATGCAATGGGGGCCATCTTTGTCTATCCCCTCTGCCTCTTTCCCGAGTGCTGTGATCTCCCAGAAGGGATCTTCTACCTTCTTCTGGTGCCTGGTATCTGCGTCTGCTGCCCAGGGGACACCCTGTTGATCATGTGGGGCCAGTGGGGCGTAATTAACTCTTTTTAATTGCCCTAAGTAGCATTTCGAGAACACTGGGAGTGCGGGCACTCTCTTTCCACTCTTCAAAGCTCCGGAGTGCCAGTACATACATCTGGTACTCCAGGTTTGATGTCCACTGCCCTGGTTTTTGTGGCTGCTGCCTAGGTGATTCCCCTTAATCATCTGGTTCTGGATGCCCCGGAAGGAGATTGTGTTGTGCCCGATTTGCAAGTCCCCTGAGACCCCCAAGGAGCCGACACCGATGCAAGTACAAAAGGTCTTTATTACAAGCTCGAGCAGGGGCTCACCCGCCTGCTGGTGTCATGGCAGTAGGTGAAGTCCCGAACAATAGTGAGCAGGGCTTTTAAGGGGTAAGGGGTGGGGGTGTTACAGTGCACACGTTGTACATATAGCATCATCACATAAGCACCACTTACAATTGTACAGCAGCACCCATGGTAACAGCTTTGACCATTCAGTATCTGTGGGGTGTTCATTACTTTTGGTGGGACCCAATCATGACTTTTGAGGATTCTTTGAAAATGACCAATTATGAGGTGAGTTCAAAGGGCCCACGTGGGGTTCAGGCAAGCGGTGAGAAATTGGCTAGTTTGTACAGAATAACTGTCTACAGTTCCCAGCCTTGACTCAGACCACAGGAATGTTTTTTTGATTAGCTGACCTGAGGGCGGTCCGAGGATGGCTTTAGCCTTGAGCAATCTGCGGAACCGGGGCTACGTACAGCTCGAGGTTGCTCTTAATGGAGGCCTTAATCTCAAAATGATGTTACTTAGGCTCTTCAGTTGGGCTTGTGTTCCTAGGTCCCATGAGATTATAAGAACCAAAGAGAGTTCTTGGCAGGCTCTACCCCCAGGACGCTACACAGACAACAGAAAGAACACACTCCCAATCTACCTGTGAAAGACGCCTATTTGCTTGTCCAGAAGTTTCAGCCTTAGGGGCAGGTTTCAGGTCTGGTACACTTAGAGAGGGCTACAGAGACTCTCTTAGTGAATGGAGGCTAGTGGATACCATCTTTGTGTCCTCTGCCTCACTACAGCTTGCTCATATCTCCCAGATAGGAGTTTATGCAGTCTCCTGGAGCGCCAGGTGTTGACACTGCTACTCAGGGAACTCCAGATCACCTGCCTCCGGTAGACAGCAGGGTTGACACTTGTGGTGCTACAGAACTGTATACATCTTCAGACTTTAAAAGCTGCTACCTGAGGGTCTGGCTTCAAACAGTCTGACTCTAGGTGCTGAATGTCATTCTTCCCTTTGGGACACTGAATGGGCTTGGCACACTCTCAGCTACAGGGTTGAGAGCATATTAAAGATAGGATAGACTTCTTAGACAATCACAAATGTTTGAGAGAAGACCTAGAGCGAGGGCAGGGTCAAATGATGAGGTCCATCTCCTATACAAAGCCACTCCTTAAGCTGAGAGGTGGCATCTAATGCATAGAAACCAATAGAGTCAAGAAAAATGAAGAAACAGAGGGATATGTGCCAAAAGGAAAGACTAAGAGAAAAGCCCAAGGGAAAACCTTAATTAATGGAGATGAGTAATTTACCTGATTAAAAAAAAAAGCTCAAAGAAATTGTCATAAAGATGCTCATCGTGGGGTGCCTGGGTGGCTCTGTCGGTTGAGCGTCCAACTTCAGCTCAGGTCATGATCTCACAGTTTGTGGGTTTGAGCCCTACATTGGGTTCTGTGCTGACAGCTCAGTGTCTGGAGTCTGTCTTCAGATTCTGTGTCTCCCTCTCTCTCTGACCCTCCCCTGCTCATGCTGTCTTTCTCTCTCTCTCTTTCTCTCTCTCTCTCAAAATTAAATAAAACATTAAAAAAAATTTTTTTTAACAATGCTCACTGAACTCAGGAGAAGGATGAATGAACACAATGAGAACAGAGAGAAAATATAAGTGCCAAATAGAATCACAGAGCTGCAGAACACAATAAGTGAACTGAAAAATAAATGCATTCCTGCTTAAATCCCAAAAAGATGGGACAACATAATGGAAAGCCTAGTGGTCTGGAAGTTAGTAGTTCTTCAGTCCAGTCATCGATTGTTCCTGAGTTAGAACCTGCCTCTTGGTGAACTGGGTGTTAAATCAGGTATTTTCTTACATGTCTTGCAAAGTTAATACACTTTGCTTTGAACTTGCTACCAAATAGTTCCTAGGACTCTATCTGTAGTTCATCCCATAAATAGAAAAGAAGGCTAAAGACGCACAGGGAAGTCAACCAGGACAGAAGACCATCCTCTCCTTTTGCTTATGGTCTCTACCATCCTGCTTTCCTTCCTTCTGTAAGTCAGGATGATTGGAAGAATTAGACACACTTGTAGAAAAAAACATTTTCTTGGTCTATTTCTCTCCTTCAACAAACAAAAAGCTATGTGTTCTCCTTTATCATGTCCAGTATTCAGAAATTTACATTCCAATATTGAGACACTGTGTAAGGAAGCATAACCTATTGAATGCAGTGATAGCCCACCCCTGTTGCTCTGACCCTCCAGCTTATTCTCCTCAGGAATAGACCATTAACTTCACACTGTAAATTATTTGCCTCTGAGAGTATCTCAGACATCCCAAATCATGGACATGAAATGTACTGTGAAGAGCACAGTGTCCCTGAACTCCTCAGACATCTTAGAAACATCATGGATAGGCTGGTCGGCTATGGTTGTGGTAAGTGAAGGATCTGGCTTGCTCTGAGAGAGAAAGCAGGGGTGGTAAATGCCAGCTGGCATAATCAACTTCATCACAGATTGCCCCAAAGCGGGAAGTTCGATACCACCTTGCCTCTTCTAAATCTCAGTTGTTAGCCTCTCCATGGACTCCTAGGAGAGTTTTAGCCTCTGGGAAAAAGACATGAAGTGAATCCTTTCTCAATAATCTGAACTTAGGCAGCATAGGGTTAATAAGACATTACCCCAAGGGCTGAGAGATGGCATCCAGGGGCACTGGAACTTCTAGATGAAGCAAGCTTCATACCCTTGCTTTATCACAGAGCTGTTAGTCCTCAAAAATCACCAACTCTAAAAGTCCCACCGCAAGCAGGAAACTGCCTGACGAAGGGTAAACCAATCACATTTTTTAACACATAATTGCAAATTATCTTCACATTATTATTTAAAGTGTTTGATAATACAGCCTTATTTTTTTCTGAGTTAAGATACTTACTAGTATTTATACAAACAAGCTGCAACTGCTAATTAAAAATAGGAGGGTTTTTTTTTAATGTTTTATTTATTTTTGAGAGAGACAGAGTGTGAGTGGGGGAGGGGCAGTGAGAGGGAGATAGACTCTGAAGCAGGCTCAAGGCCCTGAGCTATCGGCACAGAGCCCAGTGTGGAGCTCAAAGTCAGGAACCATGAGATCATGCATGACCTAAGTGGTAGCTGGACACTTAACAGACTGAGCGACCCAGGCACCCCCAAAATAAGGAGGTTTTTTTCCTCAATAAGAGAACATTCATTTTTTTTCTTCTTCTTTAAATGTTTTTCTTTATTATTGAGAGACAGAGCATGAGCATAGGAGCGGCAGAGAGAGGGGAAAACACAGAATCTGAAGCAGGCTCCAGGCACTGAGCTGTCAGCACAGAACCCAACATGGGGCTCAAACTCACAAACCGCTAGATCATGATGTGAGCCAAAGTTGGACACTTAACCGACTGAGCCACCCAGGCACCACCATTTTTTTAATTAATTAAGTTATTTTGGGGGCGCCTGGGTGGCTCAGTCGGTTAAGCGTCCGACTTTCGCTTAGGTCATGATCTCGCGGTTCGTGGGTTTGAGCCCCGCGTCGGGCTCTGTGCTGACTGCCAGCTCAGAGCCTGGAGCCTGTTTCAGTCTGTGACTCCCTCTCTCTCTGACCCTCCCCTGTTCACGCTGTCTCTCTCCTAGAAATAAATAAAACATTTAAAAAAAATTAAAAAAATAAAAAATAATTTATTAAGTTATTTTGAGAGATTGTGCACCATGAGTGTGCAAGCAGTAGAGGGGCAGAGAGAAGGAGAGAAAGAGAGTTCCAAGCAGTCTTGTCTGAACAAAGCCCAACGTGGAGCTCAAACCCACAACCCATGAGATCATGACCTGAGCCAAAACCAAAAGTCAGATGCCTAACCTACTGAGCCATCCACGCACCCCAAGAGTACATTCTTTACAAGGACATTATTTGTGTAACAATTCCATACAAATAGGATATATACTTAACACAAGAAAGCAAGGAAGGATTTTACATTATATAGAACATTCAGTTGGTTCAATCATGGTGAATGACCCTTCCAACCACTTACTTTTTATATTTCTTATAAATATTGCAGTCAGTTCAGTATATGCCAACAATCACACACTTTTTAATATTTACTAGCATGAAGCACACTTAGCTGTTTCCAAAGGGATATGTGATGTAGTCGTCATTGCAGAAGTGACTGAATAACTGTCTGCTCTTTAATGTTCTAACTAGCCATTTCATGGTCTCATCAAGGCCAATGCCTTTGGCTGCTCAAGTTTTGAATATTTTCCATTTAAGTCCTTTCACAAGGCAACCCGAGTGAATTTGATCTCTCTGAGAGAGTCATGGCCGTTCCATGTCTGGCTTACTTGCAAACACGACTAAAATGGCTTTTCTCATCTCTTCTTGCCCCAACATGGCACCTAATTCTCAATTCCAATGCAATCTCCATCACAACTGACCAGTACAGAAATAACTACCTCTGTGTTTGAATAATAATGTCTCCAGGATGGCCTGATACTTGTGTGTCCTCCTAAATCCCAGACTCGGTATTTAAGGCTCTTGTATATTACCATCTCATCTTAACATCCAATAGTAGGAATAGTAGTTACAACTTCTCCGACCTGCAATCTGTACAAAATTATAGTTTTTCCTGCCCCATCTAATCCCAAAATTAAAATCTTCATTTCCTGGGTTCCAAACAGACTGGACAAGATACTCAGAAAAAGCCACCCATGATGAACCACCTGTCGGCCCTTGGTCCTCGGAGACCGCCAGGCTCAGCAGCGCCTCCTATTGGAGCCTCGGGGCTGCCACTTCGCTCACCTTGTCCACCTCCCCCAGCTCCAATCCTGGCTCCAGTGCAGTGTCCTTGGGAATCCAGTCTTCTGGCAACTTCCACGCAGAAACTGCCAATACAGCCTTATTTTGACATTTAACTCTCAGAGGTGTTCTCTCAGGCTAACAAATTCTACCTTTATTTCAGCTCAAAAAAAACAAGTACCATATAACTCCATTCCTGGGGCCGGCATGAATAATCAAATTTTTATTTTTTCTTATAACTTCAGAAATCACCAGGTCATGTGAACACTTTAAAACAACCCCTTGAAGGGTGCCTGGGTGGCTTAGTCGGTTAAGCGTCCGACTTTCGCTTAGGTCATGATCTCGCGTTCGTGGGTTCGAGCCCCGCGTCGGGCTCTGTGCTGACTGCCAGCTCAGAGCCTGGAGCCTGTTTCAGAATCTGTGACTCCCTCTCTCTCTGACCCTCCCCTGCTCACGCTCTCTCTCTCTCTCCTAGAAATAAATAAAACATTTAAAAAAATAATAATAAAAAAATAAAACAACCCCTTGGGGCGCCTGGGTGGCTCAGTCAGTTAAGCGTCCGACTTTGGCTCAGGTCATGATCTCACAGTTGGTGGCTTGGAGCCCCACATTGGGCTCTGTGCTGACAGCTCAGAGCCTGGAGCCTGTCTTCAGTTTCTGTATCTCCCTCTCTCTGACCCTCCCCTGCTCATGCTCGCTCGCTCACTCGCTCTCCCTCTCTCTCTCTCTCTCTCTCAGAAATAAATAAAAACAGGGGGGCCTGGGTGGCTTAGTCAGTTAAGTGTCCGACTTTCTCTTGGGTCATGATCTCGCGGTTTGTGGGTTCGAGCCCCGCGTCGGGCTCTGTGCTGCCTGCCAGCTCAGAGCATGGAGCCTGTTTCAGAGTCTGTGACTCCCTCTCTCTCTGACCCTCCCCTGCTCATGCTGTCTCTCTGTCTCTCTCTCCTAGAAATAAAAAAAAAAAAGAAAGAAAGAAAGAAAGAAATAAAAACATTTAAAAAAAATTTTAAAACAACCACCTTTACTGGAGATGAAGGCACCTATATATTATGGTGGGGTTACATTGATTTTTATTTTATTCTTGATGCTTTTCTGCATTTTCCCAATTTTCTACAGTATAAAGAAAAGTTGTTATGGAAACTGTAACTGCCATTTGAAAATATATACATTTAATAATATGAAATGACTAGTGTATGGAGCATTCTAGGAAAAAGATGAAAGTCCTAACAGGCCACCATTTTTCTATTCTATATGTCAAAACCACTTAGAAGGTGATCAGTAAACAAGTGCTCTAGATCTTCTCAGAGAGCAGTGAAATAAAAAACTTGAATTCACTAATTATAACAGAAAAAACTGAATTATAGAACAATTGATGGTTTGTCTAAGATGGGCAGGTTCTCTTGGGCACTCCTGAGGTGGGGGGTGGGGGGGAGGAACCATGTGTAACTCCTATTATTTTGACCACTCCACATTTTGCTCCAGAACCTTCCACATCACCATTAGAGAGGGCATGGTATGGAACCACTGTGAAAAAGTCTTAACTTCCCCATCAGTTTTCCTTCCTTTTTCTTAACAATTTGAAGTTTGCCTTCATCTTATTTCTTTTAACTTTTAAATTTATTTTTTGAGACACAGAGAGAGATACAGCATGAAGGGAGGAGTTGCTGAAAGAGAGGGAGACACAGAATCTGAAGTAGGCTCCAGGCTCTGAGCTGTCAACACAGAGCCCCACATGGGGCTCAAACCCACAGACCCTAAGACCATGACCTGAGCTGAGGTCAGACGCTTAACCGACTGAGCCACCCAGGCGCCCCTGCCTTCATCTTAATTATGCGACTAATGAAAAGACTTTTAAAAAGCTATGTGATAAAAAGTGCTGCTCTTTTGTTCCACAGAACACCAAATAATGAGTCTATTATTTGCATTGAACACTGGCAATTAGATTGACTTGTTTCCAAATTGGCTTTTTTTGTACTTTGGCATAATGTAGAAACAACTTTAATCTTGTAGCTGGACAGGAAACCCAAAAATTGACATCCCGATGAAAAAGATTCATACATTTTTATAAGACTAGGTAACACTTACAGAGCATTTAGGATGTGCCGAATGGAATCTTTCCATGTATTGACTCATATAATCCCTATAGCAACCTGAGGAAAAGAAATATCATTATCCTCATTTTATTTATCTTTTTAAATGTTTGTTTGTTTAGAGAGAGAAAGCAGTGGAGGGGCAGAGAGGGTGGAGACAGAGAATCTGAAGCAAGCTCCACATTGTCAGCATAGAGCAAGATGCGGAGCTCAAACTCATGAAACGTGAGATCATGACCTGAGCCAAAATCAAGAGTTGGATGCTTAACTGACGGACCTGCGCAGGCACCCCTCATTATCCCCATTTTAAAGAGAAAGAAACTGAGTCACAGAACAATTAAATAATAGCTAATTAGTAAAGCAGCAAATAATTGATCTGAGGCAGGCTTGATCTGAGACCTGCATTATTGACCCATAAACTGGAACTGTACCATCACCCTGCAAACACTGCTCCAGTTTATTAATCCCATTAGACTAAACATAGTGATCAGGACCATGAGCCATCGTGTCAGATCCCGGCATTGATGCCCAGCCTGCCACTTACTGGCTGAGTATCCTTAAACAAACTACTTTACTAAGCAAATATCTTTGCCTTAATCTCATACCTCACTTACATGATTGTCATGAGGGTTAAATTAGATAATGCTTGCAAAGCATTCAGCCAGTGTAACCACACACTGAGGCTCCTGTAAATGGTTCCTATTAGAATTATATCTACTTTCTAACATAAATTTTGTCCTCAAAGATAGCAGAATGCATTTAGAATGCTTACAGCCAGATGAGAAACTTCCAAGAAAGAAGGCAGATTCCTTGCTTCAGAACTGAAGAAGAGTCAAAAGCCAAGATTTAGCTATAGTTGGAAAGTTTTGCAGATCTCAAGTGAGTAGCACTTTTATCTAGTTCTTTTATTTGAGGGCACAGGAAATACCCTTGCTGGAGTGTTTTCAAACTCTTTTTTTTTTTTTTGCTGCCAGAAGGCAGAAACACAAACAACACACTGCTTGTAATCCTTGCCTCAAGAGATCTGTGAACAAAATGAAGAAACAAAGAACTGGCAAGGAGGACTGTGCTGGACCAGTTCAATACTACACTGTTTTTTGAGTGGGGAAAAAAAGAGTAATTTCTTCCACAGGAACAGCCAATGCATATTATTCTAGTGAAAGTACTTAAACACACAGAATAGAGACAGAACATAAAAAACAGCAAATTGTCTAAAGGAAAGAGTGAACCCCTATGGGAAAAAGATGCTCTTGTTTACTTTCGTGCCAGGAGAGCAGAAATTAATGCTGAGGGAATGTCTAGCTCAGGGCCTGGTGTGGAATAGGTAAGGAGGTCAATTAACATTTACTAGATGAGGAAGAGAAGAATTTTCTACACAACAACCAAAACCTTCTTTCAGGAAAGACAAGTGTGTATTCACTTTGATTTGCTCTTGGGATGCATGTCTCATTCAACTACAGTCACAAAGAGAAGTAGTTTGTTTATAGAAAGCTATTGCCAACATTTTAAACTATTTTCTCTAATAATATGTATTTCAAAGCTTAGAATTTCATGGAGAAGAAAATTATTTTCTCTTTTGAAATTAGCAAACTTTGCATCTTTGCTGAATAATTCTTTTTTTTTTTAATTTTTAATGTTTATTTATTTTTGAGAGAGAGACAGAGTATGAGCAGGGGAGGGTCAGAGAGAGACAGAGACACAGAATCTGAAACAGGCTCCAGGCTCTGAGCTGTCAGCACAGATCCCAGTGCGGGGCTCGAACCCACAGACCGCGAGATCATGACCTGAGCTGAAGTCGACCGCCTAACCGACTGAGCAACCCAGGCACCCCTGAATAATTCTTAAGACTGCTGAGTGTGCAGAGAAATCAGCAAAGATGATGGTTACTAAGTAGATCAGATAGTTTTTGTTCCCTAACAAACCAATGTAAACCTGGTGTTTGGGACACATAGGTGGCTCAGTCGGCTGAGCATCAGACTCTTGATTTCAGCTCAGATCATGATCCCAGGGTTGTAAGATCAAGTCCCACATGGAGCCTGCTTAAGAGGCTTGTGCTCTCTCTCTTTCTCTCTCTTTCTCTCTCTCTATAGATAGATAGATAGATAGATAGATTCATATATATATACATATATACATATATATGTATATATATCATATATATGTATATATATCTTTCCCTCTGCCCCTTTTCCCTTGTTCACATAGGCACTCTTTCAAATAAAAATATATTTTAAAATTTAAACCTGGTGATTTCGATGGTCACATTTGTGTCAACATGGCTAAGTAGTGGACCCAGATATTAGATCAAACACCAGCCTGTCACTATGAAGCTATTTTTTAGATAAGATTAATATTCACATTAATCTGTAGACACCGAGCAAAGCAGATTACACTCCATAAATTTGATGGGCACCAATCAATTAACCGAAGGCTGAAAAACAAGTCTGAGACCTAAAGAAGAGGGAATTCTGCCTCTAGACTACCTTTGCACTCAGGCTGTAACATCAGCTCTTCCCTGGGTCTCCAGCCTTCCAGCCTGTTCTGCAAATTTCAAACTAGCCACCTCCCCATCACATGAGCCAATTCCCTAAAGTAAATAAATCCTTCTCTCTTTCACATATGTATGAAACAAATAATATATATAAGAACAAATTACATATACACACACACATACATATACAAATACAAAGAAAAAAATACAAATACATATACATATACAAAGACACACACATATAATATACACTATACATCCTATTGATTCTGTTTCTCAGAAGAACCTTGATTTATACAAGAACCTTTAATTAGCTTACAGTTTGTGAGTTGGCTCTCTGAGCTACCTTCATCAGGGTAGGTCCGACAACCCTGGCCAGACATGGCTGATTTGGCTGACACTCATACAAGTGCAGTCAGCTGCGCGGTTGGGGGGTGAGGGGCTGACTGGTTTAGGATGGCTTACCAGGGAAGACTCAGCCTCGTTCCGCATGGGCTCTCAGCCTCCAGCAGGCTAAATAGAGCTTATTCACATCGTGGCTGGACAACCTTCCTAGAGAAAACAGAAGCCTGCAAAGCCTCTGAAGCCCATAGCCTGGAATTTTCACAAGTCACTTCTGCTGCATTGTGTTGTCCAAAGTGACTATAAGGTTAGACCATATCTAGGAGGGAGCAAATCATGCTCTGCTTCCTGATGACAGGAAGTGCAAAGAGATTGTGGCAATTTGCAATCTACCGCACAGCTGTGTTGAAGCTCACAGAGTGTTCATAGAGGGGGGACCATTGCTGCAGTGGTTAATTTGCCGGATAGACTATAAAAGGTGAATAAGATGTTACTCTTGACCTAAAGGAGCTTACAGTTAGTGAGACTAAGGGAGGGATAAGAATAACAGCAATAATGGGAAACAGTGGTACATGCAATAAGTGAAGCCATGAAAGCCCTAAAATGGGAAATTTAAATTGGGTCAAGTGGACAGTAAGACTTCCTGGAAGACCTAACATTTGGATGATTATAGTTAGAGAAGTCCATAATAAACTAATATGAATGCCTGGAAGAATACTAAATTTTCATTTAGGTAATTAGGATAGAAAATATTTTTTAAGTTTATTTAAACTTTAATATTTATTTTGAGAGAGAGAGGGAGAGCAAGAGAGAAAGTGGGGTATGGGCAAAGAGAGAGGGAGAGAGAGAGAATCCTAACCAGAATCCATACTGGCAGCACAGAGTCGGACACGGGGCTCAAACCCATGAACTGTGAGATCATGAACTGAGCCAAAGCCAAGGGTGGGATGCCTAACTGACTGAGCCACCCAGGCGCCCCAGAAAATTTATTAGTAATTTTAGGGAGTGATGAATAGAGTTGGACTTTGAATTAAAAAGAACTGTGTTGGATGCTTGGTTTTTCCACTTCCTAGCTAAGAGAAACTTGGGTAAATTATTTGACCCCACTGCTACCTAAATTCCTTATCATACGATGGAAACAAAAATAGTACCTACATATTAAGGTTGCTGTGTGTGTTAAGTGAAGTGTATGCAAAGTTTGACAACAGTGTCTGGAGCATAGTAAGGATGCAATAAATCATATTATTGCTACACCTTTTCTTTTAAATATCCATTATTGCATATTTTGTTTTTTAAACTCCAACAGAGATAATTATCAAAAGCTCTTTTTAGTGTTAGAGTTGCAAAAGTTAAATGCTTGAATAATGTCTCTCTTGATCTTCACAAAAAAACAACAACAACAACAAAACTTCCTTGAAAGGAAGAGATAGACTATGGCTGCTCTTCAGGACAGCAGTGTTCAGTGTGGGGTCCACCAACTCATGGATGGCCACAAGACCCTTTCAGGGGTAAGCAGCTATTATTATTTCATACTTAGACTTATTTGCTTTTTCCACTTTGTTGACAGTTACATTGATGTTACAATAGCAGTGACAGGTAAACTGCTGGGTAACTTAGAGGCAGCGAACTCTGCCAATAGTCACTGTATTTTTCACCTCCAACCACTCATAATGGAAAACATGTTCAGTAGACATAAGGATCACCTTAAGCAAAATACGTTATCGATTTTACCAAAGTCTATCCTTGATGAAATGAGAAGCATGCACAAAGCACTTCTATTGTACATCGAATTCAGATAGTTGCTTTGAAGAAATCACATGTGTGATTGTTTGAATTGTGAGCTTAGCTAGCCAGTGTTTTCCAGGGAAACATTATTTTTAGTTGAAAGAATGGCAAAGTATAGTTGTTCAGACTTAGGCATTTCACACACATGTTCTCAAAAATCGAATGAAGTGGGTCTCTCAGTTCAAGGAAAGTGTTTATTGCCAACAATAAATTTCCAGCATGAAAGCTTCCTAATATTTCAAGACTTTTCTTTTTTTTTTTTTAATGTTTATTTATTTTATTTTGAGAGAGAGAGAATGGGGGAAGGGGCATAGAGAGAGGGAGACAGAATCCCAAGCAGGTTCTGAGCCCAAAGCAGGGCTTGAACCCAAGAACTGTGAGATCATGACCTTAGCCAAGACCAAGAGTCAGATGCTTAACCGACTGAGCCACCCAGACACCCTCCTCAAGACTTTTCTAATGAGTTAAGTCATGATAGAAATTAATGTGATTTTAGAGTATGAAATTTTAAGGTGGGGCAATATTTGGAAGATATGCATAAGTTACAAACCAATATTTTCAAAATGCAATGTCTAATATTATATAATCATGCATGTATGACAGTTCCATTCAAAGTTCAAGATAGAACATAACAGTATGAAAGCTAATTGCTAAATCTTTAGATTCCACATTGCAACTAACTTTAAAGAAGCTTCCACTAGTCAGGTTTTGGTGAATTATCAAAGACCAATGTCCTAAATTAGGTGAAAAGGTTATTAAAATACTCTTTTTCTTTTTTTTTTTTTAAATTTTTTTTTAATGTTTTATTTATTTCTAGGAGAGAGAGACAGTGTGAGCAGGGGAGGGTCAGAGAGAGAGGGTGTCACAGACTGAAACAGGCTCCAGGCTCTGAGCTGGCAGTCAGCACAGAGCCCGACGCGGGGCCCGAACCCACGAACCGCGAGATCATGACCTAAGTGAAAGTCGGACGCTTAACCGACTAAGCCACCCAGGCGCCCCTAAAATACTCTTTTTCTAATTGTATGTCTATATGAAGCCAAGTTTTCTCTTAGACAACCAAAACCATTTATCACAACATAGTTCATACAGAGATGAGACCAGCTCCCATCTGTTATTCAGACATCAAAAAATTTTACAAAAATGTAAAACAATTTCATTTTTCTCACTAATATTTTTTGGGTTTGGGGAATTATAGCTATTTATATTAAAATATTATTAATTTTATTTATATAAAATATATTAATATAAAATATTATAATTTTTAATGAGTTATTAAATATGTTTACAATTTCTCAACCTATTTTCTAATATCGTGAATACAGATATATATAACCAGTAAGTACAAAGGCTCTTAAGGGTCCTTGGTAATTTTAAGGTATATAAAGGAATCTTGCAAACAATGAGTTTGTGAACCACTGCTTTACAAAACATGTCATTATCATCTAAAAGTGGTTACCATGGATTACAGTTTTCAGTGTCAGCCTCTGTTTACGAGAATATAAATTCTTTGTGGGCAAAGATTATTCCTTTTTGTATCGCCAACACATAAACGTTGCCCTACACATTGGAAATGCTCCATGAATTCTTGATGAATATGTTAATTAATAAGACGTCCATTGAGATTTATGTACAAAGATGTTCACTTCAGCATTGCTCACAATAGCTTAAAATTGGGAAAATATAAGTGTCTACTGATGGGAGACTGATTAAGAAAATAAAGGTACCACCACACAATGGAAAATTATGTGACCATTAGAAATGTAAGTTATTAAGACAATCTAAGGCTATGAGAAATGCTCACAATATATTAAAAAGTTAAGGAAGTACCAGAAAGGCATATAGATAGTCACATGTAAACTTTATTAAAAAATAATGATTATGTCTACCTAGTGAGGTTATAGACATTTTATTTTCTTCTCTATGTTTTCCACGTTTTCTATAAGCACATAAATAAAATTTTGAACTATCCATATACTCTCCAAACTTCTGAGTATTTTTCATCACACAGAATGATGTAATAATAAAACTTGTGCTAATAACGTGAGGTGATTTTATAAACATTAAATTGAACTCACTATCCTCTATTTATAAAGAAGGAAAATCTGTGATGGAAACATGGATTTGATTAGTCTTTATACTTTTCAATACTTTTATCATTCAATTCAGGAGGTAGGCAATGCAATTCTTAATGCTTTCCATTCAAACAAGTTAAGATTTTAAGAAGTTAAAGTTTTTTAAGGGGTAACTTTCAGTTACCTGACAAAGTCATTTATATGTTCCTATATTGCCGGTTAAATGAAACATGATTGCACATATTACAGGGAGAAAGGGGTATTTATTTGACCTCTGGCAGTTTCAACAGTGCAATTTAATCCTGTATGTTGCGTGCTGCTCAGGTTGGTCATATCATTTAAATGGCAGAACCATGAAAAATCAATCCTACCTTAGAATCAGTATATTGTATCAATTAGCATTAACAAACCTAAAAGTTTTATGACTATTTTAAGTCTTACAATAACTTTCCAAAATATAGCATAAGAGAAACAGAGGCACATAGATTTGGCATGGCAGTTAAGGCTCACATAAGACAGCATGCCTACAAAGACACATCCAACAGGAGACTTAGAGAGACGGGAGTTGAGTCAAGGGCTCCTCTGAAGCCATTATGGCCGAAAATGTGACAACATAATGAATTGTGTTTTTCTTCATCAATACACTCTATTAACGACACTTTTTAAAACTTAGTGAGAAGTGACCAAATTTAAACTACCAGTTATAGGAATGGAAACAATACCCTCCCATTGATCTTCTAGTTTTCATTAAGAAAAGTTAACTTCTTCTTGACTGCAGCATGGTTCTCATCATGCAGATCAGTGATATGCTCTTCCTCCGAACTCAGAAATTAACACCCAAGCTAGAGAATTCTATCTGGGTGAGAGTTCACTCAGAAAAGCCTAAATCTAAATAAAAGATAATCTCACAATTACAGTTACTGTAGATCAGAGATCTACCCAAGGTTCTTACCTCCACTTTAACTCTATGACCTTGAAAGCTTTGGTTGTGATCCTAATCTTCCTGCTTTTTATCTTCCTAAACTTTCATCCATATGACTATGACTCATGACCATTCCAGTAAACTCTTGAATCTTCATGGTCCAGTCACACTGACTAATTCACATCAGGAAGAATTATGACATTCATTTTACAAATCGTAAAACTGAAATTAGTTTAGTAGCTTGACAGAGTTCAGTAAGGAACAAAAAAAAAAGCCTGTATCCTAGTCTTTCATAGTGAATAGCACATCATGATACTAATAATTTGTTTCAATTTGTTTTCACAGAGGGGTTTTCATTCATTTTTAAATAAATATATATTCAGCACCTGTAATGATTCCAAAAGTTTGCTATGTGTTCTAGTTGATATAAAGAAATGGTCTTCCATCATGCAGGCCTATATTAGGAATATTTTAATTTGAATGCTAGTTTATCTAATCACTCTGTGAATTTGGAAAGATTTCCTAATGCTTTAAGTCTCAATTCCCTTATCTACTGGAGGTGATGTTCATTTGCCCTGTCTGCCTAACACGGTTGCTATGAAGGTCAAATAGTAATTGTTGCCAATGAAACAATAAAATGTTCTTCTAAACACTTGGAAACGAGAAAATTAAGACCACTCTCCAAGAATATTGTATCCCTTATGTGTGGAATCTCACAAAGCTGAACTGGTAAAAACAGAGAATAGAATGATGGTGAGGGAATTGGAGAGATGTTGTTTATGGGTACACACTTACAGCCAGTAGATAGATGATTGATAAGCCCTGGAGATCTAATGTACACCATATAAACTTCAAAGTTGTTATGACTTCATGGGTTTAGAAAGATAATTGATCTGGCAGTGATGGGAATAACTAAAGAGGAGACCACTGAGGAAGATATTGTAAGAATTCAGTCACAAAGTTATTCAGGACTTGACTAAGGCTGTTCGTTTTCTGCCCAGTGCTTCTTCTTTCTTCTGGGAATCAGGTATCACTTCATGTGGAGAACTATTTCTCCTGCCTCTCCATCCTGTATGCATAGTAGGTTGTTCTAGTGGTACTCCATCCCTGGTTTCTGCCCATTGGACAAGGGCTGGGCATATGATCCTGACGAAGGCATTCAGAGTCCTTCAGTGGGATTTTCCAAATGATTCCTACCTAAAATAGAGCCAGTCATCTCCTAGTGATAGTGGAATGGGGCAGCTTGATCATACGGCAAAATTTTCTTGATAGTACTGCTGAATTCTAATCCTCCATTGTATGAGCTGTTTTTCATCCATTTGCTGTCTGCTCCAATTACTGTGCACATCATTACACAACTCCCACCTCCTTGCCTCATCCTAATACAGGGAATCCAGATTAGTTCCAGTTCTCACCTGGCAGGTCACAACTTGCAACTACTCATCCATACTCATTTGAGAGATGATAGTTCCAAAGATTCTTTCCCAGTTTCAGTTCAGTCTACAAGAAATTGATATTTCATTATACAATCTTTTCAGTGTCTAAATATTCTAATTATTACACCAAAGGAAAGTGAGAAGTAAGCTTGTTTTGACACCCTCAAATTCTTCCTGTTTGTTCTATTTCTTACTTATTCACTACCACTCCCACAGCGACAAACATCTTTCTTTGTATTTGCTCTAATGATGAGAGAAAGCTGTTTAGCAATTTTTTTCCTCCTCAGCCACATTTGGAGAAATACACAGATAGAGATATTCTGGGACTTCAAAATTCTGAGTGCCAGCGTTCCACACAGGAAGTTCCTGAATCCAGGACAAGCTATGGTATGCAGGTGTCTACTCATACCTATAAGAGAGTCTCACAAACATTTTGGACAGAAGCCCATTACGCTCAAAAGTTAAGTACTTTTCAAGAGCCTTTGTTTATTTGACTTATACGTATTGTATTTACCATATTGAAAATTAAAATTAAAAACTAAAGCTAAGGGTGCCTGGATGGCTCGGTCAGTTGAGCATACAACTTTTGATTTCAGCTCAGGTCATGATCATTGGATCAAGCTCCATGTCAGTCTCCACACAGCATGGAGCCTGCTTAAGATCCTCTAATTTTCTCCCTCTGCCCCTCTTCCCTGCTCATGGTCTCTCTCTCTCTCAAATAATAGAAATAAATAAAATTAATAACTTTTTAAATATTCAGTTTGTAACAATAATAAATTCATTACATATTAATACAAGCAACATATTTTTATGAAAAATATATTCCAATACAAAAGGAGTGTAGTGAGAGGAGCCCATTATTTTCACATTTTCCACATTTCTTTAATATCTTTCTTAGAAGAAGACATCTAGACCCTCCTATCTGCTTCTCCATTCAGTCTGTTATGCTACCACTCCACTGTATACTTGGAAGAGAACCAGAGTAAAACAAAAAAAGGCAAATCAACTTTAGATGTTATTGTGAAAATTTTGATTTATTGGATCAACTGAAAGGGTCTCAAGAATTTCCAAGGTTCTAGGAGCGCCTGGGTGGCTTAGTCGGTTAAGCGTCCGACTTTCGCTCAGGTCATGATCTCGCGGTTCCTGGCTTCGAGCCCCGTGTCGGGCTCTGTGCTGACTGCCAGCTCAGAGCCTGGAGCCTGTTTCAGTCTGTGACTCCCTCTCTCTCTGACCCTCCCCTGCTCATGCTGTCTCTCTCTCTCTCCTAGAAATTAAAAAAAAAAAAATTAATAAAAAAAGAAAAGAATTTCCAAGGTTCTAGAGCGGCTGGGTGGCTCAGTTGGTTAAGTGTCCAACTTCGGCTCAGGTCATGATCTCACGGTTAGCAGGTTTGAGCCTCGCATCGGGTTCTGTGCTGGCAGCTCAGAGCCTGGAGCCCGTTTCAGATTCTGTGTCTCCCTCTCTCTTTACCCCTCCTTTGCTCATGCTCTGTCTCTCTCTGTCTCAAAAATAAATAAAAACTATTAAAAAAATTTTTCAAAAAAGAATTTCCAAGGTTCTTCAACTTTAAGAACAGCCAACTAATAGTATGTGTGGACAACCCACACACACCACACTTACAGCATATACTTAAGCATAACCAAATTCTAAAAGAAGAAAGGTTTCCTTTCAGCTCAAATTCCTAACCATTACTTTAGTACTTCAAATACCTGGTACGCAAGGTCCTCATGTATCTTTTGGTTGCTCAGAAATCCTTATCCCACTGTGATATAAGGTGGGACTTCTCTTTCTGTAGTACTCCATGTTGTTGACTTGTCAATTTCTTTAACTCAAAATATATTCAATTCTCGGGGCACCTGGGTGGCTCAGTCAGTTAAGCGTCTGACTTTGGTTCAGGTCATGATCTCACAGTTTGTGGGTTTGAGCCCCGAGTCGGGGTCTGTGCTCACAGCTCAGAGCCTGGAGCCTGTTTCACATTCTGTGTCTCCTCTCTCTGCCCCTCCCCGACTTGTGCTCGGTCTCTCTCTGTCTCTAAAAAATAAATAAAATGTAAAAAAAAAATTTTGATATATATATATTCAATTATCTGATTATTCCCTGAGGGTCCAAACAGGTAACATGCTAGTTTAATTAAGTTTTTAATTAGTGGTAATCATACAATGGCTTAGCCATCCTTCATAAACTATCATATTTAAACTCAGGGCTTCAGTGTCTTGACCCAGAGAAGTTACTTCTATGTGAGTGTATCTGGTGGGAGGGCTTGGGTGTCACTTTCTTCAGATTCTATCACCTCTTCTCCTTGTGCTTTATACTGACCTTGTGCACAAGTGTGCTATGAATATTGTCAGGTGTATACGTGAGCTTTTTGAATAAATGCTTAGATTATTTTTGCATCCCTTTGTAAGTGCTACTTTTGGTCATAGAAAGTAGACAAAACCTAGACAAAAAGATAAAGATACCAGCTTTATAAAGCAGGACAACAACAAAAATTCACATTCAGATGGAAGAAATGCTGAAGCTCTGACATACGGAGACAAAGAATAATAGTATCGGGTACTTAAACACTTAACAATTTTCAACTTAACCTTTTTTATAAGAATAAAAATCAATAGCAGCTAAAAAAAATATTTACAACGTAAGAGCTCTTAAGGTTATAAACAAGATACAACTACTGGCTGGGAGAATGTACTGCTTTGACATCTCATCTATCCAAAAAGAGGAGAAAATAGATCTGGATTGGCTTCACTGAGTCACTTGAAACTCACAAAAAGATAAAACTGAGCTATTGACTTACAGTGTTAATGACCATCAATTCACACATTGCCTCAAGATAATGAGGCTACATTCTCAGGGTGTAGGATGGGTAATTAATGCTTCCAATTATCATGAGTTTTCAGAGGAAACAATGGTTAGGAACTACCACAAGCTATGCTTTACAGTTTGGAGTAGCCAAGGGGGAAAACATCTCAGAAAATTTTGTACCACTTTCTGTGCTGGAAGACATAAACCAAGCTATTCAGAAAGATATTTTTATTACATGAAAAACAAAAATCTTTTTTTCTAACGTACCAAACTTATAGCATCTACTCCAGTAGATGCGATACTAAAGGTTTCACAAACTCTCTAGTCCAACGTGGTGGGTCTGTTCTCCAGTAACCTGATCCATTTATAACTCCAGACTCTTTCCATGGATTGGCTTCTAATTTTGTAAAATCCAAATGCACAGCAATATGAAAATTCAGAACAGGCTCACAAGTTTTGCACTTCACTTACTGAAAGGGATGTTGCCTTGTTAATCTCCAAGGATTGGCAGAGCAATTTTATCACATTTTCTGAAAAAATCTATACAGATTTAAGGTCGTGTTCTGGATTTAATTGAAGTAACCTTTTGTACAATCTAGCTTTAATGAAGTGCAATGAAGTTAAACTCCATGGGGGCCATTAATCTGAAACACTCCATTTAAAAACTACAAGGGGAGTTTTTAATAAACAGTGTGAACTAATGCCCATGTGGAAAGGTAATTGAGAGGGAACTGGTGTCTGGGCCAGATTGTTATTAAACCCTTATCACAGGTAAAGCTGAAACCCCCAATGGCAAGCGGCCCTGTGATTTATATCGCCCTTCTCATCCCAACTTTAAAGGAAAGGCTACATTTAATAATGAAAAAATCCTGTGACTAAGCTATAAAATAACTGAGCAATTACTTAGAATAATTTATACAGTGCAATACACTGACCTTGCTTTAAGCATAAAATCTACAAAATAACTTTGGCAATAAAACTGTGAACTACTAAAAGGACTAAAGGTTTTAACCATTTTTATTGTGTGGTGCCTGGGGGGGAACATAAATACATACTACATTCTAATCACAGGGCTTAAGAAAATTCATAATTTTATTTTTCTCTTAAGATGGCTTTTCAGAGAAAAATTTGCTCAATTTGGCCAATTGCAAATCAAGAATTCTGATGTCCTTGCTGTAAAAGGATTACATATAATTTCTCTAATATTTTTTTATCCATATGCGAATTCTGCCTGACTCTCTCTTTTAACTCCTAGCCATGACCCACGGAGGAAAACTGGCAATAACTTTTCTGTATTACCTATTTAAATATTTACTCTTTCGAAATTAAAAAGAAAGCAACTGGGCTCTATTGCAGTAGTAAGGATTGATGCTATCTCTCCATCCCATTGAAGCAAGGAAGCTCCTATTTCTGGATAAGAAAATAATACTCCACCACTCAGCAATCCACAATGTTTCCACTTTCCACGGTGGCTTTCAACAACAAAGTTCAGCTTTTATTCCAAACTGGCATCAGAGCAGCACATAACCAACCATGACATATCATTCTACCTTCCTTCAATTTCTCAATCACCGTAGCTGAGCAAACACTTTTTCTTTGAATGCTTTGAATTCTTGAAATGATTCTGTCTGATTGTTTTTCAATTGACTTCAAATTCCATGAAATCCAGTTGATTTCTGCAAGATTGGAATATTTGTACATTGAACCCTCCAGAAACAAATGGTCCAGGCAGCATCTTCTCTTTGGAACACAAAAAGACTCTATTCTTACCTTACTTTACCGCCAGTAGAGTTAGTCAGGTTAGCTCCCAATGAAAACAAAGACACAAAAATGTTTTCACTGGGGTGGCTTTACATAAACAGATTCTAACAAAAAAAACTCAGTCAAAAATACTGCCTGAATATCCTACCTTTAGTACTCTATGAGCTAAGGTGTCAGAGAGCTAGTGCTTGAAAGCAAAACGGTTTTAAGGTATAATGAATGCATTGCGCCATTATTAGTTTTTGACAAATACCTAGCAAAGTAGCTAATCCATCATCTGGAGGGGCAGTAAAAGAATGAGAAATATGATAGTGGCATAAGAAAATTTCTGGGAGTTCTAACCCCAGTGAGGCCCTCCAGAAAATGAGCTCTGAGGACTCAGGGAGGCATGCACTTAACTCAGGTTATCTGAGACAGGGAACTTACTGGGGTTGCACGTGGTCATAGAATAAAGGGTGGGATACTGAAAAAAAGAGAAAGAGAAGACAGTGCCAAGGTTTGGGGCAGGGCCCGTGTCGTTGGAAATTTTGTCTTGTGCCCAGAAGGTACACTACACCTCAGAGAACAATTTAGCTGTGAACAACTACCTGATTCTTCACCAACTGAAAGGTAGCCAAATCCCTATAGGAACCCCACATTCCCCAGGACGGAAAGGAGGTTTTCTGAGTGAAAGAAGATGTAGCCACCTCCTTTCAGGACGTGAAAACTGCCTTAGGAAAGAGACTAAGACTTCCACACATCTAATTTCATTCTCTTGCAAAATTCCACTAAAATATCACAACAGGAACTTTTCAGGGCTGAAACCCACAAGGATGGAGAGAATGGGCAAAGAAACCAGAGCTTCAAAGCAGAAAGACATGTGATTATTGCTTGGTGGACCAAAGAAAGACAATTCCTCAGTCAGTAATATTTTAAAAAGCCAATAAACAACTTGATTAAAACTGCAATATCCTTAGGGTGCGTGGTGGCTCAGTCAGTTAAGTGCCTGACTTCAGCTCAAGTCATGATTTCCTGGTTCACGGGTTCAAGCCCCACATCGGGCTCTGTGCTAACAGCTCAGAGCCTGGAGCCTGGTTCAAATTCTGTGTCTCCCTCTCTCTCTGCCCCTCCCCTGCTCATGCTCTGTCTCTCTATCTGTCTCTCAAAAATAAATATTCTTTTTTTTTATTTTTTACAAATAGTTTATTGTCAAATTGGTTTCCATATAACACCCAGTGCTCATCCCCACAAGTGCCCTCCTCCATGCCCATCTCCCTCCTCCCCCCCACACCCATCAGTCCTCAGTTTGTTTCTCAGCATTCAAGAGTCTCTCATGGTTTGTCTCCCTCCCTCTCTCCCACCATTTCTCCCCATCTTCTCCCCCCATGGTCCTCCGTTAAGTTCCTCCTAATCCTCCTATACGTGCAAACATATGATATTTGTCCTTCTCTGCCTGACTTATTTCGCTCAGCATAACACCCTCAAGGTCCATCCATGTTGCTACACATGGCCAGATTTCATTCTTTCTCACTGCCATGTAGTATTCCATGGTATAGATAAACCACATCTTCTTGATCCATTCATCTGTTGATGGACACTTAGGCTCTTTCCATGTTTTAGCTATTGTGGAGAGTGCTGCTATGAACATTGGGGTACATGTGCTCCTATGCATCAACATTTCTGTATCCCTTGGGTAAATTCCTAGCAGTGTTATTGCTGGGTCATAGGGGAGTTCTATTGTTATTTTCCTAAGGAACCAATGGAATGGGAAAAGATAGTTGCAAATGACATATCAAATAAAGGGTTAATATCCAAAATCTATAAGGAACTCACCAAACTCCACACCCGAATAACAAACAACCCAGTGAAGAAATGGGTAGAAGATATGAACAGACACTTCTCCAAAGAGGACATCCAGATGGCCAACAAACACATGAAATGATGCTCAGCATCCCTCCTCATCAGAAAAACTGCAATATCCTTAAAGTTCCCAAATACCTCTGAAGAGAAGGGAAGATGAAGGAATGTTTGGGAAGCCTATCTAAAAACAGATAGATGTCTAGAGTCTCACTCAAACAAGAAAACGGTAATTCAGTCTTTTGAGAAAACCAAATATACAAATGTGATAGTAGGGGGTTCAAGATGGCAGCATGGGGAAATGCTAAACTCACCTCGTCCCACAGATACAACAAATCTATAGTTACATACAATAGTTTTCCTCTGAAAAGGATCTAAGAACTAGGTAACCATCTCTCCACAACAAAAGACAAAGGAGACTCATCAAGAAGCGTAGGAGAGGCAGAGACACAGGCTTGCCCAGGACTTTACTCCAGATGTGGTAACTTTTACAATCGAAAGAGATCTCAAAATATAGAACTTTCCCTCAAGGAACAAAGAGATTGTGCTCTAATAAGGCACCTCATACTGGTGGCCAGCATTGAAAAGACAAGTGCCCAAAATGTCTGCTTTTGAAAATCAATAGGATGAAGACCAACAGAATCACAGGGAATGAAGACTCTATCCTTAAAGGGCTCAAGCACAAACCCATTTACCCTTAGATCTAGTACAAAAGCAATAGATTGAAAAGCACCTAATCATAATCACAGGAGACCCACTTAACTTATTTTAAAGTGGCTGCCAGAAGGATAGGAACCTACAGGGACTTAACATGGGGACAAAAGCACTGGTAGATGCCATTTTTGCAATCTTATCCTAACTTGTTGGTGACAGAGCAAATGAGTGCCACTCTAGCAGGCTAGAGGGCAGGCATGCTCTGCATACCCCATTCCGTAAGTGGGCTGACTGAGCACTCTGCATTGTGCCAACACTACACAGCACCCAAGCCACAACCGAAACAGATGAGCACTCCAAGCCAGTATACTGCCCAGTATACTAGCCACAGTGCTATCACAGCCTGGTGAGCACATGAACCCAAAGGACTCTTATCGAATGCCTAGCTCTGGTGGCCAGGGAGATTGTGCACACATGAAAGCTTCTACACAAGACTGTTTCAAGACTGAGGGAGATAGCTGCTTCACCTAATACATATAGACAAACAGAGAGACATGCAAAATGAGGAGACAGAAGAATATGTTCCAAGCCAAAGAATAGGCAAATTCCCTGAAGAAAATAAACAAACAAATAAACTCTTAATGAAATGAGATAAGCAACCAGCCTGTATAAAAGCTACAAGTAATGGTCATAAAGATGCTTACTGATCTTGAAGAAGAATGGATGAACACAGTAAGAACTTCAACATAGAGGTAGAATATATAAGAAAGTACTGAACAGAAATTATAATCGGACTGAAACATACACTAGACGGGTTCAACAGCAGAATAGATGAAATAGAAACACAAATCAGTGAGTTGGAAGACACAACAATAGAAAACACTCAGTAGCAAAAGAAAAAAAGAATTAAGAATACCTTAGGGGACCTGTGGGACAACAGTGAACTAACTTCCACATTATAGTGGTCCTAAAAAAGAGAGAGAAAAAAGGCCAGACAAGTTATTAGAAAATATAATGGTTGATCCTTTTTCTAATCTGGAAAAGGGAATAAACATCTAGATCCAGGAATCCCAGAGAGTTCTAAATAAGATGGCCCCAAAAAGACAGACACTGAAAAACATCATAATTAAAATATTAAGGGGGACCCTGGGTGCCTTAGTCAGTTGAATGTCCAACTCTTGATTTTGGCTCAGGTCATGATCTTTGAGTCATGAGACTGAACCCCACATCAGCCTTCATGCTGGGCATGGAGACTTCTTAAGATTTTCTATCTGTCTCCCTCTGCCCTTCTGCTCTGTTTGTGTGCTCTCTCTCTTTCTCTCAAATAAATAAATAAATAAATAAATAAATAAATAATTGTTAAAAATTAAAAATAAAACAAAATGATAGAAGTTAAGGGTAAAAAGAATTTCAAATGCAAGAGAAGATCAACATATTACATAAAAGGAAACCCTATGAGACTATAGGCAGATTTCACAGCAGAAACTTTATAGGCCATAAAGGAACGGCATGACTTATTTAAAGTGGTAAAAGGAAAAACCAAGGAATCTCTATTCAGCAAGGTTATCATTCAGAATTGAAGTAGAGAGTAAGAGTTTTCCAGCTAAGCAAAAGCTAAAATAGTTTATCACCACTAAACCTGCCTCACAAGAAATATTAAAGAGATTTCTCTACATTAAAAAGAAAAGCTACTGATTAATAATAAGAAAACATATAAAATTAAAAATCTCACCATAAAGGTAGTGGATCAACAACTTAGAAAGCAAATATGGAAGGGTAAAAGACAACAGTGGAAAATTAGTTAAAAATAGAATATTTATTAAGGAATATATGAAATTAAAGGTGCAAAATGTGTCATCAAAAATATAAAACAGGGAGAAGTCAAAATCTAAAGCTTTGGAATGTTTCCAAAATTAAGTTACTATCAACTTAAAAGAGAGCAGTACATACATAAAATATTATATGTGAGCCACATGGTAAGCACAATGAAAAAGCTTATACTAAATACACAAAAGAAAAAGAAAAAGGAATCTAAATTTATCACTAAAGAAAACACAATCAAACCACAAGGAAGGAGACAAAGAGAAGAAGAAAGGAACAGAGAAGAACTACAAAATAGTCAGAAAACAATAAACGAAATGGCAATAAAAGCACATACCTATCAAAAATTACTTTAAATGTAAGTGAACTAAATGCTCCCATTAAAAGACACAGGAAAGATGAATGGATTTAAAAAAAACTGGGGCACCTGGGTGGCTCATTCAGTTGAGTATGCAACTCTTGGTTTTGGCTCAGGTCACAATCTCACAGTTGGTGGGTTCAAGCCCCACATCCAGTTCTGCAGTGTCAGTGCAGAACATGCTTGCTATTCTCTCTCTCTCTTTCTCGACTCTGTCTACACCCCCTCATGCTGTCTCTGTCTCAAAATAAATAAATAAGCTTTAAAAATAAACAAGTAGGGGCGCCTGGGTGGCTTAGTAGGTTAAGCATCCGACTTTCGCTTGGGTCATGATCTCACGGTTCGTGGGTGCGAGCCCCGCGTCGGGCTCTGTGCTGACTGCCAGCTCAGAGCCTGGAGCCTATTTCAGAGTCTGTATCTCCCTCTCTCTCTGACCCTCCTCTGTTCACACTGTCTCTCTCTCTCTCTCTCCTAGAAATAAATAAAAATATTTTTAAAAATAAATAAATAAATAAACAAGTAAACAAAAATTTTTTAAAAATCTTACAATAGACTTACTTCAAACTTAAAGACATTCACAGGCTGAATGTGAAGGAATGGAAAAGATATACAACACAAATAAAAATTAAAAGAAAGCTGGGATATCAATACTTATATCAAACACACTTTAAAACAAAGAATATAACAATGATAAAGGTGTGAATTCAACAAGTAGATATAACAGTTGTAGCATTTATGCATACAACATGCCAGCAACTAAATATATAAAACAAATAATAACAAAAATAAAGAGTGAAATAGAAAGCAATACAATAATACTAAGGACTTCAATACCTAACTTACATCAATGGGTGGATCATCTAGAGAGAAAATCAGTAAGGAAACATTGGCCTTAAACAACTCGTTATACCAATGGACTTAAGAGATGCATACAGGACACCCCATCTAAAAACCACAGAATATATTCTTTTCAAGTGCACAAGAAACACGCTCCAGGATAGATCATATATTAGGCCACAAAACAGGTCTCAATAAATTAAAAGCAATTGAAATCATATCAAGAAATCATAAAGCAAAGAAAGAAAGGAAAGAAAGAAAAAAGGAAAGAAAGAAAGAAAGAAAGGAGGAAAGAAAGAAAGGAGGAAAGAAAGAAAGGAGGAAAGAAAGAAAGAAAGAGAGAGAGAGAGAAAGAGAGAAAAAGAGAGAGAGAGAGAGAGAAAGAAAGAAGGAAGGAAGGAAGGAAGAAAAAGAAAGCAAAGAAGGAAAAGTTATAGGCCATTATCACTGATGAATACAAATGCAAAAATCCTCAGAAAAAAATAAAATAAAATAAAAAATTACCAAACCAAACTCACAATACATTAAAAGGATCGAACATTATGACCAAGTGAATTCATTACAGGAATGCAAGGAGGTTTAACATCTGCATATCAATCAATATGATATACCACCTAAAAAAAACAAAGGATAAAAATCATATAATCATCTCAATAGATTTAGAAAAAGTATTTGAAACTATTCGAAATCCATTCAAGAACTCTTAAAGTGGATATAGAAGGAATGTGCCTCAACTAATAAAGGTCATTTATGACCAACACACAGCTAACATCATACTCAATTGTGAAAATCTAAAATCCTTTCTAAGATTAGGAAAAAGATAAAGATCCCCACTCTCACTACTTTAACTCAACATAGAATTGACAATCCTAGCCTCAACAATTAGGCAAGAAAAATAAATTAAAGACATCCAAATTGGTAAAAGAGAAGTAAAACTGTCACTACTTGCAGATTATATGATACTATATGTAGAAAGGTCTAAAGACTATGAAAAAAAACTATTAGCACTAATAAATGAATTCATTAAAATTATAAAATACAAAATCAACTTATAGAAATATGTTGTCTCACTAATAATGAGGTATTAAAAAGGAAATTTAAGAAAACAATCCCATATATGATTGTACCAAAAGAATTACTTAGTAATAAATATAAACAAGGTGGCAAAAGACCTGTGCTCTGAAAACCAGAGGACACTGATGAAGGAAATTGAATACAACACAAATAAATGGAAAGACATACCAAGCTAATGGATTGGAAGAAATAATATTGTTAAAATGTTCATACTACCCAAAGCAACCTACAGATTCAATACAATCCCTATTAGAATACCAATGACACTTTTCACTACAATAAATAATCCTAAAATTTGTATGGAACCACAAAAGACTCTAAATAGCCAAAGCAATCTTGAGAAAGAACAAACCTGGAGGTATCATAATCCGATTTCAACAAAGCTATAGTAATCAAAACAATATGGTACTGGCACTAAACCATATACATAGATCATTGGAACAGAATAGAGAGTTTAGAAATAAACCCACATTTATATGGTCAATTAATCTATGATAAAGGAGACATGAAATACAATGGAAATAATCACTTCAATAAATACTGTTTGGAAAACTAGATAGCTACATGGAAAACAGTGAAACTGGACCACTTGTTTATAGTAAATACAAAAATAAACTTACAATGTATTAAAGGCCTAAATGTAAGACCTGAAACTGTGAAACTCTAAGGGGAAAACAAAAGTAATAAGGTCTCTGATATCTATGTTAGCCATATTTTTTGGATATGTCTCCTAAAGCAAAAGCAAAAATAAACAAAAAGGACTATATCAAACTAAAAAGCCTTTGCACAGTGAAGGAAATCAACAAAACTAAAATGCCAACCACTGAATGGGAGATGATAGTTGCAAATAATATAACTGATAAGGGGTTGATATCCAATATACATAAAGAACTCCTACAACTCAATAACACAAAATAAAACATCCAATTAAAAAGTGGGTAGAGGACCTTAATAGACATTTTTCCAAAGCAAAGACATACAGATAGCCAAAAGGCACAAGATATTCAACATCACTAATCATTGGGGAAATGCAAATTTAAACTGCAACGAAAATGAGAAAGAATGAATTCTGGCCATTTGTACCAACATGGAAGGAACTCAAGGGTGTTATGCTAAGTGAAATAAGTCAGGCAGAGAAGGACAGATACCATATGTTTTCACTTATAATTGGAACAGGAGAAACTTAACAGAGGACCATGGGGGTGGGGAAGGAGAAGGGGAAACATAGTTGGGGAGAGGAAGAGACTCTTGAATACTGAGAATAAACTGAGGGCTGATGGGGGTGGGGGAGAGGGAAAGACGGTGATGGGCATGAAGAAGGGCACTTGTTGGGATGAGCACTGGGTGTTATATGGAAACCAACTTGACAATGAACTGTAAAAAATAATAATATCCCTTGGGTAAATTCCCAGCAGTGCTATTGCTGAGTGTTGATGCACAGGAGCACATGTACCCCAATGTTCATAGCAGCACTCTCAACAATAGCCAAAACATGGAAAGAGCTTAAGTGTCCATCAATGGACGAATGGATCAAGAAGATGTGGTTTATCTAAATGATGGAATACTACATGGCCATGAGAAAGAATGAAATCTATTCAACGTCACTAATCATCAGGGAAATGCAAATTAAAACTGCAACGAAAATGAGAAAGAATGAATTCTGGCCATGTGTAGCAACATGGATGGACCTTGAGGGTGTTATACTGAGCGAAATAAGTCAGGCAGAGAAGGACAAATATCATATGTTTGCACATATAGGAGGATTAGGAGGAACTTAACGGAGGACCGTGGGGGAGAAGAAGGGGAGAAATAGTGAGGGAGAGGGAAAGAGGCAAACCATGAGAGACTCTTGAATGATGAGAACAAACTGAGGACTGATGGGTGTGGGGGGAGGAGGGAGATGGGCATGGAGGAGGGCACTTGTGGGGATGAGCACTGGGTGTTATATGGAAATCAACTTGACAATAAACTATTTGTAAAAAAAAACTAAAATTAAAATGAAATAAATAAGTAAAATATAGAAAGAAAAAAATAATAATAGAATAAAACTGCAATGAGATACTACCTCATGCCTATCAGACTGAGTAGATAAAAGACAAGAAATGACAAGTCTTGACGAAGACATAGAGAAAAAGGAACCTTTATACTCTGTTGGTAGAAGTGTAAATTTGTACATCACTATGAAAAACTTATGGAAATTCCTCAAAAATTTAAAAAAGAAGTACTATAGAACCCAGCAATTCCATTTCTGGGTATTTACCCAAAAGAAAATGAAAACACTAATTCAAATAGTTATATGCACCCCTGTGTTAATCACAGCATTATTTATAATAGCCAAGATATGGAAGCAACCTAAGAATCTTCTGACATGAATGGATAAGGAAGATATTGTATGTATGTACAGACAATGGAATATTACTCAGCCATAAAAAAATAAAATCTTGCTATTCACAACTGCATGGATAGATCTAGAGTGTATTATGCTAAGTGAAACAAGTCAGAGAAAGACAAATACCATAATATCTCACTTATATGAGGAATCTAAAAAACAAAACCAACAAACCACAACAGGAATAGACTCTGCTAAGCTGGGTTCTGGCAACTCCCACACAAACCCAGTGTGTATAACTAAAAGTCTTGGCCACCTAATCCTCCCCCTCACGTATAGACACTAATTAGCCTTCCAACAAGGAGACCCACAGGACTTTGAACCTCAGTTTGTGAAGATGTCCTGTAATTTCATAGCACATTTCTCTACATTCAATCCCCTCCCTCCTCTTGGACCAGCAGTTAGCTTTTAACATTTTGCAGAGCCTTATTCTATTTAAGCACTACTATTGAGCCTAGATTTTGAAGATACAAATACATATGCTCATTGTTAACTTGTACATTTGGACTACTTTAAGCTACCATTGACATCCACTATGGAAAAGAGCCCTCCGCCGCCTGGGTGGCTTAGTCGGTTAAGCATCCGACTTTCGCTTAGGTCATAATCTCGCGGTTCGTGTGCTGATTGCCAGCTCAGAGCCTGGAGCCTGTTTCAGAATCTGTGACTCCCTCTCTCTCTGACCCTCCCCTGCTCACGCTGTCTCTCTCTGTCTCTCTCTCTTTCCTAGAAATAAATAAAACATTATTAAAAAGAAAAAGAAAAGAGCCCTCCGCACAGTCAGGATGGATAATCAGACTCAAGCCTGCAAGGAATCAGCAGAGCTGTGCTCACCATGTTCTATTACATAGGAACCCCATAGCAGGAGTAGCCTTTCAAATTCTATCTAATATTTTAATCTTCAGCCAGATTTTCAACCATGGGCATCTATTCATTTAACCCTTCTAGCATAATCTCTTCCCCACCACTCAAGATCAAAGTTGACAACTTCTCAGAATATAAAGACAAAACACAGTCCCAATCTAAGTAACTCCTCCATTACCACCCTATAAATTCATTCAATTCACTTAATATGGCAACCATAAAACATTAGACAGGATATATTGTTTCAGCAGAACAATTAGACCTTAATCTTTCCACACTGAAGTAAATTATTACCTGACACAACACCCAAGTCCCATCACACGATTACAGGTCTTAGCAATACCATGATTAAGAGTCAGCTATCTCTCTTGTAGTCTACTTGAGAAAAATATGAGTAAATACAGGAAAACCTCTAAACATATCTTACAAGAGCTAAGGAAGTCCTCAGAGCCCCAGCTGATAAAAATGAAGAGCCTTAGCAAAGTACTTGCATATAGGGCATCAAATGAAACCATATAATTAAAAAGCTGTGCTCTTCCAGCTTTGGAAAATCAGACAAGATTGCCCTTTCCTTTATGCTTCCCTAGACTAAAATTAATGCTCAGTTGTAGAAAACATAAACCACAACCAATCAGCAGAAAGAGTGAGATATAAGAAACTGGGTACTAACAACATTGAAAGAAGTGAGTTCAGTGCTGAGTCTCCAGAAAGGACTTCCAGAACAGCCCTGCAGAGATGGCGATCCACTGGGAGCAGCCCAATCAGGAAAGTTAGGGAATGAGGAAGCAAGTGCCATTGGATACCCATTGTAGCTAGTGACCAGACTCTCAAATACTTCTACAGAAAAACCTTCTCTCCGACAGTGAGCTTCCTAGCAGGGTGATGACCTCCTTCCCATTTCTGCCTTCCAAACTTTACATGAGAAAACCCAATTGGGAAGGCCAATTTGCATCTAGGCCTTCAGACAGAAAGATAACTGAGAAACGTAGTTTTGGGTTTTGCAGTCTCTATAGTATAGGAAAGCACAGTAGAAGGAAGGAATGTGTGCTCAACCTTAATTTACCTCAGATTAGATCATTAATCTAATTTATCTAATTTACCACATGGGCCTGAAAACATTATTTTCCCAACAGCCTCAAAGTATATTCAATACTCCACAAAAGCTATCTTCCCTGTGCCAACCTGAAAATAAAACTGTACCCAAGCTGTAAACACAGCAAATATAAATGGCTAATATTAGCATGCACTTACTTTTGCTATTATTATTCTAATTTTAAAGTTGAAGAAACTAAGAAACAGAGAGGTGAAATAATGTGTCCCAGATGACACAGTTAGAAAATGGTAGAATAATCTGCCTCCACAATTTGTGATATTAATTTCTATGTATTATAAATGGAAATCACAGAAAAACCTGCACTCCAGACTGTCCAGACCAGAAGATGCAGGCAGGCCTAGAATGTTTACCCTCAGCCAGGTGTCCTCTGATTCAGATGTTCTGATATCTCACTAAGCCCAGTACCTTAATCTCCTGCCAAAAGGGAACCAAGATAGAGGGAGAAGTAAGGGCTTCCTGTCCATGTCCTTACTCCTGGTTCCTGGAAAGTGCTGGACCCCAGAAGATGATGGATTGCTAAAAGAGGATGTCGATAGCTGGATGATCAGGGTGGATGGATTACTAAAAGAGAACATGAGGACTGGGAGCATTAATTTCTTTGGACATGTAGCCATCCACAATTGACAATCAGTGTTCCGCCATAAAGAACAAGTTGACTTTTACACATGTTCAGATTCTGTTTTTCTAAGACTGGCCCTTTAGGAGGCTCTACCATGAAGAGTGGAGGAAGACATGAACTGCCCATGTTAATGGGCAACAAGCGCTCTAGGATGCCAGCAGAGGAAGATGCCTTACTCGTAGTCGACCTTGAACCTCAGCAGGACACCCTGCCCCACAGCTGCACCAGCCTTCATCTCGGCCCATATTGGTCAACCAAGGTCCCAAGCCCCTCGGCCATTCCTTAAGTTTCCCTCCATCCAGCTATCCTGCCTTTCCAGATTCCTGCCATTATCAGACTCTACCTTGACAACAGTCTACTTAATTCATGTTCAAATTCTTGCCCTCCCAAACCTGCCAGTGCCCCTCAAAGACAGGAAATAGATACACACTATAAAGTTTTCTCCTGCTTCACAAATTTACAAATTTCATGTAGCTTCCATAACACAAAGATAGGCATGTGTACCTTTTTGTGAGCAAAGAAATCGAGTTCCCGAGAAAAGTTTATTCTTCCAGTGTTTGAGATAATTTTGCTCAAAAAATGTAACATTACCATTTCAGGAAAAAAAAGGTGCTAAGGCTTTTCAAAGGCTCATTGGCCATCAAATAGTCCTTATAAAACTGGCTATAGTGTAAATTAATCAAAATTATATATCTTTAATGTCCCTTAAAAATCCAGCATTTTATATTTTTTAGGGATCCATGGAAGCTTCAGAGCCATCAGAGTCAGGGGAAGGAGAAATAAGAAGTCAAAAGATGAAGGGGATAAGAATTTGGGGAGGAGTGAAGGGTGTTTTACAAAAGGGGCAATTTATGGAGAGAGAAGAATATAGCAGAGAATGGAGCAACTGGAGGAGAAGATAAGAGGAAAATGGAAGAGAATACGAAGAGTCATGACGGAGCGAGATGGCAAAAAGAAGGGAATAAGCAACAGAAGACACTTGCTCACCTGCAAAACACATATGTTCACATTCCCACTCACATACACGTGCGTGCGCGCGTGCGCGCGCACACACACACACACACACACACACACAAAATCTTCTTGCTCCTTTCCAAACTCATTTATATATTTCAGCCAGTGAATTATCAGTGGGCAAATAAATATGGTAGAAAAGACTAGCCTGGAATTCAGAAAACTGAAATTCTAACCTTGATTGTGCAAACAGCTAGTTGTATGTGACTTTTAGCAACTTGCCTAATCTTTCTTCACTTAATCTCTGTATTTAAGGGTGAAGACCTAAACACTTCCAGGCATGAGAGTCCTGGGTCTCTGGGGACAAAGAGAGCAAGAAAACACTGAAAGAGAAAAAAATGAGAACCAAAGTATAGAAATGAAGAATGAAGTTCATTTAATTCATTCAAAACTCTAGCCTAGATGGAGCCCACTGGCTAGGCTGCTAGAGATGTGGTCAACATTTCTGTTTCCACTGAGAGCAGTCAGGCTAGTGATCCAGGGAGATCAGTGTGCGAAGAATACCTGCTACTCTTCCTCCCAAAGATTCCTTCAAAAAAAAATTAATGAAACAGGAGGTCTGAGAGGAGTCCTAAATGCCCTTCTTTATCCCAAAGTCTTCCGAATAACTTTCCTCGTGCCCCTGAACCCTCTTCTTCTGCTCTACCATCCAGGTTGCAATTGTTACTAGCACTTCCCTGCTATTCTAGAGGTAATATTAGGTGATGATTGATGGTTATAATTATGATGGTGATGATGCTGATAATAATGATGGCAATTATATCCAGTAACTATAATAAGTAGAAGAGAAAACAGAGTGAAAGTAAAGAGCAGGAGAAGAAGAAGAGTTATGATATACTAGGAGCTAGGCTAGTAGCCTTGTTCCTTGATTCTTTCAATAAATGTTTCAAGCATCCTTACCATCTACTGTTTGTATACAGTTTGTATACAAACATGTATACTGTTTGTATACAGTGCTATCAAGGCAAACATGATTTCCCTCTCATCAGAGAGTTCACAGGGTAGGAATAATTACAAATAAGTATGTATCCTAATATAGCACAATAAGTACTATGATAAGGAAACACAAGCAGATAGACACAAGTAGATAAACACAAGTAGACAGACACAGTCAAACATCGATGGTCTGGAAGTCTTCACATTAATGTGTTGTAAATATGAATCGATGAGAAAGGGATACAGCTGTGGAGGTGGGATTCCCAGTTACAGATTATCATGGAGAACAATTCAAGAATGTTGACAGTACAGGCTGGAGTAGTGGATGAATTGACAAGGCTCAGTGGTTAATAAGGAGTGGAGAGCAAAGAGGGGTAAGAAATCAAGAACGAATTCCCAGACCATAGACTGACCTACTGAGTGGATGGCAATTTCATTTACTGAGGTGGAGGACACAAGAAGAAGAACAGGTTTAGGATAATGAGTTCTACCTTAGACACATGAGCCTTACATGTATATATGCCACCTCGCTATAAATAAGCAATGAGCAGGTGAAGATGTAGGACGGTTGTAGTAATGGGGAAAGAGATGCTATTAGTAAAACAAAGAATTTTTGGACCACACTGAGGGCTCAGAAAAAAGCAGAGATCTGGGGTGCCTCTGGCTCATTCTGTTAAGCATCTGACTTTGGCTCAGGTCATGATCTCACAGTTCGTGGGTTCAAGCCCCATGTTGGGCTCTGTGCTGATAGCCAGTTCAGAGCCTGGAGCCTGTCTTCAGATTCTGTATCTTCCTCTCTCTGACCCTACCCGGTTCATTCTCTCTCTCTCTCTCTCTCTCCCCCCCCTCAAAAATAAAAAATACATTAAAAAAATAAATTATAAAAAAACAGAGATCATTTTGGTGGCCCTAATCTTTGCAATGATTACACACCATCATCTCTTCTAATTCTTTTCAAGTGTGTGTGGTATGTATTGTTAACCTCATTTTTCAGAGATGAAAAACAAGGCTCTAAAATGTTATGTTGGGGGCACCTGGGTGGCTCAGTCATTCAGGCGTTCAACTTCAACTCAGGTCATGATCTCACGGTTTGTGGGTTTGATCCCCGTGTCAGGCTCTGTGCTAACAGCTGGCTCAGAGCTTGGAGCTTGTCTTTCGATTCTGTGTCTCCCTCTCTCTATGTCCCTCCCCTGCTCATGCTGTCTCTATCTCTCTCTCAAAAATAAATAAAACATTAAAAATTTTGTTTAATGTTATGTTATTTGCCTAAATTCTCAATTCTTGTCTAGGTTGACATTTAAACATAAATCTGAGCCCAAAGCTTACATTCTGGCTACCACACCGTGCTGTCCTCAGTAAAGTTTTCATTTAAAAAATTTTAAATATTTATTTATTTTTGAGACAGAGAGAGTGGGGGAGGGACAGAGACACAGAATCTGAAGCAGATTCCAGGCTCTAAGCTCAGCACAGAGTCTAATGCAGGGCTCAAACCCATGAATCATGACCTGAGCTGCAGTCAGATGCTTCACCAACTGAGCTACCCAGGTGCACCAGTAAAGTACTCATTTTTGTCCATTGCCAGAGTAGTTGTTCTGAGCATACAAAAATAATTATAATGAAATGTAGACCTCCTCCCTCCCCCCAAAAATAAAACCAGGGTCTAGTAGTAGGAGAGAGGCATAAAAGCCATTAAAATTGGATATACTAAAAATACAATATGATCAGTATAGATAGGATAGATATAAAATCCACAGGAACACAGAGGAGGGGCAGTCAAAGGAACAGAGAGAAAATTACACCTGGGGATAGAATATCTGAATTGACCTTAAAGAATGAATAATCCCCAAATGTGACTTGAATGATGATTTTTCCCCACATTTACAAATGAGGTGAAAAGGCTAAACTTATAAGCCCTTGCCAACCAAACACATGTCTTTCCACTACAGTTCCTGATGCCTGAGGTCAAGTGCAGTCCATGTGGAAGCCCATTTCAGTGCCTAACCCCCCATACCTGTGGCTGCTTTGCTCATTTTGAGCAACATCATACACACATGTCACAAGTCAAACAGGTAATTTGCTAATCTCGTCCTCTAACACTTCCTGTTTACAACACATCCCTCTGGGGGAAAAAAAATGCTTTTCTCCAGGCAGTAGGAGCTGTTCCTAGTAAGAACATCTTCATATCAAAGGAACTTTCCCCCTGAACTTTCAATATCACCCTGTTAGGATAACCAGCTCTTGCTTCAGACAAAACTTCCCCCATGTTCCACATAAGTCTATTCATTACATGTTAATGACTGTCATTTATTACCCCCTAGTTCACTGCTAAAATTAGGAATAGTAAAGAAATATGAATCTACTTGGAACATGCTCAAGAAATAAGTTCTACATTGTTTCAAGGTTCCTCTTCTGACTTTATTGTGTCTTTTAGGGATCATTTTTTTTTCTTCTGCTTTGTCTCTGTTTTGACCAATCACTTACACGTGTATCTGCATCATTTAAAAATTTTTTAATATTTATTTTTGAGAGAGAGAAAGAGTGTAAGTTGGAAAAGGGAAGAGAGAGAGGGAGACACAGAATTTGAAGCAGCCCCCAGGCTTTGAACTGTCAGCACAGAGCCTGATGCAGGGATGGAGCCCATAAACTGTGAGATCATGACTTGAACCAAAGTAAGATGCTTAATGGACTGAGCCACCCAGATGCCTTCCCATCATTTTAGATTAAAGAAAAAGAATGGCTGATTTAGAGGCATTCGTATTGTCAAATTCTATTGCTTTACAGTTTTGATGATAATTTGTGCATCACAGCCAGAAAAATTTCCTATATATCACATTCCTGCTTAAGTGGTTCCCTATTCCTACCATATTTCATTGAAAGTCTTCCTTGATTACCCTGATGGTACTATCCACTGATGCCTTGAACTTATTTCTTTTTTTTTTTTTTTTTCTAGGAGAGAGAGAGAGAGAGAGACAGCATGAGAAGGGGAGGGTCAGAGAGAGAAGGAGACACAGACTCTGAAACAGGCTCCAGGCTCTGAGCTGGCAGTCAGCACAGAGCGCGACACGGGGCTCGAACCCACGAACCGCGAGATCATGACCTAAGCAAAAGTCGGACGCTTAACCGACTAAGCCACCCAGGTGCCCCGCCTTGAACTTATTTCTAATACACTTCACACAAACTCTCTGCTCCAACCAATGGAATTTTCTTACTGAGCCCATTTTCTCTTCTTCACTTTACACCTTGCACATCTTACATCTTACACACATGCCAAGCTCACTTCCAGCTCTCAACCTTGTTCTTTCATGCAGTCAGTGTTTTTTAACTTTCTACTATGGGCCAGGCAAAGTGGAAGACTCCCAGATATTTAAGACAGGGTCCCTGCCCCTCAGTAGCTCATACTTCTAATAGAGGAGATGGGACATCCATGGAAATAATTATGAGAGTACAACAAGCACTCTAAAAAGGATATAAGCAAAGTCTGTTTCAGGGTCCAAGTAGAGTTACTGCCTTGAACACTTTTCACCTTCCTGCCCCATGGCATTCCACTTTCAATATCTGGTTCAAGAACTACCTCATTCATGTAGTTATCCTCAACCACATCTGTCTCCAGTGTTCTCTCTCTACTCCTAATGTAAATTATAAGAATTGCTACAATAAAGAAATCCAACTCTGAATGATAAACTGTCTTAATATTGTCCTTGTACGTCCACGTGAGATGGCCTCATCTCCCTGTTTATATTGTAAACTTCAAGGGCAAGGATAATGTCTTCCGGTTTCTTTGCTTATTTCACCTTACCTAGCATAGCAGGTGATTAATAAAGACATTTGTATTTTATTTAATCTTATAGTATAATATACTCGTGTCATAAAGATTAGATTTCAATCATTTCTGAAAGACTGATATGAAAACTTAATCAATGGACTGAAATATTATTTTAAACAGTAAAAAAAAACTGTAGTGTGCAATGGGAAAAAATAGGTCTCATATGTCTAGTGAAGATAATCAATTCATTTGGTCCTGATTTTTAAAAAAATAATTATCCATGCCATTCATTCATGCAATGATTTTGTACTGAGGACATACTATGGGCTAAGTGCTAGTATTTCCTTCATGAAGTAAGTCTGGTTTGAAGAGCTTCTGTCTGAGGAAGTCTCCAAGAGGAACAAAATCCTTAACCGTGACTTTCAAGGGTTTCCTGATGCCATAGAACCATGTGGTCACTGAGTTGGTGCTACAATCCATAACAGGTCATTTAAAGAATTTCTAAATTAAGAGTGTGTGTGTGTGTGTGTGTGTGTGTCTGTGTGTCTGTGTGTCTGTGTGTGTGTGTGTGTGTAGTCCTTTGTGCATTTTTCTCCGTTTATTTACTAGGTGTTTGGTATGTTCTATAATGTGACTGCCTCCTGGTCAGCTGCAGCACAGACCATAAACAGTAGAATGACTGCAGAAAGCCACACTCTGTTACTGCCCAAGATTTTTCATGATTTTCTCTAAAACCAAACCAAACCATATGAATTAGTGGTTCTGAACTACTTATGCCCATAACATCTTATTTCAACTTGACTATACAAATAGTTTATTATGGTGCCTGAATTAGACAGCACCTCTTTGATAAATAACACATAGCATTTCCATCTACCCAGACTGACACGTAAAACCCCAAGAGAATGCACCTCGAGACCCCCACCAAGATTCTCTATTTTCCTTTCTGACCTTTGAGGATTTCTCTTGCAAAAAAGAAAAAAGATCTTTGTTTTCCATTTAAGCCAAAATGCCAGGCAACTTCCAAGAAAAACTGGGAGGGAGAAAGGAAATTGGAGGTCTAGGGAGAAAGAACATAAACCTCCTTCTAGCTTATAAAATCCCAGGACTCTGTTGCTCAAGAGAAAGTCAAAGCTCAAAAGCAATGGGAAAAAATATGAAAATGACATAACTCCTTTATAGGCAGCCAGGTAAGATCTTACCCTAATACAGTCACAGAGAATGCTGTTGTTATTAACATAACACAAAAATGTTTGACCCATGAAGTTCACTGTATGCATGATATTGCCAGCCAATGAGTGCTGGGCAGATCTTCCAGTTCTGCACTGTCATGTTAGGGGTCAGATCTGCAGAGAAATCTTGACAAAGAATTTCATTGACCTCACAATACATTTTATGTTTCTCCTCTGAAATGTTTAATGTCTGCAATTACATGTCAGCCACCTGAGAGCTTCAGAACAGTATACAAGTGGAGTCATCTGAAAGGAATGATCAGTCAGAAAAGAAAACTGGGACTCTACTGTCCTCTGCTGGATACCCAGGCTAAGGACAATCTTTGCGTTATCTTTAGAAGATTTTTTGGAAGTACTGTGTATAGTATGTGGCTGGGGGCACTTTCCTTAAAATGAGCAATCGTGAGCACACAATGCTTAATTCATGACATGTATGCATCACCCTTTTGACAGATTGAATAATCCAGTGAACATTCAGCTACATCAAACCAAGTTACTATTAAAATCAAGGAGTGATTTTTTTTTCTCTTTTTTTCTTAAATAGTTTATGGTCAAGTTGGTTTCCATATAACACCCAGTGCTCATCCCCACAAGTGCCTTCCTCTGTGCCCATCACCCCCCTTCCCCTCTCCCCCACCCCCATCACCCCTCAGTTTGTTCTCAGAGTCTCTCATGGTTTGCCTCCCTCCCTCTCCCCAACTATTTTCCCTCCTTTCCTCCCCCATGGTTCTCTGTTAAGTTCCTCCCAATCCACCTATATGTGCAAACATATGGTATGTGTCCTTCTTTGCCTGACTTATTTTGCTGAACATAACACCCTCAAGGTCCATCCATGTTGCTACACATGGCCAGATTTCATTGTTTCTCATTGCCATGTAGTATTCCATGGTATAGATAAACCACATCTTCCTGATCCATTCGTCCATGGATGGACACTTAGGCTCTTCAAGGAGTGATTTTTAAAATATTTAAATTGTTCATCTTAAGTGGTTCTTATACATTTAAGAAAAATTTTTGTCAAGGTGAAAGGTGCCTATTGACATTTATGCTCAGTATGAAATAATCACCACCACCATATGTCAAAAAAAATGGAGACACCAGCATGAATGTCAAGAATGCTAACACTTCTATTTCACAGGTCAGCAACATTATACAAACCAGTAAGGACATTTATTTGTGTTTGCTGTTTACAGATTTTGAGTCATTGTTGTTTTTGAAACTAAAACTTTCTTTAAATGTTTTTTTTTTATGCTTAAATTTCAATGGGGCTGAAAGACATTTCTGGAAAGAAATGTCTCTCCTCCATACAGGAGGCCAAGAGACACGTGAAAAGATGCTCAACTCACTTAATCGGGGAAATGCAAACCAAGCACAATGAGAAAGCACCTCACATCTGTCAGAATGGCTGAAATCAAAAACACAAGAAACAGGGGCACCTGGGTGGTTCTGTCAGTTAAGTGTCTGACTCTTGATTTTGGTTCAGGTCATGATCTCAGGGTTCATGAGATTGAGCCCCACATCAGACTCTGTGCTGACACGATAAAACCTTCTTAGGATTCTCTCTCTCTCTCCCTCTCATTCTCTCCACCCTTCCCCCACTCAGATGCATTTTCTCTCTCTCTCTCAAAAATAAATAAACAAACTTGAAAAAAGAGTCTCTTAAAAACCATACACAAGAAATAATTATTGGCAAGGATGTCAAGAAAAAGGAATCCTCATGCATTGTTGGTGGGAATACAAACTGGTACAGCCACACTGGAAAATAGTACAGAGGCTTCTGAAAAATTTTTAAACAGAATTACCATATGATCCAGCAATTCCACTACTGGGTATTTACTCAAAGTATATGAAAACACTAATTTGAATGGATATATGCACCCCTATGTTTATTGCAGCATTTTTTTACAATAGCCAAATTATTGAAGCTGCCCATATGCTATCAATAGATGAATGGGTAAAGAAGATGTGATATAGGTGTGGTATATATATATAATACAATACTACTCAGCCATAAAAAAGAATAATCTCTTGCCATTTGCAGCAACATGGATGGAGTTAGAGAATATAATGCTAAGTGAAATAAGTCAGTTAGAAAAAGACAAATTCCACTCATGTGGAATTTAAGAAATAAAGCAAATGAAGATAAAAAGGTGCAAACAAACAAAAAGAAAAGAATGACCCTTAACTATAGATAATTGATGGTTATCTGAGGGGAGTGGGGCAGGTGGATGAAGTAGAAGGGGATTAAGAGCACACTTACCATGATGAGCACTGAGTAATGTACAGAATTGCCAAATCACTAGAATTGCCAAATCACTATATTGTATGCCTGAAACTAATATAACACTGTATGTTAACATTTTTTTTAATTCAATGGTGTTGAATTATTTTGAAAATCATATTGAGTCTGTGATCATGGCTATACAATGACAGTGCCCTGGAAACCCAAAATGCAGCCCTGTGAAGACCTTCTATATTCAATAAACTGAAGAATCCAATTTCCAGCCATAATAACATCACTACAAAGATGAGCCACTGATGTCTGTTTCCATCCGAACCCAGCACATTTGGAAAATGAGGGAAACATTTACTGTGTCTCTTCTCTGCCCAAGCATTATCTCACGGAATCTCACAGCGATACGATGAAGGGCACATTGCTACATACAACTCAGAGCTGAGAGGAGTGTCCCAAAACACACATATAGAAAGGACTGCTGGCATTTGCCACTGGACCCTTCCAACTCAGGCTTCAAAGTCTACTTAGTGTATAGACTTCTCTACACTCAGTAGAGAAAGGAAAGTCAAGGAGAAAATATATGGAGCTTCACCCTCCATGCAGTCACTGATTTACGTGTAACCTGGGACGAATCATAACCTTTCCAAGCCTCAGTTTCTACATCTGTACAATGGAAACAGCATCAGTCCCACATATTTCTCACTTCATAGTCATTCAAATGAAGTATATTTATTAGCAAAGTTTCGGTACTGAGAAGAACTTATTTCAATTAGTATTTTTTAAAGGGCTGTTTAGGGTAAAGAGCTCTGACCCTAGAAGTAGACGGAGCTGGGTACATACCACAGGTCTGCCCCTTGCCCACTAAATAACCCTGCACAACTCCAAGCCCGAGATTCCTGGGGCCAAAGAGCAGAGCCAACCCACTGTTGTTCTGAGGATCAATTGGTGTGCTAAGTGTTCAGTAATTTCTATCTTCCCCATTACCCTGAAATGTGATCAATACTTCATCTATCTGAAGTGCCTAAATTCAGGACTAGATTCTTCCCCAGGTCCCTTCCAGTCCCACACTTTTAAAACCATTATTATGTAAGCCTTTTCTAAGTGGTTAGGACATAGGGGGAAATAAACAGGAGGCCACTGTCATGATCCCAGCATGGTTATAGGAGATGAAAGAAGCTTTAAGAACACCTAGTTCAGTGTCCTTACTTTAGATATAAGAAACCTCAGCCAGGTCTATTTGCCCCAAGAAACAGCCAAGACTAGAATCCCCAGTGGGCTTCGAAAGACATCATGATACTGCTTTCACCCAAACATAGCCAAATCTCACTAGAGCACCCATTGCTGGTCAGGCTGACTAATAATATGGGCTCTGTAGATTGAGCCACCCCTCATATCTCAAAAGGTAGGATAAAAATCAAGCACCAGCTGACAAAGGAATGCCTTAAACGAACATTGATATTTTTATTTGGATAGAAATAAGTCTGTAGTATTAAACACAGTTTTTTAAAACCTGCAGGATTTATATTCTGTGTAAAGAATGTGAATACATCACCAAAAACTGCTGCTGAGCACATTACTGTAAAACTAACTAAATAAATAAAACCACGGGGTCTGAAGGAGAGAGAAGAATTGCCATTGGCGCAAGTGAGAAAGAGATGATGTTTAACCACAGAAATTGTTCCATCTCTTGGCTTATCCTTGGCTACGTGTCCCCCATCTTTGGAACGCTGAAGTAATGCTCACCCAGTCACATCATGCCTTGTAGAAGGCAATCTCATTTTATTCTTTCCTGAATTCATTATAGTATTAAAAAGCCCTGCCCAAGATCGATAATGTAATATTACCACAACTTAGTCCTTGCCAACATTCAGCATCCGAAGCATCCTGTCTCTCCGAATATATTACCAAGATATTTCAGCATAAACTTAGTTGTCTTTCAGAAACGAATACAAATAGCACCTTGTTTGATCTAATGAGGCTGGAACGGAGCTTTGAGCTATCTTCCATGTTTAATAAAGGGTGACCTATCATGTGTCGATTCTGCTTCCCTCCCTCCTTCCCAGAAAACACTCCCAACTCCCCCAGATTTCAGGGGCTTCTTCATTACTCTTTGTCGTGTGTTTGTTTGTTTTCCCAGGTGATTAGTTTAGTAGAATCCCTGCCTGGAGAATGATTTTGGATTTGCTAGTGCTGATTTATTTACTTGCCAATGCGACAGCAGCAGCATCAGGCATTTGCATTAGCAAACAGAAATTATTACTGTGACATCTTTGGTGTCATGCCTTCACATACATAACATCATGAACAAAGACACATTGCCTTTCAAAGACTGACAATATTTTTTTCGGGGGAGCATCTTGTGTCCATGTGTTTTTCTGAGCAAATGGTAATATAATATTTTTAGGAGTATTGACTTGTCAATATACCACTGTACAAACCCAGCATTTTCAAGTACTAACAAAACATGTGTTGAAAAGAAATATTTCACCACAGAGAATAATACATAAACACAAATCTAAACTTTCCTTTTATCTACCTGAGTTAACATATATTTGATGCATATCTCTCCTTAAATTATAAATCCAGAAGTCAGCCCTGTTGGAGAAGTTCATAAACAGCCAGGCAACATTTCTACATTACTTATAATTTAATGGCGTATGCATTTGTATATCTGTCTATATAGACAAAGGCTTATTTTCAAGCTTCTGGTAATCCCTAGAAGTAGCAAAATATGGGTGTGCCAATCCAGGACTTTTATGAAAAGAGACTTACAATGCCCCAGTGTCCTCAAGATCCACTCAAAAGACCACCTGAAAGAAGAGGTCGTTTTAATAAAATAGTCACTCAGCTCTTTGGATGAGATCCCAAGGAAGACCTTTCAAACATCAAATTGCACTGTACAGCAAATTTGCAAAATTGGAATACATTTATGTCTTGTATTCTTTCTTGGTAAAATAGAAAGTCAGGGAAATGGACTTTTGACTACCCTTCAATGGGAAAGAAAGCTATTCTTTTACCTTCACTTATTTTTAAATGCACTAAACTTTTATTCGTAATAGGAATGTGGAAATAGTCTGGGAAATAAATTCTGAAAAGCAGAGCTGCATGAATCATTTAAAATTTTTTTCCCCTGAAATTGTGAATGTTCCTTCCATAAAAATTAGGTTGAATTAACAAGGCACACTCTTTGGGGCTGATTAGACTCTCCTCTTTATGTTCCTGCAAGTCAGGGGGCTGCACCAGCCAGGTCCTTATGCTTTGGGTTATACAACAAGAGCCCAATGATGTCTACTTTGTAGGGAAAAGAGAAAATTTGAGAGATGGGCTGAAACCCAAGAACCAGACATTTCCCTGAGGTTCATCTATAAAAACCAAGTTCTTTATTTGAAATATATCATATTGATTAACTGTTAACCACTTATAATTTTATATTATCTTATAATAAATTATAACTTGAAAGATATTGTTTAATCTAGTTAGAGGTAGATACATATAGCTGTTGGTCACCACTTATTCTCAACCCTAGTTTTGCTCCTCAGACCTTTCGTAGAAATCTTTGGTATATTTAGTCATGATAAGCATGTTTTCCTATGATAGCAAATTACCCCCTGAAATCACAAGGGCTTAACACACTAAAGATGTATTTCTCATTCAAATCCAGTATAGGTTGGTGGGGGCTCTACTTGATCTAATTACTCAGGAAGACAATCTTTGTCATACCTCAACATGTGACTTCACTATTAAAAGAGGGGAAGAGCAAACAAGAATCAGCCTATGCCTCATCTCAGAGCTCACACGAATGGCTTGTACATTTATCCTCAGCCAGTACAAATGACATAGCTTCAATCTAACTGGAAGGGAAACTGTGACCTGTGAGTACGTAAAGAGCATTAAATGTCTCTGGTATGCCTGAGATCCTTTTTCTGAAGGTCAGAAACTCTCACACTAATCTCACTCAAAATCGGGGTTGGTACATTCCAACTTTAGAGAGATGGCCTCCCATGAAAACTCTTCCTCTTTGTACCTGCCTCCTGGCTTTCCAATCAAAAGCCATTGATAAAATTGATTCTTGTCTTTCAAAGAAAAGTCCAAAGTAAAATTTGATTTCTCATTAAAGAGGCACTAATTAACACAAGAAAGAGCTCTTGCTTAGAATAAACAGAAGAATCTGAATGTAGCTCTAGCCTTTATATTAGCTAAAATACTTCACCTTTCTGTACTTTTATTTCAGCTTTCTATGGGAATTGTCCCAGCTAAGTTATAACAAAATAAACACCCTAACCTATCTCAATACCTCCAATAACACCTAGCATAGCAACCTACCAGGTGTTCAGTTGATTTACAGCTACATCAGGAGTCCTTTTTTTCATGTTGGGTATATCACATATTCATTTTCATCAGAGAGTAAAGACTGCATCTGTCTGGCATTGACTTTCATATAAAACTGCAAGATGTAACCATATTTTTGACATTGAGTTTCAGTATTTCGGATTCTGTCAAGTGAGCTTCTGGCTCACGCAAACTCTCACTTAGATTAGCGCATGAGGCTTTGATTAACATGTTGATCTGAAATCTCTCCCACCTTAGCATTCTCAGAGAATAGCTTTGGTGTATTTGATCTTCTTCTTAAAAAGGAGATGGAGTGTTCCATTCACTGCACTTTACATGTTATTTCTAAAAAGCTGAACCAATCTTTATTTTCTTAGCTAATCACATCTAGATTTCTCCCCTTGGCTTTTAAACATGACTTAATCTGACCTTACCCTATTTCTCTAACCTCATGTGGAGTAAGATTTGCAAAGACTACTATTAGGGAATAAAATGTCTTGGATTAAACATACCTGTCCTCCAGAGGAAACAGTTCCGGGAAATTTTGAAGGTGTTAAAAAATTGTTCACATCACCCTCCTCCTCATCCAACCTTGAGCCTGGACAGGTCTATGACTACTTAGACCAAAGGGGTGTGGCTGAAGTGACTGGATGGCTCTCAAAATGGATCATGAAAGGTAATGCAATTTCTCATACACTGGAACATGCATGCTTAAAGTCGGAGCCTCCATGTGAGAAGGACAACCATGATGGCTTTAGGATGCAGAAAGGCCATATGGAGGAGGAAACCAAACCACATGGAAAGGCCACTTGTATGAGCTTCACTGAGTAGCTCCAATGTTTCCATTGTCCCAGCCCTGGATCAGACATGTGAAGGAAGTAGTCCTCAGATGACTCCATGCACCTATCTTTTTAGTCTTCCCGGCTGAAGACCCAGGTATCATGCAGTAGAGACAAGCCATCTTCATTTTCCAGTCTGAATGTTTAGCCTAAGGAATCAATAAACATAATAAATCATTATTCTAAGCCTCCAACTTTGAAAATAATTTGTTATGCAGCACTAGTAACTAAAAAAAAAAGTCTATGCCTACAGCTCCTACATTAGTGTTCTAGGGATGCTATAAAAAAGTACCATAAACTGGGTGGATGAAATCCATGTCTCACAGTTCTGGTGTTTCAGAAGTCCAAGATCAAGGTATCAGCAGGGTTGTTTCCTTCTGAATGTCAAGAAAGGATCTATATCAGGCCTCTTTGGCTTAAAGATGCCTGTCTCCTGCCTGAGTCTTTACATTATTTTTCCTCCCTGCCTGTCCTTGCTTAAATCTTCCCTTTATATGAGGACATTAGTCATATTGTAATAGGGTCCATCTTAACGAGCTCATTGTAACATGATTACCTCTATAAAGACCTGTCTCCAAATACAGCCACATTCAGAGGTAGTAGAGGTTGAGATTTTAACATATGAATTATTGAAGTACATACTATTTCAATCCATGACAGGCCCAAAGGCAATTTACATATGGCATTGTATATAAAGGCATCTACATTATATATAAAGGTACCTCTGAGGCAGTGAAAGAAATTACTTAACAACATTATTGGACAAAATTTCATCTTTGTCCAATGTACATGTATATTTATGTACATGTATATATCTATGTACATATCTATGTACATGTATATACGGTGTATGTGTGCATAAATGTTGAACCATGGATGAATCTTGAAGGTACTAAGCTATATAAAATAATGAGATAAAGAAAGAAAGATACTGTGTAATATCACTTCTATTTGGAAGATAAAAAAGCCAGAGTTACAGAAAAAGGGTAGAATGGTGGTTACTAAAAGCTGAGAGGTAAGGGAAGAGGGGAGATAGTGGTCAAAGGGTATACACATCCAGTACAAGATTTATAAATTCTGAGGATCTAATGTACAGCATGGTGACTAAAGTTAACTATACTATATTGTATACTTGACATTCCTAAGAAAGTAGGTCTTAAATGTTCTTTTCCAACACACACACACACACACACACACACACAGATGGTAACTATGTGAGATGATAAAGGTGTTAATTAACCCTACTGTGGTAATCATTTCACAATACATACATGTATCAAATCATCACATTATACACCTTAAACTCAATGTTATATGTCAATTATATCTCAGGCAGTAGGGGTGGGGGCAAAAGCAATCAAATTCAAATCCTAGAAAGTAAAAACACAGGATTAAAGATGAAGAATATGTTGTACAGCCTTATCAAGACTCAACAAAAGGAAAAGGATCAGTGAACTTAAAGACAGGTCGATAGAAATTACCTATGCCAAAACACAAAATAAAAAAGGTTGAAACAGGTAGAGGAAGAAGAGAGCATCCAGGAGCTTTGAGATAGTATCAAATAACCTAAGGTATGTACCACTGGAATCCCAGGAGAAGAGAGGGAAAAAACAATATAGAAGAAATATTTGACAAAATGATAACTAAGAGTGTGACAGAATCACTAACAGACCCCAAACCTCAGATCTAAATAGCTCAGCGAACACTAAGAAGGAATAAATAAATAAATAAATAAATAACAAAACATACACGGGTGTACGCACAAAGACATGCATACCGAGGTGCTTCATATTCAAACTGCTAAAAACAAAACACAAATAGGAAATCTTAATGACAGAAAAAAAAAAGGGAGAGATACTTTCTATTGGGAGACAACTCTCCATGTGTCTCTCACATTTCTGAACGTCTCACAAAGGGAGACAGTGATTGCCTATTGTTACAGACTATCTATACACATATAATTGTGTATAAAACAGCTAAAAGATAGAATTGCTGTCTCCTGCCTGGGCAAAGAGCAGGTCTGCCTACAGTTATAGAAGAAACAATGTCTGTCTCTAGAACAAAGGGAAGCCATGCTTACTGCTCATTATAAAAGATTTGGTTCCCCTGAGCTCAGGCTTCCTCTGCTACAATGCAATCCGGAACCATTTGCCTCAGTCCTGTAGGACTTGGGAGCAAGCTGAACACATGCAAATATGCTGGTATTCATGCTGCTTTGTGTGCCATAAATAATACAATTCTTTGTTTCTCATTCAGGAGTCTTTTATCCTCTGCCAGCTTCATGAACCTATAGCAGGCTCAACTTTTAGCCAGCAAGTAGGGTAAAATCTTAGACCCTTTACAGTTCTTTATAGCAAGAAAAAATTACAGTAGACTTCTCATCAGAAAACATGCAACACAGAATACAATGGAGGTAATATCTTAAAAGTACTGAAAGAAAAAGCTGTCAACTCAGTACTCTCTCTAGTCTCTGTAAAGGTGTCTTTCAAAAGATGAAGGAGAAATAAAGACTTTCTCAGACAAACAAAAATTGAAAGAACTCACTGCCAGCAAATCTACACTGTAAGATATATTAAAAGAATTATTCACAAGGAAGGAATACGATAGCAGACAGAAACTGTATTTACACAAAACAACACAGTGTGTTAGAAATGGAATAAGTAAATGTTAGATCTCTTGAATACCAGTACTTACCCCAGTCATGACCCTAAATTTGTCACTTCCCTTGGGAGACTAAGTAGCCAGTCACCCTAATGGGTATATGGGGAAAGGGTCAGTCCTACAACCATGTCAGGGAGCCTAGAAAAGTTTTCTAATGGCATTGAGGCCAACTGCATCTTACAATAGTAGATGCCTTAACAATAGTGCATGGAAGATTCAGAATTGAAGTAATTCATATCTAGAGGTACCGACAAATACATCAGTTCCTGGGGCTACAGGAATTCAGATTCTACCCAAGGACCTGAGCAACATTCCTCTGGCTGAAATATAGGAGAGGAGAAAAATGGGAAAGAAAAAAAATTCTGTGGGAGAGGAAATTCATTTGGAGAACCTCAAAGTCTTCATAGAAACAAGAAGTGGACTTCACAAATGGGAGGAGTTTCACTTTGTTAGTTTGGATGGCAGCAACCTTGAGGGTTTAATATGTTCATTTGGACTATGTACCGTTTGGATTATGCTGATGTCTGGTGACCTTGATTGGATATCAGATATATGGCTGCCATTTTAGTGTTCACCAATACCTAGTTCTCCTCTTCTTTCTGGGCACGTGAAAACTGTGCTCCCCAGACTCCTACACAGAGTCACATGGAAATTTCTAGCTAAAGAAATGGTAGCAGAAATGATATGTGTCACTTTCAGGCTAATGCCATGAAAAACCTCTTCACATCCCATTTGCTTCTTTGTGTCTCCATCCAAGAATGTGACGGTCCTGTATGGAGTTGGTAGACAATATTAATGCAATGTGAATTGCTGCGCCACCACAAGGAGCACACCTCCCCTGGAAATTTGCCTGGTCATATGCATTTATTGTGTGTCAAGCCATTGGGGAAAAATATTAATACAGAAAGTTAAGAATTTTATAAACTTTGCTTTTACCTAAATGGCTCTCGTACCTTCAGAGTAGTTTTAGGTGCAAAAGGAAAGAAAAATAGAAGGATTTTTTTTAAAAAATCTTGAGTGGAAATATTTTTGAATTCTTGTTCAGTTTTTTACTTCAAATATGTCAACAAGCATGAGGCCATCTTCGGTTCTGATAGAACTGGCATTGATCACGTTCATGAGTGTAGTTCTGATACCAGCACGAACCTGTATATCCTCACTTGTTTCCCTGTGTCAGAACACAGTACTGAAAAGCAACGTCCCCAACGTGATGAAAATCTCTCCAATTCACAATCAGTTGAAATGCTATGGGCCCACTGCCAGATAGCATTCTTATGCTGGATCTTTTTCTCAGCACCCTAAATTAACCAGCTGGAATTCCCTTTTAAGTGCCAACCTATTCAGCCTTTCAAAATGCAGAGATTTTCTTTTAGTGAGAGATCTGCCTCTCATCATAAAGATGGAAAAACAAAAGCAAACTTTTTTGAAACAATACACTCAAAGGAAGGTAAAGACAGATCCCAGAGCACCTGCTTCAGGCAGGATATATGGACCCTGCACAGAGATCAAGGCAGACTCCTGGAAGACTGGCTGTCACCTCATGGAACCCTCAGCAGCAACAGCCAGGCCTGCCTATCTCATAAGTAATTCTTTCAGGGCAAAATAAGTCAAGAGAGAAAGAGTTGTTGTGAATGAATAATTGAACTAATTAAATCTATTGGTGAAGAAGCTCTCCCTGGTCCAGGAGCAAAATGCTTGGAACAATGCTTCAAAAATGAAAAATGCCTATTCTTCTGGTGTATCTCAAATTCTTGTTTGGGAAAATACAATATGCTACTCTACAGGATTGTCATTCGGAAACACCCAACATTACAAAACAGAAGTATCAAACGCTCATTTCAAAAAGATTAAATGGCATAAGAGAAGTTTTTCATTTCTTTATTCAAAAACCATTTACTGCACATCTATTTTATACCATGCTTTGAACTGAACTAATTTACACAGGGGATAATATTTTGAGATACAAATACTTTGTCTTTCCCACCTTCTTCCCTTTCCCTAGCACAGCAGAGTGAGTGTCCCGTAGAATGTGGCTCTGAACTCAAACTGCCATGGTTCATTCCATAGCTATACTCTCACCAGCTGACGGGTTAATCTCTTTGTGCCTAAATCTCCTCATCTCTAAACTGAGTGATGATGAAAGAGTCAATACATGTCAAATACTTAGAATAGTGTCTGTAATAGGTGTTCAGTATTATCCACTATTGTTTGTTACTTTGATTCCCTTACCCCAAATTCAAGCTGGTAGCTATTCCTTGTCTCAGAAGTATATGGCAGAGAAGGCAGTGTACGTGTCCGAAAAAATCACCCTGAAGGCCCAAGCGGATCAATACCTCAGCATACCAGTGGGGAGGCTCTGAGTGTCCAGCCTGCTAGATGGTCTAGCCTCCTCCCAGAAGAATCTGCTTCCCATTGCTCTATCCTTGATCAGTAGAGCAGCTCTAAACCCCTCTAGCGCAGCCTGATTTTTGTCACCCTGCTCTCAGAAAACCTTCCCTTGAGGGAACAGCTTGTCATCCATGCCATCTCCTCTCCAGGCAACCAGAACCAGGAGGCTAGTCCCCCTATGCGGTCAAGTGCTTGACGGCCTCAGCTCCTTCTGGTGCCGAGTAGGTCTTTGACCTGTTCCATAAAAACTACAGTTCTGACACATTTCCTGTGATGTCCCTGCAATGGACTAAATGTTTGTGTCTTCCCAAAATTCCTGTGTTGAAATCCTAACCCTCAATGTGATGGTGCTAAGGAGGTGGGGCCTTTGGGAGGTGATTAGGTCATGAGACAGAAGCTCAAAGATGGGATTAGTGCCTTTATAAGAGAGAGCCTTTCTGTCCCTTCTGCCATGGGAGAACACAGTGAAAAGACAGCCTTCTACGAATCAGGAAGTGGGCCTTCACCGGACACTGGGTCTACTGGCACCTTGATCCATGAACCATGAAAAATAAATGTTTAAGCCACCCTGTCTCTATTTTGTTATAGCATTCCGAGCAGACCAAGACACCAACATTAGCTTCTTTTCCCTTAAAGGAAGTCTCTTTGCCTTCTAGTAGGGCCAGTTTGTACCGGCTGGGAGAGCAGACTGTGCTAATCTCTTCCAAACTCTGTTTAGTAATGAGATGTTGGGAGCCTGAAAGTGACCATAGTGGGCATATTTATTTACACCTCAGAGATTCCACAAATCTTGCACGTCAGGACTTTTTATTTCTCTAGAGAGCTGGTTTACCAGCATAGCACTGTCTTTGCCTGAGACCTATGACCCAGAATTCCCCAATCTTCCCTGCCTCATGTAGGCTTTAGTGTAGATCATACCTGGGCCTCTTGCTTAGTGGGGAAGAAAGGTACAACAGTATCCTCCTAAATTGGTCTCTCATGTAATTTCAGATTCTTCTCCACACTGCTGCCAAAGTAATCTTTCTAAAACACAAATCTCATCTGATATGCAAAGTTTAAACTTTAACATGACATTCAAAGTCCTTCTAACCAGGCCCTAATTTTTCTTTTACCTGTCTTTATCTTAATACATATTCGTGTCTCAGTGCCCTCCACTTTCCTCCATATCCCAAATATCCTAAAGCACTTATTATTCCCCAAACGGTTCATGGACTTTCGGCCTTCCATGCTTCTATCTATACTGTTGCCTTAGCCCGGAACATCCTCTCTTTGCCTGAATGCACCCTCTTTTCTAAAGCCTCCCTTGCAACAGTGGACAGAATGATGATTTTGTGTGTCTTCTCTCATTCCCGACAGAGCCCTGGCTCTGTTAATTTCAGATGACTGTACTTACGTTTTAGTTTCTCTGCTAGATGTTGTGCTTCCAAAGGAGATAACTATGTGACCCAAATTTATATCTACTAGACAAAGAAAGTACCCAGCAAAATATTGTTCCTCAAAAATATTTTTGAATTAATTAATGAAGAGCTAGAAGAGGCCCTAAAGTACAACAATGATGCTAAAAGTTCATTGTCTTCTTCCCTTCCTGAATAATTCAGCCTAAAAGCCATTAAGTGGGGCTAGGCAAGAAAGGATACTCATAAGGGGGCTGGGGATACAGCTGAAATGGCCCAGAGCAGGGTGTCAGAGGCAAGCGAAAGAGGGTATCCAAGAGGCAGGGCAAGAAAGGAAGCTGGTGCAGCTTTAGATTTCAAGTGAGGTAAGAAGTGTATCCACACAGAGATGTGCTAAAAGACAAAAAGCTAACTTAAAGGGGCTCCCAGTAGCAAAAGCTAGGGGGAAAAAATGGAAAATGAAATAAATGATAGCAATAGTTGGTAATCTGTTGAATAAAATAGAAAACCATAAATCCATACTGATATAAATAAATAAATAAATTGAAGTTTGATTAAGAAAGAATGTAATATTTTCACAGACTCAAAGTACCTCCCACAAAGGAAAAATGAGTCATTTGAGGGGAGGAGACTAGCAGACACTTACCTTAATCAAGTGCATAAACATTATCAGAAACTTTATTAGAAATGGGACAAATGGAAGTTGTGCACCACCTATACAATGCAATAAGAAGACTAGTGCCCTTTGTTTGCTATTTCTGCCAAAGATACATGTCTTGAATGTAATTATGGGTGAACATCACACAAATCCAAATTGATGGACATTCTACAAAATAACTGACGTGAAATCTTCAAAGGTATCAAGATGATGAAGATCAAGAAAAGAAGGAGGAACTTTGCCAAGCTGAAAGAAATAAAAAAAACCATGACCACTAAAAATAACATGAGATTCTGAACTAGATCCTTTTACTATAAAGAATAATATTACCGGGACAATTAGCAAATCTGAATGGTGTCTGCATGTTATATGGTAGTAATGTAGCAATGTTAATTTTCTGATTTTGATGGTTATACTGAGAACATGTAGGAAAATGCTCTTATTTTTCAGAAATATACCATAGAGTGTTCAAAAGTGATATGACATCAAATCATTAATTTGCTCTCAAGAGAATCAGGAAAAAAGTTCTTTGTATTGTGCTTATAATTTTTCCGTAAGTTCAAGAATAAAAACAATAAAAATTGTGTTTATACATAAATTCTTCCTTGACACTGACAATCCATCATTACTGGAGAACCAGCCAGCCACCTTGGTTGAATGTGCACACTATTTGTACTAAGTATCAGAAATGAGATGTTTTTATTTTCTTTCTCCTTTGGTATATTTGAAGTATATCATTAGCTATAAAAAAAAAAAAGAAAACATGAAAAGTATACATATGTAATGTATACTTTTTACTTGACAGTCACTTTTTAAATTTTTTTAGTGTTTATTTTTGAGAGAGAGAGGGAGAGGGAGAATAAATGAGGGAGGGGCAGAGAGAGATGGAGACAGAACCTAAAACAGGCTCCGGGCTCTGAGCTGTCAGCACAGAACCCAAAGTGGGGCTCAAACTCCCGACCCATGAGACCATAACCTGAGCCAAAGTCGGACAAATTAACTAACTACTCAGGTGTCCCGATGCTGTATTTAACTTCCTTATATGAGTGTTAAATTTTCCTAGTAAGGAAAAAAATTATTTGGTTTTGTTTCAGTGCTGTTTTTTCAAATACTGATGGTAATGGTATTAAAGCCCTTATTCTCATGCCATATCCATATTTGCTTTCTGTGTTTTTGTACCACTGATAAAGTTAGTATGGTCACTCTTGGCCTGTGCTGTTTTGAAATAGAAATGGAATATGTCAAAGTCATCAAGCACTTAACATATGCTCATACCCTCAGAGGGGTCAGATGCAGCTGAAAGGCTATCAGACACTGGGCAGGCACAGGTGAGTTTCACCAGCTCCTTTGCCCAGTGAATCACCCTCCTAGGAAACAACATGCCCACTTCTATTTTAATTGCTCTATGTCCTCAATTCTAAGAACATGTATTTTAACATTTCTGAAATAAAGATTAATTTTGCAATCTATATCCAGTTTGCCATCTGCAAGGTACTAGTTATTGTTGTAACCAGTGTTATAACTAGTATTGTAATCTGTTATGGCCTATACACATATGAACTTAGCCTGATCTCTTGGAATAGATGGCTGAATATTCAGAGCTAGGAAAAGTTATCGTGAATCCATGAAGGATTGCCTCTCAAGGTCTAGACTAAACATCTGCCAATCAGAAGCATCGAGTTATTTCCGTTTCAGAGACTTTTTCAGAGATTCATAAATCAAATAAGGAAAAAGTAAAACAACATATTTAGATCACAGCATCACTGTGTACACTAAAAATGACTCAGGAGAAACATTAGGTTTTGAATATGACAAAGGTTTAGAATCAAACTTCAGGGTACAAAATAAATTTGCATAAATAATGTGATCGTCAGTGTTAAAAATTGTCTATCTTAACACATTTTAATCTTATAATTTATAAGGTGTATAGCTTATAAATGTTGGCATCATGGAACTGTTACAAAATAAAAACACCCATTTCGTAGATAATTTCCATAGACATAGTGACTGCAGCAGCTAACTGTTCTCTACATTATATTGTGCGGATAGTTCAACACAATCTCTGGATGCATTTCTGTCAGTCACACTTATCTTTGTTCTTTTGAATTTTTCTTTTCCACCTTCAACAGCAGAAGACCAGGTAAGGTCCAAGACCTAGTAATGTTCTGGATACATAGACAACACACATAAATATTTAATAATTATATGAGTAAATACATTCACTGAATCAGTTCATTCACATAAAAACAGAACGCATACTGATCCCTAAGAAAGTTAATACCAGCTCTGCCCTACCCTGCTTCTAACTTGAAAGATTTTCCAAGTCCCATTTTCATTTCTATTTATGTGACCTTTAAGCGCCTTACAATGGGAGTTCTTGAAGCTCTTTGAAAAACATGCATCTTATAGATCCTATTCAACTACAAAAGAAACTTGTCAGTTAGAGGATTTTATTCTTCAAATAACAGAACACCTGTCTGTTTTGAAAGCTAACCTATAAACCTATTCCTTTTTAGATTATATTTCATTATGCTGTTTTGATTAGAACTCTGTTTTACTATGCCCTAGGGTGCCAGTATGAAGAGTTAGGTTGAAATAAAATTCTGATTCATGGACTAATGAAAACCTTGATACTTCACTTCCAACATGACCTTTATCTTCACTCCAGTACTCTCATTCAAGGAATTAAAAGTCATACCTCGCATAGGGAATACCCATGTCCCTACATCTTCCCCCTTCTAGATGCCATTGTTTATAAATATACAGCAGATGTATATAAATAAGTATGTTAGACACAAAAAGGGTCGACTTTGGTCTCTCCAACCTGATCTACCCTTCTTCAACAGCAAAGATGCCCACAGCACGCACTTGCCACTTGTGAGTCAGCTTCTCCGGCTTTAGACTTCCTCTCTGCCAAGTGTGACCAGTAGTTCAATCTAACAAGAAAGGTTTAGGTCTTTATTCACTCCTGCTGATAAAATTGTATAAGCCTGGAGAAACAATGACATCTGGCCATGTGTAGCAACATGGATGGACCTTGAGGGTGTTATGCTGAGAGAAATAAGTCAGGCAGAGAAGGACAAATATCATATGTGTGCACGTATAGGAGGATTAGGAGGAACTTAACAGAGGACCAAAGGGGAGAAGAAGGGCGGAAATGGTGGGGGAAAGGGAGAGAGGCAAACCATGAGAGACTCTTGAATGCTGACAAAAACTGAGGACTGATGGATGTGGGGAGGAGGGTGGATGGGCATGGAGGAGGGCACTTGTGGGGATGAGCACTGAGTGTTATGTGGAAACTAATTTGACAATAAACTATTAGAAAAAAAATTGTATAAGCCTGAAAAAACAATGGTTTTGCCCATGTGGACACGGTACACAGATGGAAACTTCTTTTCTAAAAAAAGAAAAAGAAAAAAAACAACTTCATCTGACCCGAGTCATTTGGGAATTTTGAATACAATTCTCAGGTTAAAAAAATACTGAGACCTAGACAGAACCCTTAGATGTTTATTTCATAGGAAAAATCATACAAAATCAGTAACCATTAAGAAACAATAAACTATCTAACAAGGGGTTCGTATCCAAATATATTTAAAAAAAAAAAACCCTACACAATTCAACACCAAAATAATAAAAATAACAACAATAATAATCTAATTTAAAAGTGGGCAAAGAGCCTGAATAGACATTTTCCCAAAGACATACTGATGACAAAGAGAAGCATGAAAAGATACTCGACATCAATAATCGTCAAAATTCAAGTCACGACAACCACAATGAGATGTCACCTCATACTTGTCAGAATGGCTACAATAAAAAACACAACTATGGGGGCGCCTGGGTGGCTTAGTCGGTTGGTCGTCCGACTTTCGCTTAGGTCATGATCTCGCGGTTCGTGGTTTTGAGCCCCGCGTCGGGCTCTGTACTGACTGCCAGCTCAGAGCCTGGAGACTGTTTCAGTCTGTGACTCCCTCTCTCTGACTCTCCCCTGCTCACACTGTCTCTCTCTCTCTCTCTCCTAGAAATAAATAAAAATATTAAAAAAAAAAACAAAAAACACCCAACTATGCATTGATAAGGATGTGAAGTAAAAGATACCTCACAAACTATTGGTGGGAATGTAAATTGGTGTAGCCACTGTGGAAAAGAGTTTGAAGTTTCTTCAAAAAATTAAAAATAGAAATACAATATGATCCAGTAATTCCACTTCTAGGTATCTACCCAAAGAGAGCAAAAACACTAATTCAAAAAGATATATGCACTCCTATGTTTATTGCACCATTATTCAAAATAGCCAAGCAACCTAAGTGTCTACTGATAGAAAAATAGATAAAGAAGATGTTGTATACACACACAATGGAATATTACTCAACCAAAAAAAGTATATCTTGTCATTTGTGACAATATGGATGGAACTAGATAGTATGATGCTAAGTGAAACAAATTAGAGAAAGAAAAATACCACATGGTTTCACTTACATGTATAATCTACAAAAACAAAATAAAGGAGGAAAAAAACAAACAAAAAGCAGAAACAGACCCATTAATACACAAAACAAAATGCTGGTTGCCATCAGGGAGGCATGGAGAGGAATAGGTAAAAAGGGTGAAGGGAGGGAGGTACATATTTCCAGTTACATAATAAGTTATGGGGATAAAAGGTACAGTATAGGGAATATAGTCAATGGTATCATAAAAGCATTGTACGTAGTCTAGTCTAACGTATAGATTTGTTACATCACTATGTTATACACCTGAAACTAATGTAACATTGTAGGTCAACTATGCTTCACTTTAAAACAAAACGTATCAAGGCACCTGGGTGGCTTAGTTGGTTAAGTGTCCAACTCTTGGTTTCTGCTTAGGTTATGATCCTCAGGGCTCAAGAGTTGAAGCCCCACATCTCCCTACATACGACTCCCGCTGACAGTGTAGTGCCTGCTTGGGATTCTCTCTCTTTGCCGATCCCCACTGCACGTGCATTTTCTCTCTCTCTCTTTCTCTCTCTCTCCCCAAAATAAATAAATACACCTTTAAAAAAAAACATAAAATATGAGAAAGAATTTTTAAATGGGCAAGTTAAAAAAAAGAAACAAAATGAGCCATCTTTATTTTTATTTCGTTTAATTTCATTTTAGAGTATGGGGGAGAGGGAGAGAGAGAGAAAGAGAATCTGAAGCAGGCTCCACATTTTATAAAACCTTATTAATCAAAGACAATGTTTGTAATATATTAAATTTTAAAAACAATTTTAAAATTAATATAGACAGTGTAATGTTAACTTTATTTTATATAAATATATATATTTCTTTTGTGTGTGTGTGTATACATAAACAGGCCAGGCCAGAAGAAACATATCAAAATAGTAATGGTATTTATTAGTGATCTCTGGGTAATAGAATTATGCATAATTTTTATTTTCTTCCTCAGTTTCCTAGAGCTTTCCCATTCCTCTATAATAAACAAATTAATACTCTGTAGTAAGGAAAATCATACATTATATTTTCCTTTCAAACTTCTTTGTCATTCTGAGTCCCATAGCCATCATTCAATTCAATAAACATAGTTTGAGGATGAAGTTGAGCTAGTTTTTAAAAGTGTTCTTTTATCATTTTGATCATTACCACCAAAAAAATTTATGACTGATAGAGAATTTTAAAAAGTTTTATTATATACTTTGATGAATGACTTAAATGTAATTATTGCTAATGACAGAGTTGCTCTGTGTAATTTACATATACTACTTACAGATTCATACCACATGACATAAGATATTTGATGTCTTATTTCCCACTGTATTTTATGTCTTGTATACAATAGATAGTCAACAATTCTTAAGGAAAGAATGAAGGATGGGAGGGAGGGAGGGAGAAAGGAGTACTTGTACACTTTCATACTAAAATGGGTATAATCTTCTGTTACGCTATGTCTATGAAAAACTTTTATTTGACTTCTATCATGTCGACTTATGTCATATTTTTCCAAAATATAACCTATTGAACAAGACAGAAACAAACTGGAATGGTTTTCTTAAGCCTCAGAGTAAAGCAGTGACACAGGAAGCTCACACGTATTATCTCAAACACTCTTGGCTCCATCATGAATCCTGTGTTAGACATGGAAATAGAGGCTATTTGTGACATCCCTACTTTTCCCAGAACCATTTTGCGAAAAGGCAAGCATGCAAGTGAGAATGTGGCTGAGCCCTCGGTTCTGGGGTTTCGTGTTGGACGGCTCATTCTGTCCTACAACCTGGCTTCTCTCATTCCTCTCGCTGCGTTCCTTGTCTCTGTGTGCCAGTTGGCCTGCAGCTGCTACTGACTCGTTATACAAGACTGGCAGTGTGTTCTGGAGAAACAAAATACCAAATTACACAGATTTAGCAAATATATGTGAAAGACAAAAGAAAAGTAGGGCGGAATTTGGTTTAGGCAGTCCTTTGTTAAATAAACTCAATCAACTTTGTTTCAGATGATCGTGTCCAGAGTTGGAAGTTTGGGAGAAGCGAATACATTTTTTTAGAGTCTCAGTAAAGTCATAAACTTTGCTGAAAATTTAAGAAAGTAGGCATTTTAAAATATAACAATAGAATATGCATAAAAGTTCCACAACATTTCTTCAGAAATGTCCTGTGTTGAGTCTCACTATTGGGGCTCAAGCTAAAAGCCATTGGTCACCTTCAGTGGAAATAAAAGAGTGGCTGATGGTTTGGGGAAAATATACACCAGCAGTCAACGCATTTTCTCCCAGTACAGTTCACCTGAGTGATCTGAATAACTTTCCTTAAGAGGCAAGAAGGAGGTTAGTACATCGTTCATTTTTTTAAGAAGGGATGGTTTCTATCAGAGCTGATAGTTAATGGGATGAATGAAGATAGCACAGAAAATAGGAAAAACTGGCCTTCTGAATGCACCATTAAAAGTGAACAGCCTCACTGCTGTATGCAGTTGGTTTTGAAATTCTCATGACTGGAAGTCAAAAATGTAAGAAGTTAATATACTGTTCAGGGATAAAGTGCACTTCTGATGTTCAGAGAGGATGTTTTCAAGGTGAAGCCGAAGCCTATAAACAAACAAAAAAGCTACACCAGCTGTATTAAAAATCGTATCCATATAAATTCTTCATTGCTCAAAATGTCAGACTGAAAGCAAAGCCACATGTTGCCTTGCTCCATTGCTTATAGTGGCAGCTTTTAAATCCCTGCCTTCCTAGGAAGTGACCTCATCAGAAAATCTTATAACACTGTCATGTGGGGAAATCCTTATAACATTTGGGTTAATGCGCTTACACTGTAGGAGAGGTCTCCAAGAACATTTAATAATCAGAAAGTCCTAAGGGGACTTGATGTTAGCTGGGTCATGGAAGGATTTCTCTCAGTGCACATCTGGGACATTTTGTGGCATATTCTGTAGCAGGCCACGTGACTTCATAGTTAAAATATAGTGCTGAAAGTTACGAGAGTTTGGGGATCATATAGCAACTGAGCTATTGACCGATGAGCTGACCCTAGACAAGTCATGACCTTGTGATACTTCAGTCAGCTTAGCTATAAAATTGGGCACAAAGGCTGGACTTTACCAAAACCAGATGTTCTCCAGTTCTTTCTTCAACTAATATCTTTTTCTTCTAATGTGGCTGTCAAGTCTCAATTTTTTTTTCATATATGGAAAGGCAACAGCATACTACAGTCTACTCCCACAATAAGATTTTGGACCAGAGAGATAATGTCCAAGAACAATAGCTTAACCCAGTCCACAGCCCAGTACTCTCCCACATGCCCCAGTTTATGTCTGTCAGAGAAGTTGCAGCAGCCTATACACACTCGGGGCCCATAGTCTTAAGTAAGTTAAAATTAGAATCATTTCTTTGTATTCCTATGAGAGTCCCTAGAAGGGATATAAGTCACAGAAAAGCCACAAATCACAGCGTAGACTTGCGCACTCCCCCCACCCCCAACTTAGCTCACCGCATTTCTAAGTTGTGGTTCCATCACCAACATGGGTGATAGATACCAGCTTCCTCCTCTTAAATATAAAAGAACCTCATTTAACTGACTTTCCTTTAATCCAACTTCCTCGAATAACCGGTGTTCTTCATTTCCTCTGAAAAACATGCAAGTGATGCCAGCTTCTGGTTACAGAATCCTCTGGAATACCTGTTCCCTTCTCCCATCCCAGGAACTGTTGGGTTACCAGGAGTCAGTTGAGTTTGTACCCAAACACTTTGTGCTAGTTGCATTTAAAGTACTTCCAGTACCTCCTAAAATGGATAAGGAGTGCAAAAAGAGAATTATTGTTTCTATTAAAAACTGAGGTGATTATTTTGGAACAGCTCCATAGGGATGAGTTACCTTTTTAAAATAGTTATAAAATTAGATAAAACTTCACAAGGATTCTATCTTCAGGTTGTTCTGCAAGTATGTTTAAGTTCTCCATTTTAAAGAAAGAAAATGCTCTATAGTGGTGCTTCCTGGAATAAAGACCATCAGGATTCCAACCAGCCAACCAAATATTAAAGAAAAGGCCTTTGACCTACATCAAAAGATTGGCAAACATATGTGCATGCCTTTTAAGTTCAAATAATATGTATGTATAGCATGTATTTATATGCATAAATACGTATATGGAGATAGATACATTTTACATGTCAAATAACTTTGACTACATTTAACGAATAAATGATCAATTCTAATCTTATCAGATAATGTCTGAAATATTTTATTATTTTCCTGATTGGTGTCATCCAAACCGGTTGGAGGAGAGGCTAGTTTTCCGACTTCTCTGCCATTCAAGTGTGGCTCAGGCAGATCTCATCTGGACTACGGAGTAGGCATTTCAGGCAGCAGAAGCTCACCCCTCTTCAGCAGAGCCACATGGCAGGAAGATTTTCTGTGGGGCCGGACGCCAGGCCGAAGGCAGCCCGGCCATGGGGGGAAGCTTCATTTAATACAACAGCTCCCCTCCGCTCAACACTCGTACTGGCCTAGCAAGGAGAAGCCAAGCCCTGATCATGCCAGATTCCTGCTGCAGGGGAAGAAGCCACAGCACATTCCAATTGGACCAAACACCCATAATCTCCCCTTCATAGACTCAAAACAATCAAGGGCCAACTGTAGCATTCAAACCTAGATAGTGGAGTCTCCTGTCCCTGGCATTTGGAACCGTATAGTTCATTAGAAAATGCAGTTGATTCCAAATTCCAAGAGTTCTCCATCTGTACTCTCCACCAGAAATATAAATAAACAAAAGAATCATGCATTTTACTAATCTCTTTGAAAACTGTTGACTCTAGGCTGCTGGTAGGTAAACGCTCCTTTTTTGTCAATAGTGGCAAAAAAAAAAACCAGTAGCAAAAAATGATGAGCAATATTTTCGTGCTCTAAAACTCAGACTGAACCATTTTTAGAAAGAAAACGATTGCCTGCAGATTCTGGTGACTCTTTGGGAACTTTTAAGGTGGTTAGACCTGAGAAGTTAACAGTCACTCCCCATAGCTGACCCAAGACGAAGGAATATTCTGGATAGCAACAAAACCACAAGGCACTTATGGGACAAAATTACACTGTTCATGGGCTCTTGCCACTGCCCTATAAAAATATAGAATAAGCGACTGCAGGACTGCTTTCATCTGACCCTATTATGCTAGCTTCCGAGTGACACTAAAATACAGCACAAAATTTGGAACTAAAGGAAAAAACATTTGGAAAACATTGACATATACAGGTAGTAACACTTTTAGCAACTCTTGGAGCATTTGATCATATGCCAGCTGCCTCCAGCAGCTTGCCACACTATGGGAAAATCTAGACCCAGAGAGCCAAAGACACTGTAGCAGAAGCCACAGTGACATTATCACTGAGATCGGCAGCAACATGGGGTCGTGGGAGTAATCCTACCTGAGAAACTCAACATTCTCCCAGAAAATGCCTCATTTATTTTTCTTTAGACATCGTCATGGACTCTTTCTGGCTGTCCGAGGTGTGAATCTAGCCCAGATATTTCTTGTGATGCAAGATCCTTTAGCCAGAACCTGGAGCAGTCACCCAGCAGACTTTTTCTCACAGTATGAAGCAATTAAAACAGACTTCAGCCATGTTCTTTACAGGGAAGAATTTGGTTTAATAAATTTTTCTATGTTCTGTATGAAATGAAGTACATTTTTTCAATTGTCTGGGAGTTTGGTCTATTACAAATATGAGCAAGTTAAACTCTTTCGGCCTACAGTTAAAAAAACAAATAAACAAAAGAACACCTCTCTAGAACTGGGATCTAAATGTAGGAAATGTAAATTTCCTGCATAAATTGTATGGAGAGTTTGAGACCTCTGGATCTCAAGTCTCAGCAAAAATACTTCCTCCAGGCTGAGATTCTCAACACACCGAGGTGGCTCATTCTAACACAGGCTGCCACTACAGTAGGTTAGGCAATATGCCTTAACAAGTCACCTTATCCCAGGAACCAACTCTAGGTGGATATTATTTGTACATTTGAAAACTGCAGGGATGGCTGTAAAATAATGCATCATTAGGCATTACATATACTAGTGAATACAGCTGGGACATTTGATCAGCTTCTCAGCCTCGGTTTTCTCTGTATAACCAAAGAACATTGTACTGGCAGAGAGGCACATACTTTACAGAGAATAAGAATCACCTGGAGAGTTTGATATGCAGGCAGATGCAGTAGGTGTAGAATGAAACCCAGATCACCTGTGCTTAACGAGTCTTCCAGGTGATTCTGACACTGATGGGCTGTAAACCACACCTGTTGAAACGGAGCTCAAGGTTCCTAGGAACACCTGCATTCTAAGTATCCACCATATTAGTCAGTCTCTAGCAAATGGAACTAAGGAAATATCTTCTTGCATGAGAGTAAACCAAGTGAAGATGACAAATTTCCACAAGAAATTTGTCCTTATTATTTTCCTTATTATCATTGGTATCCATGTGGTTGTGGCATTTATTGAGCAGCCTAGGCACATTTGTACATGCAGACCAAGAAGGTCACATAGCACTACCCTTTAAATCTAGGGAAATAAAAGATACTTAGAGTCAATTATTTTTCAGAGCCAAATTTTATTATAACAATTTATGATACACACTTCACCCTCTATGTTTTATAAAATCCTTTCCATAGAAAAGAAGATTAGGGAGCAACCTACCACAGCACTGCCTGTTGCCAGGAACTGCATTCTGTGCTGTATTAAGTTCTATTCTTGATCGCCTCGTGCTATATTCAGCCACAAATTATATGTATATTATAGGACATTCAGACTGATGTGAGCTCAGAAGGCACCTGTATGAAGCTTTTCAAAAGAAGAATAATAAGTTTTACTAGATGTGACAAACCTTATAAAAGTTAAATAATGTCACACTTTATAAGCATTTCATTTAATACTTCTGAACACATGGAGGGCATTGAGGATGATATTTAATTTTTTCCATATGTGGATTTAATACCACACAAAAGTTTCAGTCCCAGATTGCTAATTTTCCACCATGTGGTAGCCATTTAGTTGAATTTTTTAAAACACTTACCAAATTACAGAGTAGAGTTTCAGAGGCAACAGCCATGAGTAGGTTTAGGGTATATGGTGTCCCTCTGGCTTAGTCCTGGGTCTCATGAAGAAGCAGTAAATCTTGACAGTATTTTTATGACAGCACTCACTGGTTTTTATAGGAATGAAATGTGAGTTTGCAAAACCACATGCTAATGTACTTCTAAAAATAGATTTGATTACTGTGATTCCTTCCAAATCTGACCATTTTAGCCACCTACAGAAATAGAGGCAAACATCTAAATTCAGCCCTTTTAGAACATCTATGGATCACAAGGTCTTCAAAGAAAGCCTTACCAGCAATTTGAAAAAGTGAGCTGAACCCACAGTCTTAATTGATCATTCTTGAAAAGTGACCTCATATATGTCATTTAACATCTTCTGTGATATATTCAGCCTATATATGTGTGTGTATGTATATACATATATATGTATATATATGAGATATATATATGTATATATGAGATATGATATATATATACATATCTCAAGATAATAAGATTTTCCTTCATTTTCATGCCGCAAGAAAGAGTTATACAGTGAGGTTAAAGGAAAAACACCTCCCAAAACCAAACAAGGTTTATCTTCTATAAGCAGAAACAGGGAACTTGGATCTTGTAGAGTAGGAAAGGCCAAGGGTCTATTTATTCATTTTTGTATTATTCTAAAACAGCTTTGAGTAACTAAATCAACTTCATGAAGAAATTCTTAAAAAGAGACAAAACCCCATAGCAGGGTGTGGGGGTCAGTAAGTGAAGACACAAATCATTCTCTACCAGGGACACCATCTAATGTGATAAATGCACATGAAGGTACTGTGAAAACATTAAAGCCCCAGCCAAATGTTAGTAATTATTATTAACCCAGTGAGACTGACCAGAAACCTGGAACCACTAGTTAGAGCTTACATCTGGATTCTATGGTCAGAAACAAAGATGCCGCACTGTGCACCTATTTGATGATTCATGCCTATCTTGCCCAGAAGAAAAACTACCCTTTCAAAATCATCAACTCCTGGGGAAACATATTTTATTTCCCAGAACCAATTACAGTTAATTCTCCTGAGTTCAAGTGGTTTGGAACCAAATCTATTTCACACATAAGTGAATACCCTGGACAACTTACCCAGGAAAACTCAAAATATATACTTGGGACTCTCTATGGAGCCTCATAACACAGCGTGGGCAACAGGCATAGCAATCCAATTTTCAGGCCTGCAAAATTAGTGGGAGCAGCCGTGATAGCAGGATAAGGGGTATGGAGGGGAGCTGTCCAGTGAGAAAGCCTTTCTGCCAGGATTCTGGAATGATCTCTGCCATCCCGCTGCCAAAGAGTATGTAATGGAATCAAACATCATATACTCTTCTATTCAAACAAAGAAAATGTACCATCTCTATTCTCTATAACTAATTGAGACTTTCTCTGAAACCTCCATCATACTAGGTTACCAAACTCCACAGTATGTCTAAAGTTTCAAGAAAGAATGTAGTCAAAATCTTATTTGTGCTCAGTAATATAGTTTGTGTTTTCAGAATATAGCAAATTTATTAATTATATTACATTTTTCACTGCAAGTGATAGTAATAAAAGACAGTACCAGAAAAAAAAAAACCTCATCCTCAAGAGCAGATTTGGGGGGTTAATTATCTAGACGATATCTTCGAATACATACCTCATGATATGCTGACCTGAATTTATGGATACTCTTGGTGTAAGGCAGAAAATTAGTTGTCTTTTGTAAATGTAGATAAACATCATTTTAACCATAGCTCTTCACTAAAATTTGTAGTAAAAAATTACAGGGGCGCCTGGGTGGCTAAGTTGGTAAGTGTCCAACCTCTTGATTTCAGCTCAGGTCATGATCTCATGGTTCGTGAATTCAAGCCTTGCATAGGGTTCTACGCTAATTCTCTGTCTACCTCTCTCTCTCTCGTTCTCTCTCTCAAAATAAATAATTAAACTTAGGGAAAAAAGTCTTCTAATCCAGTTTTATCCCACCAAAAATTACCCTTCTAATGTACCTAGTGCTTATGTCTTTTTTATCTCATATGCCATTCCCCACTGAAAGAAACCAAGGCTCCTTACAGAAACGGGTGATTTCAGAGCTAGAGTGGAGTAGACACAAGGTGAGCTTGGACCATCTTGTTATGCAGGAAAGTAAGAAAGTGCCATTGGAAAATGACGGGGTGTCCCAAGAACACAGGGAGCAGCTGATAGAGGTTCTACAGGCCCGGTCTGGGAACATTCCAACACTCAAATAATTAAGGACAGTAATGAATTATAGACCATCGAAAACGCAGAGTTAATGAGTCCAAACAAATAATAAAAAAACAAGTCAGTGGGAGGAAAGAGGGCTCTTGCTACAATAGAACACTGAGGGGCGCCTGGGTGGCTTAGTCGGTTGAGCGTCCGACTTTCGCTTAGGTCATGATCTCGCGGTTCGTGGGTTCGAGCCCCGCGTCGGGCTCTGTGCTGACTGCCAGCTCAGAGCCTGGAGCCTGTTTCAGTCTGTGACTCCCTCTCTCTCTGACCCTCCCCTGCTCACACTGTCTCTCTCTCTCTCTCCTAGAAATAAATAAAACATTAAAAAAAAACAATAGAACACTGAGTGTTGATTGGTAAACATGGAGGAAGTGGTGAACATAGAAAATCATGATCTCGCAGCCATCATAATAAGCTTTAGTTCAGGGGTGTGTCACCCATAGATGCCAAATCTCGGGGGAAGGTTTCATGAACACTAGAATATTTTCAGTCTCTCCAGGTAGCTTATTAGTCACATATTGGGGCGGCGGGGGAAGGGGGCAGTCTAGGGATAAACTAAATGCCCTGACCAGGTTATCAAAATGAATATCAATCTCAAAGGGCAGATGGGCATCCGGTGCCTCTGGAGAAGAGCACACATCATTTCTGGCCTCGAATTCATAACCTGAATGGAACCTCGAGGAGCCATCTAACAAACCCGAAATGTGAAACCTCTTTTTGAAAAAGGGACTGTATTCTTCAAAATGTCAATGTCCTCAAAGGCAAAAATAGGCTGTGGAAATGTTGCTCCCAGTTTCAAGGAGACTAAAGAGACACGACAATCTGTTCTTAAACTGGATCATGTTCTGCAGGGGGCAAAGGGCTGTGAAGGACATTACTGGGTCAAATGACAAAATCGGAAAATGGATAGCAGATTAGATAAAATTATTGTAACACTATTAAGTATAGTAAAGTTGGTAATTGTACTGCACTTAAAATATCCTTATTCTTTAGAAATACACACTGAAGATTTTAGGGCCATGATGCATGCAATTTACTCTGAAATGGTATAACACACAAAAAAGAAAAACTCTTTAAAAGGCCCACATACACACAGAGAAGGGTAGAAGAGAGAAAGCAAATGATAAAGCAAATGGAACAAAATGTTAATGACAGGTTGGTTAATCCGGGTAAAGGGTATACTGCGGTCCTATTAATTATTCTTATTCTTCTCGCATTGCTATAAGTTTGAAACTTTTCAAGTTAGAAGTTTTTAAAACTTCTTTCCTTCCTTTACACGGATGGTATCCTCTGGTGGCTTTACTAGGAGCTGCACTTTCAGAAAAAAAATATATCAGATCACTTTATGGATAAAATAAACTTCATAATGTTTTTAGATAATCTTTAACAAGAAACCACAAAAACTAATAAAGTTAAGGGAGGAATTAAACATTTGAAAAACAAACTGCCAATTTACATCTAAAAGCATGAGGCTTGATTTGATCAAGAAAAAAAAAAGCCAAAATATAATGGCAAAAGAGTTAAAATGTAAACTTGGAAAACATAAAACTAATAGAATGCGCAAATGTGTAAATAGCTCTTGGACAAAGCTTGCATTTCTCTGCCATGTGGAACATAAAAGCACTGTATTCTTGCTTAAATGATCAAGGTTCCTTTAGAAGTCTATGACAAAATCCCATGAGGCTTTTTCAGATAAAAGTCAGCATTCACTCATTGTCACCTTCACAACCAAAATTATCTTCTGAAAACTGGGGAGGTACCTCTAGCCAAGCAAAACTCTAACCCTATAACAGTACTCTTGAGAGTGTTCCTGGCACCGTATTTCCCATGAATTATCCAACACACTCTAACCACCCATTAAAATGCAAAAGTCTACTTTACTACAGTGTGAAGACTGTGGAGGCAGATGTTCTCTGCAGGCAGGTAAACTGCAGAAATACAGAATCCTTATCTGATTACATAACCTTTAATTCAATTTGCTCTAACACTCAGGGCCATGCCCTACCTACAATGGTCCTTCTGAAAATGGAAGGTGCCCTCTGGGAAGAAGCAATGCTGCAGCGGCTTTAGTGATTCTGTAGGTTGGTGGGTTCAGCTGGGTGGTTTTTCCATTCCATGTGATAACAGCTGGGAGCTCCCTTGATCTGGGGCTCAGGGTTGCAATATCCAAAATGGCTCATGTGTATGGGTGGCATTGGTACTGGCTATCAGCTGTCAGCTCATCTGGGGCACCTACCCCAGAGCATTTTGATTTTCTTACAAATGGCCTCTCCATACAGCTTGGGCTTCTCACAGTATGGCAGGTCGTTTCCAAGAGCGAGAATTTCAAGAACAAGCAGTGCTGTGGGTCAACGCAGTCAGAAGGCCAGCTTGGATTCAAGTGGAGGGGACATAGATTCTGCCTTCTGATGTGAAGAGTAGCAAGCACGTGCAAAGGAGAAAGGAACGTTGGGGACCATCTCGGGAGATTAGCCGTCACGCTGTACAGCCGATACCCTGGCCACCTGCTGACATCCCTTTCCTGGAATGCTCTGCCCTTTCTTGCTGGATTCGCAGTGGAATCAGGTTCCGTCCAAACTCCAAATCACCTGATCCTTGAGCTCATTTTTCTGGCAGTCCTGGCATTCTGCACCCATAAGTCCTGGAGAGTAACAAGGGTCTACTTACCCACATTTAAATACGTGTTTTAAAAATAATTCTTTCCAGGGGCGCCTTGGCTGGCTCAGTCGAGAGAGCAAGTGACACTTGATCTTGGGGTTGTTAGTTGCAGCCTCATGTTGGGCACGGAGTTTACTTAATAAATAAATAAATAATTCTTTCTGAAAACCTCTCTTTGAATCCATCACCTTGCACAGTTCAGTTGTCCAAGTGCTAGTCCTATCTTTCCCCTATGGTATTCTCATCTGCCAGTCATTATAAATTAGCATGTCAAAAACTCACATTTATGTGGCACAACATCACACCCACAACATGATTTGTGCCTTCGGTGAAAGAGTTATACTTCAAAGGCAGGCGTCATTAGTAAATGGTGGAATTTCATTACACGGCAAAAGTCCTTTTTGCCGGTAAAAATAAAACACTCACTAGCAATACTTCAGAGCTTGCCTTAACCTCTCATAAAATACAAACGATAAGGCAGAAAAGGAGGAAAATATGTTTCTAATCTGTGTTAAATCTATTCCCACTGTGAGTAAATCACTTTTCTTTAGATTTACAAGAGTTTTCCTATAAATGCATGACACTGCCTTTGAGTAATTGCTGCCTAATAAATAGCTCTAACTTTCTCCATTCTTTATCAGTGAGGGCCAAAATGCCCAGCAAAATGATTCATTTGTAGAAGGTAGCCATTCTCAGCATGAATCTATGAGGACACAGCTCGGTGCAAGGTCACAACTGAATTAGTGTGGCAGGGGCCCTACATACGATGCTGTGAGAAAAAAATGTAACCCTCTTATGAAGCACTCTTTCCAGGAAAGGGGATTATCTCCCGCTGTAGCCATGCCAGTCACTGGGAGTGCTCAGATGCTCACAGAAAAAAACTCAACGTCTAGGACTTCAAGCAACATCTGCTTGTGACCCCCAGACACCACAAGCTGTAAAAGATGATTTCAGAATTCCAGAGGTAAGAAGGTAATAGCAACTACAAATGGGATTTTTCTTACCGGATGAACAAATGCAAAGAGTTACAGACAATGATATTAGAGAGAGGGAGAAATTAGAAGTCATATGTGTTTGAAGTTAGAAGACACAGTGAAAGTATGATCAACATTATCTTATAATAATTTTCAACAACGTAACTGCACACATGAATATGGTGCTGTGTACTCCTTCTTTAATTCTCGTGTTCTCACAGTCTTTCAAATAAGATTGACACTGGGTACTAATTTTATTTTTAAAGCATTTTCACATTTTCCTCACGCAGCCCTGAATGGAGATCAGGGTAGGGATTGTTCCTGTTGGAATCAGGCCTCCAACATTCCCTGAGAGAATCCCATCTAAGCAATTCAGCAAGAAAGTGAATGATACACATACTGAGTTTTGTTTTTTCACTATTTTATTATATAGAAACAGAATGCAAAACAAATAAGCAAAAAACCCAACCAGAATGCAAAAATAAAGACATTTTGGAACAAATTAAAATATATTTGCTTCATGTGGACACTGGGAATCAGCTTCCTTCCCATGGTGAAAGAAAACATATCCATTTAAGAATAGGTTTGATTTTTGAACAACGCAGGGGTTAGGGATGCTGTCAAAAATCTGAGCATAACTTTTGACTCTTCAGAACGTAACCACGAATGGCCTGCTATGAGCGGAAGCTTACCGGTAACATAAACAGTCACTTAACACATATTTTACATATTATATGTATATATACTGTATTCTTACAATAAAATAAGCTGGAAAAAAGAAAATGTTATTAAGAAAATCCTAAGGAAGAGAAAATACCTTTATAGTCTCATACTACATTTACTGAAAAAGAAGTCTGTATATAAGTGCAGTTCAAACCCATGTTGTTCAAGATCAACTGTATTCTCTTTTAAAATGAATATAATAATACCTGAAAAGAAAAGATGTCATCATTACCGTTAAAATCCTTTTGTGAGATAAAATGTCCTAACAGTCATCAAGAAATAATTCATTGCCAGGGTGTCTGCGTGTTTCAGTCACTTAAGCAGCTGACTTCAGCTCAGGTCATGATTGCATGGTTCATGGGTTTGAGCCCTGCATCGGGCTCTGTGCTGACAGCTAGCTCAGAGCCTGGGGCCTGCTTCTGATTCTGTGTCTCCCTCTGTCTCTTGCCATGCCCACTCATGCTGTCTCTCTTTCTCGCTCTCAAAAATAAATGAACCTTAAAAAAAAGAAGTAACTCATTGCTGAGAGAGACAAACCAAGAAACAGACTCTTAACTATAGAGAAGAAACGATGGTTATCAAAGGAGAGGTAGGTGGAGGGATGGGTTAAATAGGTGATGGTGATTAAAGAGTGCACTTTTCATGATGGGCAGCAGGTGATATATGGAAATAGTTGAATCACTCTATTGAACACCTGAAACTAATATAACGCTGCATGTTAACTATACTGAAATTAAAGTTTTTAAAAAAGAAAAAAATCATTGCCCACTTCTTAATGGTAAGCAAACAATTACATTTAGTGATAAGATTAAGTAATGTGACTTAATCATTTATTTTATTACAAATGCCCGCATCACAATCTGGATAATGTATTTTTAGAGGGGGATGATGCACTTTTAATTTCTAACTTAATCTTTACAAGAACTCAGAGCCCCCTGGGGTGGGCAACTTGCATTTATACTAATGATCTGAAGGACAGCTGTCCCCAGCCAAATGAAGGCAAGCATAGAGAAGAAAGGGGATCCAAGATTATCAGGATAATGCATCTACAGAATGCCAAATTGATTGATTTTCCTTGAATCAGGCAACCGGAATTCACCAGCAGGATGCAAAACTGCTTTAAAATATGGTCTTGCCGAAAAGATCCAGGTTTGCCGGCAAGGTAGAACTGAATTCATCAGGTTTATGTTACAGCAACCCCACAGGGTGAAAACAGAGCCAACCTTCTCCTGTTAACCTGCATAGTTTCATGGATTTAACTTTTGTGTTTTCAAGGCCAACTTCTATAGCCTATAGAAAGGTATTTTACATTTTACTTGTCACTCCCTATTCTTTAAAAGCGGGGAAGCAACTTTGCGAGAAATAGTAAAATTATGAGAATAAACTGGAAGAAATGTTTTGGATAAAATGCTGGTAACATTTAAAGCAAATTGCTCTGGTATAAATTCAGTCCTGTACCAGTGCCATCTCATAGATCACAGAGTAGATGGTCGGTGAAGTTGATGGGATATTGATTCCAGCAGGAAAATAAAAGGCTATAAAACAAAAGATGATTAACATGAAATCGTTGAGTGAAGCAAAGTCTTAATAGACTGGGAGTTGTTAAATAAAACAGAGAGTGGGGAAAAGAACTGAGCTCTCAGATCGCTTACAATGGAATTCCTTTTCATTATATATTAAAATTCTCCTGTGTGTTTTTACTTTCCTGGATATTATCAATCCATAGTCACCCAGTGAAAAACACCTGAAATTAACATGTGGGGGGAAAAGTAACCAAATCTGGGACACATCATCAATCAGAGAGAAGGCAATTCAGAAAGCAAAGGTAATTAGGGCCTTAGAAACCTATAAATATTGTCAGAAAATAAAGTTTTACTTTATTTCTTTCATTTCACAAAGCCCCACTAATGTTTGCTACTTATACCATGTGCAACTTTTTTTTATAAGCGTTGTTGCAATGCAGTTTTATGAGTTGATTTGTTGCTTAAAATATGCAGTACTCAATGAACAGATATATTTCTAAAATATTCTTCAAGTGAATTTCCAGAGCCAAGTCATTTTTTCAATCAAAGTCACCCTACCAAGGAAACACACTCCCCATTTCCTCTGCCTATCAAGATACACACACCACCACCACCACAATTCCTAATATTATAATATCCCAAGGTATTATTACCAAAGAAGCTTCCTTTGCTCAGAAAACTGGTCATCAATGAAGCATTAAGGCTTTCCTTCCATAAAAAAAAAAAGAGGCAGCTTTTCTGAATCAAAGTGAAAGGGATTAGGAAAGTAATTGGAGAGTTTATCGTGTCCAGTCAACTACTGGGGATCAGTGGATAAAGGGACAACCTCAGTTCTCCATGTGCCAACTTTCAAAAGCAGAAATGCTGATCTCCATTGAACAAATTCACATTCCTGCTTATGGGAGAACTTTTTCCAGAAGATCTCAAGGGCCCTGTGGTACATGCAGATAAACAGTAAAAACACGAAACTATTAAAACAAGGTTTGCATTGAGGATTTTGCCTTGGTAGAGCCCACTAAACGATTGATAAAGGTTAACATAACCTCTGTAGAGCTTCTAACTATTTCCATACTACACAAAATATCAATGACCGAAAACACTGTCTGATATGAGCGAGATTTGACAAAAAGTCTGATTATACAAGGCAAGTAGATATAATCACTCAGTACAAGTTGCCCCAAGGTTTCTGAGTTTTTTTTTTTTTAATGTTTTATTTATTTCTGAGAGAGAGAGAGAGAGACAGTGTGAGCAGGGGAGGGGCAGAGAGAGAGGGAGACACAGAATCTGAAGCAGGCTCCAGGCTCTGAGCTAGCTGTCAACACAGAGCCTGACACGGGGCTCAAACCCACCAACCATGAGATCATGACATGAGCTGAAGTCGGATGCTTACCCGACTGAGCCACCCAGGCACCCCCCAAGTTGCCGTTTTTACCCATTTCATGTGAGTTTCCCCTTTGCTATTGAGGAAGTAGCTTGAGGCAACAAACCCAACTCTTTGTACACAAAGAATTCATTCTTTGTACACAAGTCTCTCTGATTTAATTTACAGCTCCCTGATATAGCAAACATACAGGATGCCTAGATAAATTTGAACCTTTAAAAATAAGGAATATTTAAATATGAAAATATTTCATGCAGTATTTGATATGTACTTATAATTTTAAAAGTTATCCATTGTTTACCTGATATCCAAATTTAACTGGGTGAACACTTTAGTAAACTTATTCCATACTCGCTTACATTGTATTTTATACGTTGTATTTTAGAACATACACTACCTTGAAAGGAAATAAGACAGCTGTCAGGGATAGAAAACTGGAAAAATGCCAATTTGTGAATGAGAAAATATACATGAAAACCATTTATAAGCTTATAAAGTGTAACACTGGTAGTTCTGAATGGGTCATGGTAGAGAAGAGGAAAGGAAGAATTAGAACCATTGAAATACTTTCTCTCAGATTGAAACCAAAACACTGTACAAATATTAGGGAGAACTTCCCAATTTTAAGTTTTAAATCAGAAGACAGTGGTTATACGCTCTGAGATGGAAGTGACCTAGGTTTGAACCACAGCTCTGCCACTTCCTGGATGTCTGATCTTAGACCAGGTACTTAACCTCCCTGAGCCTTCCCTTTTTCAAATTTAAAATGAAAGTGGCAATACCCACCTCATAAGGCAAGTGTAAGTATGAAAGGAAGTACAGCCTCTCTTTAAAGCACTTAGAACATTATCTGATAGTCAGTAAGCCCTATTAATCAAACATTATTATTATTGTCATATTGTACAAATTATTTTTACTATACCCATTAGGCAATGATAAAGCTCCCTGGCAGTAATAGTCAAAAGATCATCCATACTGGGTGATCTGTAAGCAGGGTTTGCTGAGTTAGCAACAAGAGCCAGCAGTCACTTGTAATCCACAGAGCATCTGGCTCCATTTGAGCATTGAGTATGAAGGAAGTCAGGAGCCCAGGCAAAGTCAAGGTCCTCTTGAAGCTATTTCGCCTTCCTTACACTGACTCTTTTGAGAAGACACCTAGGCTGAATTCCTTTCCCACTCCAATGGACAAGTATAGAGCTCCCTCTAATTCCATTCTATGTGCTTTATATATACAATGGAATACTGCTTGGCAAGGAGAAAGATTGAAATCATGCTGTTTGCAACAACGTGGATCAAACTGGAGGGCATTATGCTGAGTGAGACAAGTCAGTCAAAGAAAGACAGATATCGGATGCTTTCACTCATATTTGGAATTTCAGACACTTAACTGAAGACCATGGGAGAAAGGAAGGGGAAAAATATTTTCAAACAGAAAGGGAGGCAAACCATAAGACTCGTAAAAACAGAGAACAAACTGAGGGTTGAAGGAGGGCCGGCGGGAGGGGAAAACAGGTGATGAGCATTGAGGAGGGCACTTGTTGGGATGAGCACTGGGTGTATTATGGAAGTAATGAATCAGAGGAATCTACTCCTGAAGCCAAGAGCACACTAACTGTATACACTGTATGTTAGCTAACATGACAAGAAATGATATTTCAAGATTAATTACTTAATTAATAATATAAAATAAAATTCCATTCTAGAATTTGCCCTCTGTGGTCAGAAAAGAGGATTTCAGCATGACATTCCTACAGATTCTAAAATGGTTCCCTGCAGTCCGGTTCTGCTCTTGGAAGTCAACAGTCCTCACACCTGATCTACCTGTCTCTGTTTCTCCACACAACAGAAGAATTGGGCAAAGTGTCCTTCCTACCACAGCTAAGGAGCTGCATGACTGGGGAGAAGTCCCATTGCTCCAAGACATTCAGTCTGCATGGGCAAGCCTCTCTGGTCATACACCCTGAAGGCTAACCTTGCATTTTCAGGCTTATTGCCTTCTTAGAAGAAATGGTACAGCTGCTTCCCTGAAAGAAATGATGGGAAAGCCCAATTTATGAAATGTGTTTCATGTCAAAGTCTGTGGCTTCTGGGCAACCAGGAGTTAGTAATAGCAGCTTGTAATGCAATTTCATTTCTTTAATGTTTTATTTATTTCTGAGAGAGAAAGACACAGCGTGAGCAGCGGAGGGTGAGAGAGAGAGGGAGACACAGAATCCGAAGCAGGCTCCAGGCTCTGAGCTAGCTGTCAGCGCAGAGCCCCGGTGGGGGGCTCGAACCCACGAACTGTGAGGTCATGACCTGCGCCGAAGTCGGACGCTTAACCGACTGAGCCACCCAGGCGCCCCTGTAATGCAATTTCAAACTCACCCTGGATCTGGAGTCTCTCTTAAGGATTTCTACCTTCCTCACATGCTTGAGGCAGTGAAGGACTACCTGTAAACATCTTTGCAAGCTACAGGGAGGGCAGCTGTCAGCGGGTTAGAATTGATATATGCTGCTGGTGCTTTGCTCCCTGTTGCCCTGAGGCCACATGGATCTTTTGCACCTGATCACTTTTAAACCTTTAATAGACACCTAGAATTATACTACTGAATAACAAGTAGATAAAGGTTCGGCCTCTTGAGTTTCCTTGCAGAAAGAGAAAATGATTTCCCAGGACTCGGGATTCTGTTTTTCAAAAGCACTCCCATCTGCCAAACTAATTAGCAGAGAACACCCCCACGTGGACCAGATGCACTTCCTTTGTTTGCATAACATTCCTAAGATGTTCTTTCAGACAACATGCTTTCCCCTGCTGCTTAGGCAGAAAAGCAGTAAATAGCTAGATGGTAGACAAGTCACACGCACAGCTAAGTGCTACGAGCCCTGTCATCCTACACATTCCTTTTGAAATGCCCCCTCTCTACACCTTCTACTGCTCCCACATGCAGTAGGGAAACAATGGAGATAGTTATTTCTTTTTTTAAACTTGAAAAAAAATTTGTTTCATGTTTCTTATTTATTTTTGAGGGAGAGACAGCGTGAGCGGGGGAGGGGCAGAGAGAGAGAGGGAGACACAGAATCCAAAGCAGGCTCCAGGCTCTGAGCTGTCAGCACAGAGCCCAATGCAGGGCTGGAACCCACGGACTGTGAGATCATGACCTAAGCCTGTGAGATCATGACCTGAGCCTAAGTTGGCCACTTAACCGACTGAGCCACCCAGGCACCGCTGAGGTAGTAATTCTTAGCCTCTCAGTGATATCTATACCCTTGCCTTTACTCAGCAGCCCTGCACACAACATCTAAGGAACCAATCTGTCACTCCTTCAAGTATACAAAGTTAAAGGGGATAATAATAAATATATCCACTTTTTAATTATTACTACTTAATAAATTTTAATTATCTTCAAAAATCAAGATAAAGACTCTCCTGTACAAAAATAATTTAGAAGTCAGTCAGCAAATGTTGAGTTCTTAGCCTTTGCCAGACACGGTGCTAGGCAGTAGGTGTGAGCCCACTTAAAGCTTACAGTCTACTTCTTGAATTTTCAGATTGTTTTTAATTGTGGAAATGAGTTGCACTGCGTTCAGCTTCTTTTATTTTTATATAACTGAGATTCAAAATGGCTTACTACCTGAGAATATTTTCTTGTTGCTTCCTTATATTCAGTGTATTGTGCGTTTTAGATCAAGAACCAGAACATAACAATGGTTTTTCACCAGAGACAAGTAGTGGGCCACCCTAAGTGTGACAGAATATCCCTGAAAATAAGCAGAGGTGGCATAAGCAACTGTCCTTAACCTCTCTGATCAGAAATACAGGGCTGGCCAAAAGAAGCGATGGATGGTAAAATCTCCAGGAAGAAGGTACACATCTCGGACAGCCTTGTTAAAAATACAGACTTGGGGGTACTGTGGTGTACTTTACGAGGCCAGCCCCGAGATAGAAAGTTTAGGCATAGCACAGATATATAACGTAGCTAACTGTAATCATATAACCACCCGTTCTTGGGGCTGTACATTTGATGGTGTTAAAAGAAAAAATATATATATAGTCTTTCAAAGACTATTGGATAAAGGACATTATCTGGAAGGTAAAGGCCTCAGAACCTCCTCACAGCTGACTCCTCTTCAAAACAAATGTGCCCGTGAAGTTTGCCAGCTTTTAGCTCTACAGCTGATTCAAAGAAAGAAGACTTCACCTGAGTTTATCAGTAATAAACCCACTCTATCAGGATATCAAAATGCAGTGCTCTTGGTCGCCAGATTTAGCCTAGAAAAGGGGGAGCCTGACACCTAAAAGATAGACTTTGATTTTTATCCCACATTAACAACATTTAATCATTTATTCAGAAGAGATTTAAGCCCTGAGGATGGAACGTGCCTTGTGCTGGGCCCTGGGGATGCAGCCCCTGACAGACCCAAGTGCTCACGACCCCTGCCCTGTTCTGCATCCCAACAACCATGGTAAAAACTGTAACTTGATAGATCTAATCAGTCAGAAAAATAGCTGTTCAGTATTGAGCCTGACTTAAAACACCAGCGCTGTGGGCAATGGCTAGATTCATCCATTCACTGCTCACATATTAGTGAGGGCCTACAAGGTGCCAGCCACATCCTGGATGGTATGATCTGAGGGCAGCCTGAAACTGGTTAGCTTATAAATCCCAGGCCTAACCCCCGTGCATGAAACCATCTTGCTACATTTCCTAACATTTGGCCTCCATTAGCCACCTCCAGCTACACATGCCAGCACTCTCCTACCCAACTACCTGCCAATCAGAAAAACATTGTTCTCACTCAGTTCCCCTAACCCAATTTAAAACCTTATTTATACAGGGGTGCCTGGGTGGCTTAGTCGGTTAAGCGTCCAACTTTCGCTTAGGTCATGATCTCGCGGTTCGTGGGTATGAGCCCTGCGTCGGGCTCTGTGCTGACTACCGGCTCAGAGCCTGGAGCCTGTTTCAGTCTGTGACTCCCTCTCTCTCTGACCCTCCCCTGCTCATGCTGTCTCTCTCTCTCTCCTAGAAATAAATAAAACATTAAAAAATTTTAAAAAATAAATAAATAAAAAAAATAAAACCTTATTTATACATTTGTCTCCAGCATCAGCCTTAATCAAATTGCTAAGTAGGCAACCGGGACTGTACTTTCCCCATATTTTCCTTTGTCTCCCTGCCTGCCCAGGCTTTGCCCCATCCTGCTGCTGCCAGGCTGGCTGCCCAGGGCCCCGTGTGGCTGTTCCTTTTTTGTGAACCTCTTTCCCTCATTTCCCTTCCTCCTTTCATTCCGTCAGAAACCTGCCCAAGATAACACCTACTTAATGCAGATGAGATTTAGGAATTATGCTCCGCGCTCCCAGGTCGTATATTTGCCCTTGCCAAACTCATTCTTGGCAAGCAAACCTTATCCAGTGTGCCGTGGGTGCTGCTGGCTGCAGCACACCGCAGGCTGGAGGAGTTTCCTTTGAGGTCTGGAAGAGAGAGTCAGTTGGAACAGAGGTAGCAGGGAGGGGCACTCATTCTAGAGGCAGGCGATTTGGGCCAGAAACTCTCCTACACTGTTTACTAATGTTGCCTGTTAAACAATTCTTGTCTGTGAAGTGGGAACCGTAACACCTAACTCAGAAGGTTATTGTAAATATTTAGTGAGCAAGTCAAAGACAAATACCATATGATTTTACTTTTCTATAATTTTTTAAATGTTTATTTTTGAGAGAGAGATTGAGAGAGAGAGAGAGAGAGAGAGAGTGAGTGGGGAAGGGGAAGAGAGAGAGGGGGAGACACAAAATCTGAAGCAAAATTTAAGCTCTGAGCTGTTAGCACAGAGCCCAATGCAGGGGCTCGAACTCACAAATGATGAGATCACAATCTGAGCTGAACTCAGATGTTTAACCAACTGAGCCACCGAGGCAGCCCATATGATTTTACTTTTATGTGAAATCTAAATAACAAAACAAATGAAATGAACAAACAAAAAGCAGAATCAGACCTACAGATACTGAGAACAAGCTGACTATTGAGTGAAGTGCAGCGGGAGGCTGGGCAAAATGGGTGAAAGGGGGTGAGGGGCAGGCTTCCAGTTGTGAAATGAGTAAGTCACGGAGATAGAAAGTAGAGCGTAGGGAATAAAGTCAATGGTGTTGTCACGGTGCTGCACGGTGACAGATGGGAGCCATGCTTGTGGGGAGCACAGCATCACACATGAAATCACATTAAATCACAAACTTCAAATTTCAAGACATTGGCAGCAAAGCTTTAAATCAAGGCCAGGGTCCTTCCAAGCACAGAGCCCTTGCAAGCGTACAGGTCACACATCCACGAACTCAGCACTAACCCTCGGGTCTGGGGCAAAACCACATTGCTGACCCTGAGATCTAGGAACTTTTGTGGGTAATCATTGAGAAAAACCCCTAGAAACACAAATTTATTTGCCTCTGGGAGAAGTATTACTGGCGAGAAAAATAGCAAGTACTTATCAAAAACACAAATAAAAGATCCTAATGCTAAAAAAACAAAAAATAAAAAATAAATTCCCCAAGTAGGTTTTGCAAATGACAATCACTTGAATACCTTTATGATGTAAGATCTGAGACAAAAATACTTTCTCCTGGGGGCGCCTGGGTGGTTCAGTTGGTTAAGCATCAGACTCTTGATTTCAGCTCAGGTCATGGTCTCACAGTTCATGAATTAGAGCCCCACATCAGGAATATTCTCTCTCCCTAATTAAATAAATAAACTTAAAATAGTAATAATAGTTTTTTCTGATATGTCATGGAAGCTATTCTTCAGTGGTAAAAATCTTACCATAAATCCAGATTGGTCCCTCACTGTAAACTCCTGTAAACAAAAGCTTTTGCTAATAAAAGGTACACTGGAACAATAAAGTATGTTATAAGAAGTTTGAATTTCTTCTGAGAGTTTAAAAAACTGCAGCTCTTTAAATTCATTTATTTCTAAAGCCATATCCTTTACTGTTTAATTTTGTGGTTTAAATTGCCTGTCAAACCATAAGAAAATAGGGCCCGGATCCAGAGCTGAACATACCAGTTTTTGTTTCACATGCAATTATAGTTTTTTAATCTTTTTTACCAGTTCATTTCCAACATCTTTTTATTTTATCACTTGAAATCAATTCTCCACGATTTACTACACAAATGTTATCAAGTGCCTTCCATTTATTTTAAAGACCTAAATTCTATGAGATAAGGCTTTACGATCAATATAGACAGCACCCTTTACTCACTCTCAGATCCATGGCTGTAAATCACGATATGACAGTATCTATCCAGGGGCTGAATCATTCTACCTAGTCCACTTTGTTTAGTACCAGATCAAAAAATCACCATAAACCATATTCCTTTCTCCTTTTCTCCTCCACTTCACATCTCGGGGAAAACATATTCATTTTCCAAACGCATCATTTCCAGCAGTGTTCATTTTCAACCTAATTTCCAGGCCAACCTCTTCACTCAGATGCCTTTTTTGGAGGTGGCATTTGTCTGAATACACTGCATTAGAGCCAGACTTTTTTTCAGAGTTCTTCTCATCTGCTATATAACCTCTGAGAAAAGGTTAATATATCCTTATATATTCCTAAATTCCAAATCTCTTTCTATTCGATGAGCTTAAAATCCTATCAAAGTAATTTTAGATCACTGGAACTATGGCTCTGTGCCATGCCCCATAGCTCTTTCCTATTTTTTTTTTTAATATTTTTTTTAATGTTTTTTTTTTTTTTATTTCTAGGAGAGAGAGAGAGACAGCGTGAGCAGGGAAGGGTCAGAGAGAGAGGGACTCACAGACTGAAACAGGCTCCAGGCTCTGAGCCGGTAGTCAGCACAGAGCCCGACGCGGGGCTCAAACCCACGAACCGAGAGATCATGACCTAAGCGAAAGTCGGACGCTTAACCGACTAAGCCACCCAGGCACCCTGCTCTTTCCTATTTTGGTTGACAATGACATATTAATTTTCAGTCCCCAGAAATAAAAGTGGCATACTTAAAAATTTTTTTCAACATGCCTTTTACAATTTACAAAACTACATTTTGAAAAATGTATTTCTGGAAAAAAATTATTTAAAATTTGTATTTCAAAACAAACTCTTAATGCAGTGACTATAAAACTTTAATGTCCCATGGTCTGGGAAAATCCTTTCAGCAAGCTACTTTTATTAGTAGACTATTTTGATTAATATTAGGAGGACCACACACACTTGGGAACTATTCCCTTAGATGTAGGAGAAGTAATAATTGGGAGATGGTTTTAAGATCTTCCACTGCAAAGTCCTTCAATTTTCCACATAATTTTGAATGGTGGTGACAGAGATGGGACTCTGTAGTCCATTAGGAGAACTGAGACTGGTCCATATTCATAATAATTCCCACTGCCTCCCAGGCAGTGGTATCACAATGGCTGTGAGTGGGTTTATACACTTGAATCCCAGGCCACAGCTAATGGCTAACTGAATGGTGGCCCAGAGCCAGGTGCACTTGGAAATACGTAACTTGGAGGAACATTGTCCAAGTAAGTCACTGAGAAATGTTGACCCACAAATCTCCTCACTTTCCCAAATATACAACAGAAGAGAAAAGACAGTCTAGGGATTCAAGTTGTTGTATGAACATCTCCCATATCCCATACCCTGGACTTGCTGTGAAAAGGGCTATGTCTTACTCACTCTTAGCTCCTTGCAGTTCTGGGCACAGGCTACATCTCATAATTAATGTAAGGTCCAGTTGATCAAAGTAATCAAGATGGAAAAAGAACTGCTTCTAGAGTGATCAGTAGCTATGAAATGGTGGAGCATTCAAAGTTCAGACAGCTGTAGCCATGGGGGTTGTTTGACCATCATGTTTGGGACATGCGGGAATATTTCCTGGTGTGGAAACCTTTTTTAATTCAGCACTGACCTTGACTTCTGAATTTCTCCCTCTTATCAATAACACATAAAGCTGTAGCAGACTCTCTTAGACTGCTAGAGAGAACGAAGTAGAGTGCCTTGTTCAAGGTATTTTCAAGATAAAGTGGTCAACTCACACAGACTGATGGAATAGAATAGAAAACTCAGATTTGGACACAAAAATGTACAGCCAACTAATCTTTGACAAAGCAGAAAAGAGTATCCAATGGAAAAAAGACATCTTCTTTAACAGATGGTGCTGGGAGAACTGGACAGAAACATGAAGAAGAATGAAACTAGATCATTTTCTCACCCATACACAAAAATAAACTCAAAATGGATAAAGGACCTGAATGTGAGACAGGAAACCATCAAAACCTTACAGAAGAAAGCAGGAAACAACCTCCTTGACCTCCACCGCAGCAATTTCTTACTCGACACATCCCCAAAGACAAGGGAATCAAGAACAAAAATGAACTATTGGGACCTCATCAAGATTAAAAGCTTCTGCACGGCAAAGGAAACAACCCATAAAACTAATAGGCAACCGATGGAATGGGAAAAGATAGTTGCAAATGGCATATCAGATAAAGGGCTAGTATCCAAAATCTATAAGGAACTCACCAAACTCCACACCTGAAAAATAAACAATCCAGTGAAGAAATGGGCAGAAGATAGGAACAGACACTTCTCCAAAGAAGACATCCAGATGGCCAACAGACACATGAAACGATGCTCAGCGTCCCTCCTCATTAGGGAAATACACATCAAAACCACACTGAGATACCAGCTCATGCCAGTCAGAGTGGCTAAAAGGAGCAAATCAGAGGACTCTAGATGCTGGCGAGGATGTGGAGAAAAGGACACCCTCCTACACTGTTGGTGGGAATGTAAACTGGTGCAGCCCCTCTGGAAAACAATGTGGAAGTTCCTCAGGAAATTAACAGAACTCCCCTATGACCCAGCAATAGCACTGCTAGGAATTTACCCAAGGGATACAGGGGTGCTGATGCATAGGGGCACATGTACCCCAATGTTCATAGCAGCACTCTCCAAATAGCCAAAACATGGAAAGAGTCTAAGTGTCCATCAACGGACAAATGGATCAAGAAGATGTGGTTTATCTATACGATGGATTATACGATGGCAATGAGAAACAATGAAATCTGGCCATGTGTAGCAACATGGATTGAGCTTGAAGGTGTTATGCTGAGCGAAATAAGTCAGGCAGAGAAGGACAGACACCATATGTTTACACGTATAGGAGGATTAGGAGGAACTTAATGGAGGACTGTGGGTGAGAAGGGGAAAAATAGTGGGGGAGAGGGAGGGAGGCAAACCACGAGAGACTCTTGAATGCCGAGAACAAACTGAGGGCAGATGGGGGGGTAGACAGGAAGGGGGGTGATGGGCATGGAGGAGGAGGGCACTTGTCGGGATGAGCACTGGGTGTTATATGGAAACCAACTTGACAATAAACTTAAAAAAAAGATAAAGTGGTCAACTATATTTTGTATGACACATTAAGTGAAATCACCCTCCTTAGAAATATTTTATAAAATATACTGTTTTTTTAAGGCTGAGCTAAAGAAACTGGGCACAAATGAGTACTTATTGCATGCCTCCCTTCATATGAAATTTGAGAACAAGCAGAGCTAATATATAGTGACAAAATAGTGAACTGGTTGCCTGGGGCTGGGAGATGACTGGGGAGGGGAAACAAAGGCAAGGGGCTTAGAGGGAATTTTCTGGGGTAACAAACATCCTACATCTTGGTTATATTGCATACATTAAAACACATCAAACTCTACCCCTAAAGTGTATGCCTTCCATTGTATATAAATTACATCCTAATTAACTAATAAAAAGAAGCCATCTTTATTTAAATATGAACTCTGAGAGCTTTCAGAAAACCATAAAATCTCAACAATTGGTATCCCATGCTGGGAAATACACAGGTGAACAATCCTACGTAGCTCAATATGGCACAAAAAGAGATCATCCTGTAACACGTAATCTAGATGACAAACTCTCTTTGCCAGTTCTGGCTCTGATTTCCAAGAATTCCAAAGACAGAGGAATTCAAAGTTAACACCATATCCATAATGTAGAGTATACTTATTTAGCTGATTTATTAGCTTGTGTTTCCTATATTTTTTTAAAAGTATATATAGTTTTCCTTATATATTTTAGGTTCACTTATTCCATTTCAACTAATCCTTCTACTGCCTTTTAAAATATGGAGTAAGAACTTTATGGATGTCTAGACCAGGTGAACTCACTGACAAGGGCAGTAAGGCTCAGACAGCCAGGCTGCAGGGATCTGATCAGCAGGGTTCCTTAAACACCAGTGTCTCCAGAGGTCTTGCTCCTATTGGAGGACGATGTACTTGACTTCCGGAACAAACCCGAAGTATCATAAACCAAACTGCATGAACAGGACCCACTTGTCTCTAGGTAGAAAAGGTTTTGTTTCTGGCTGTCTTTTTATTTTATTTTTTAATGTTTGTTTGTTTGTTTGTTTGTTTATGAGAGAGAGAGAGAGAGAGCAGGGGAGGGGCAGAGAGAGAGGGAGATACAGACAGAATCTGAAACAGGCTCCAGGCTCTGAGCTAGCTGGCAGCATAGAGCCCCATGTAGGGCTCAACCCACCAACCGTGAGGTCATGACCTGAGCTGAAGTGGGACGCTTAACCGACTGAACCACACAGATGCCCCTGTCTTTTTCTTTTAATTTTTTTTTTAATGTTTTATTTATTTCCAGGAGAGAGAGAGAGACAGCGTGAGCAGGGGAGGGTCAGAGAGAGAGGGAGTCACAGACTGAAACAGGCTCAAGGCTCTGAGCTGGCAGTCAGCACAGAGCCCGACGCGGGCTCGAACCCACAAACCGCGAGATCATGACCTAAGCGAAAGTCGGACGCTTAACCGACTAAGCCACCCAGGCGCCCCTGTCTTTTTCTTTTAAATGGGATAAGTCAGTTCAAGCCACAGACCATCCTTCACTGGGCATCTTTCAGATGTAGCCCAGTGCAAAAGCATTGAGCTGACTGATCATCCAAAGCCTTGGGCTTTAATGCTGGTGTCCCTTAACTGGAGGTATTGCTTCCAGCAAATCAAGAAACCTCTTTAGGTGTCATCTATTAGATGAGGGGAAGGGATAAACAAAATACAAGGAAAGACCCACTCTAGCTCTAAAATCCTAGGATTCTATATGTCAAAGCTACCAGAGCATCCCAGATATCTTCTGGCCTCTTAAACTTCTTTCAGTTACAAAAAGGACCCAGTCCTGTTCAGGTCTTATATGTATTCACAACAATAAAGTCCATATTTCTGAACCTCAACTGGCGCCTGCCTTAAGCAGGACGCCTCTAGAGAAAAAGACAACACACATCACACCTGCCTCTCTGAAAGGGGATCTTCTGAATGGGCACCTCCTTCAACCATATACCACATCTATTAATAAACATTTGACATAAACCAGAAAAAATGGGAGAGCTGTATTCTCTACTGTTTTCCTACATCACGTTTTCACAGTATAACTGAAACCATTGTCATCATTTCCACACTAAAAATAATTATCAGTTGTGCTCAATGCCAAGTTAGGTAACATTTCCCAACTTGGAAAACATATAATACAACTATATGATGCAGCCCCAGGTGTAAGGGCCATCCACAAAATTTCTTAAGAAATAGATCAAGGGGTGGAGGAACAAGGGGGAGAAGGAGGGGGGAAATGGTGGGGGAAAGGGAGAGAGGCAAACCATGAGAGACTCTTGAATGCTGACAAAAACTGAGGACGGATGAATGTGGGAGGGAGGAGGGATGGGCATGGAGGAGGGCACTTGTGGGGATGAGCACTGAGTGTTACGTGGAAACTAATTTGACAATAAACTATTTGTAGAAAAAAAAAAAAAGAAAGAAAAGAAAAAAGAAATAGATCAAGGGGTCTTTTTAGCGAAGTGGCATTTCTATACATGGTGCTCTGATGTGTTTGCTGACAGAGTTTACTTATGAACCTGAAGTTAGGGAGAGTAGGTTGTTATTTAATGGAGTAGCTTGAGCTCAGTGAGGTACTCACTTACTTCAGTCATATTCCCTAAGAATTCCTTGGGTTCTAGGGACACACTTATTTGTGACATATTTTGATTTCTAGAATTGTGTCCTCCATAATTTAACTGTCTCACAGCTCAAGTATAGAGAAGATACTCAGGAAATATACATCATTTAAGAGGTGAGGTCACAGCCTGCTCTAAGAAAGCTGGCCTTCTGCCAAAGCAAAGCTGGTGGAGAATACCATGATGTGGGCCTCAGAAGTCACATTTCTAGAATTCTGAGAATTTTCACCTAGAAAATCTTGAATGATATTAAGTATTACATGTAATTAAGCACAAAACGACATGTTTCTATTGATTTTTTTAAAGAAAGTACATGTTTTATGGGTCTTTGGTGATTGTTTCTGCTTAATACAGAACACTGAGTTTGAACACTGAACCAACCTACTTCTTATGTAGTACCCATGAGAAGCAGCTGGTGAAATATACTTATGGTAAGAATACATGGCACTTCAAATTTATTTCAAACTGTGAATATGAGTGAATAAAGAGTGGTTGCTCTTTTAATACCATGACATTCATAATTAACCTGTCAGAATACCTACATAAGTAAAAATGATTGAAATAATTTGCCTAATACTCTGGCTCTAATAAAAAAAAATGAAAAGTGGGTATTTTTATCTTCGCATCCATCCATTTCATTACAAGTCTTAAAATGTGCTTTCATTCATTCAAAAATATTTATTGCATACCCATCATTGTGCGGGTAGCTAGGGAAATAGAGAAGAGTAGAACGGGTATGCTTGCTGCCTAATGGAGCATACACTCTGGTGGAGAAGACAGAAATTTTTAAAAACTCTACAAATAACATACACATTTTAGTCACGATCTGATAAATGCTGGGAAGAGGGGAAAGTGCATGAGAATATACAACTGAAGGACCCTAAGCAGATGGCTGATGGGGAGAAATATTATGGAAGGGGTCTTCGAAGAGTGACTTTCACCAGACATGAAGGATGAGTAGTAGTTACCCAAGCAAAACATAGGCAAAAATGTCTCCTGGGCAGAGATATCAGCATATACAAAATCCCTGAGTCAGACAAGAGCTTGGCTTGTTCAAAGACCCATAACAAGACCAGTGAAAGTAATAGAAACAACGAGAAGCTGGAAAACTAAAGTGGGAAAGCTCACAAAGGTGTAACAGACCATATAAAGGATCTTTTACTTCACACTAATTGTAAGAGGATGTATTCATTCTGCATTGTCAGTCAGCTTGTGTCTAGCCCTTACCTCTGACAACACTTGTTTTCAGTTTTCTCTGCTGTACTAATTTTAACTGGTCCATCTGCTTACCAGTGTATTCATTTCCCAGGGTGACCATGACTACCATAAATTAGGTTACTTCATACAACAGGAATGTATTATGTCACAGTTCTCGAAACCTGAAGTGTGAAATCAAGTTGACTACATGGTTCCTTCCTAATGGGGGCCTCAAGGGGAAAAACTGTCCTATGACTTCTTCTGGCTTCTGGTGCTTGCACCAATCCTGGTCATTCCCTGGCTTGTGGGAACATCACTTCATTCATCATATGGCTGCTCTCTGGGCATCTCTGTCTCTGTCTTCAAGTTTCCATTTTAGGAAGACACCAGGCCATGGATTAGGGGGCACCCTAATCCAATATGATCTCATTTGACTTTGTTACATCTGCAAAGTCACAGGCACCAGGGGATACACTCCAACCCACAACAGGAAACTATTGAAGGATTTTTACTGGGGAAGTGACATGATCATATTTCCATGTTACCGTCAACTTGCCCACAGTGGGGAGAATGGATTGGAAAGAGGCTGTGGAAGAGAGAGACCAATTAAGAGGGTATTGCATGCTCCATTGTTGATAATGTAGTAAAATACATGTTCTGAAAAATGTTTATCATATAAACAGATACAAACACCAAAGAAACAGTTAAAAATTGTTTTAAACATATAACTGATAATAATATAAGTAACTTTAAAGGGGGTAGGGATTTTTAGGGACCAAAAAAAAGGACTGACATCCATAGCGGCAAGCCGCCCTTGCAACAGTGGTGTGCTCAGGCATTTGTGCCAACTCTCTGGCCTGGAGGCATGAGCTTTATATGCTGTCTAATGGATGGTAGGCAAGGCATGATGTTAACCCAAAGAGGGAGTTAAAATTTACATTACCAGTAAAGCCAGGGTCTACAGAGTTCATTTTAAAAACATGCCCACCCACTGACAAAAAGAGAGGACAAAGAAAAATGTCATTCTTGGTCCAGCTTTAGGGAATGAATGAATGTATGAATGAATGAACAAATGAATAAAGGTTTTCCATGACAATAACCACAAGGCTATTGTCAAAGTTTGGGTTTAAAATGATACTACTTAGTGGGTCCACGAAAACTCAAACAAGAAACTATTTTTAGTTACCCTAGGTTGGTTATACCTCGGACAGTCCAAGAGACACACACACAAATTCTCTGCAGAAGGATGTACCTTCAACATTAACTCATACACTTCAATCTAAATGTAAATGGCAGAAACAACCAACAGCAGAATTAAGCCACCAAGGACTTCAGTTATTAGAAATATAGGATATAAAAAAATATTAATTGTTCAAAAAAGACATTGAAATCATAAACTAGGAACAAAGTACTATTTTTAAAAATCAGGATTATTTGAAAAAGAAACAAATAAAATCTCTCAAATGAAAAATCTAATCACTACAGTTAAAAACTCAGTAGATCAGATATATAAATGGTCATACAGAGCTGAAAATGTAATGACTTATAAAGTTGTTATTCAGAATAAAGCTCAGAGACATAATGAAAATGTAAAATATGAAAGGGAAGTTAAATTACAAAACATGATAGGTTTAACAAATGTCTGATTTATGATCCAAAGGGGGAGAGGTAGAAAAATAAGACAAGCTAAATATTCACAAGTAGAATAGAGGAAGGAAGGAAGGAAGGAAGGGAGGGAGGGAGAGAGGGAGGGAGGGAGGGAGGAAAAGAAAGAAAGAAAGAAAGAAAGAAAGAAAGAAAGAAAGAAAGAAAGAAAGAAAGAAAGAAAGAAAGAGGAAGGGAGGGAGGGAGGAAGGGAGAGAGAGAAAGGGAAAGCAAGAAAGCAAGACAGACAGACAGAAAGACAGACAGACAGAAAGACAGACAGACAGACAGACAGAAAGAAAGAAAGAAAGAAAGAAAGAAAGAAAGAAAGAAAGAAAGAAAGAAAGAAATCACACCTAGGCACACAGTGATACTGCAAAACACCAAAGAAAAGGAAAAATCGTAAAAGTAGCCAGAGGAAAAAGGTTTACCTACAATGGAATAACAGTTACATGGAAAACAGATTTTTTTCAAGAGCAGCAGTGGACCACAAACACAGTGGATTACTATCCTCAAATTGCTAAAAGCAAAAAATAACCATCTCGAGTTGTTTACTTGGCCCAAGTATTGTGTTTTTTTTTTAATTTTTTTTTAATGTTTTATTTATTTCTAGGAGAGAGAGAGAGAGACAGCGTGAGCAGGGGAGGGTCAGAGAGAGAGGGAGTCACAGACTGAAACAGGCTATAGGCTCTGAGCTGGCAGTCAGCACAGAGCCCGACGCGGGGCTCAAACCCACAAACCGCGAGATCATGACCTAAGCGAAAGTCTGACGCTTAACCGACTAAGCCACCCAGGCCCCCCGGCCCAAGTATTGTTTTAATAATCAGAGCAAAACAAATGCATTTGGGGGAAAAAAAAAATCTGTGCTTACTGTAATCAGACCCTCACCAAAGGAATTGCTAAAGAAAATACCTTTGTAAGAAGTAAAATAATTCCAGAGAAAATGTCTGGGATGAAATAAGTGATGGTAAACAAAGAAACTGATAAATGTAAACAAACATTGAATATATAAAGTAATGATGTAAATATCTGAGAAAAGATGGACTCTAAATAATGCACACGAATACTATGTAAGACAGGATGAGGATGAGCAGAATTAGCATACTGCATTGCTAGGGAGGAGGCCAGAGATCAATTATAAATTTTGTTAAGATTAAAAGCAACCAGGCAATGAACGAAAAAGGCGTTTATAACTTCCAAATCAATTTAGGGGGAAGAAGACATTTTTTTAATCAAAATTCAGCCAAAAAAAGTAAGAAAGAAAATAGTAAAACATAGTAAAAGTAGGAAAAATATAAAGTACAAAATCAGATGATGAAAATAAATCAAACTATAAGAGAAATCACATAAAACATAAATGGATTAAAATAGTCAATTGAAAAACAGCATTTTAGATCTAATTTTTAATTCAGCTCTAAGTTACTCATAAAAGATGTATTTAAAACATACAAGTCCCTTCTCCCAAAGTAGCCACAAAATTAGATGGTAAAAGGCAGGAAAAGGAATGAGCTTTTGTCCAGTGCCTACTGTAATATAGAGTCTCACATAAATCTTTTGTCAGAGTGAGAATTTATTATTTCAATATTAGAAGTAAGGAAATGGGATGCAGTGAAATTAAGTGACATACTTAGAGTCACACTTGATACTAGCTTGCAGAAAAAGAGCTTTCAAACCCAATTCTGTCTACTAGCAAAGACTTGGCTCTTGGTAACATCAGCACATTGCTGAAAAGCAAGTAACAGGACACTGGTATGGCTTAGCCAGTTAAGTGACAGACTTCAGCTCAGGTCATGATCTCAGGGTTTGTGAGTTTGAGGCCCTGTATGAGGCTCTCTGCTGTCAGCACAGAGCCTGCTTTGGATCCTCTGTCCCCCTCTCTTTCCTTCCCCACCACTGTCAAAAATAAATAAAACATTAAAAAAAAAAAGGTCCAGGAGTATGCCTTTTAAAAAAAGAAGAAGAAAATTAAGTAAAAAGAGAGCAAATCTCTGCCAACTGTCCCAGTAACTGGTTCTGAGTATATTCGTTCTATTTCTTTGGGGCCATAAACCCACAGGCTACTGAATTCAGAAATTTTTAAACTATAAATTCCTTTGTTTATTCTCCACCTATTTATTAATTATTATGGTCTATAATTTGAAGACTCTCAGATGTAATTTTTTATCCTTTTTTTTTTTTTTTTTAGAAAGGTTTACATAAGGAGTTCAATGTGTTTGATAAGAAATGGTCTAGCCGACTGGCTGGTGGCTGAATATAAAAACTGTCCTGGAAAATTGAGAAGAAAGCAACTGATGTTTCTACAGAGAGCTCATCCCTGAGGAGGGAAGGACACTTACATCTCCTCCTGCCTAATCTGCCATATTGTCTTTAATGGCCTAGTATGTTAGCTATATTTCTTCTAAAAACCACACACATGATGGGGCAGTGGGAGCAAAGTCAGAGGGGAAAGAACGAGAACATAGCTTGATGTAGCTGGTATTCTAAATCCATAATATAAAAAGCTACACTCACATGATGTTTCTGTTTCAGTAGTTAAACTTGCATTTTTAACACGGTTTAATTTGAGGGGGATACAAATTATTAAACTAATATAAAATTTAATCCATTGTAAGAAAACATGTATAGTTTATTCCTGAATTTATAAAAATTTACCGTTTGTCTCTCTAAGCAGTTGGCTAGCTGTCCTTTGTCTGGTGTGTGTGTGTGTGTGTGTGTGTGTGTGTGTGTGAGTATGTATATGGACACAGAGAGAAAGATTTGGCATAATGTTCACCTTATGGTTATTACTTGCAAGTACTAGGATTTTAGGTGAAAGTTGTTCTCTTCTGAACTTTTCTGTATTGCTTGAATTATTTTTCAATTTTTTTAATGTTTATTTATTTATTTTAGAGAGAGAGAAGAGAGTGAAAGCAGGAGAGGGACAGAAAGAGAGAGGGAGGCAGAGAATCCAAAGCAAATTCCAAGGTCTCAGCACAGAGCCCAATGTGAGGCTTGACCCCATGAGAGCCAGGAGATCATGACCTGAACCAGAGTCAGATGTTAAACTGACTGCGCCATCTGGGGGCCCCTGTATTGCTTGAAATCTTACTAAAATCTTTTAAAAGTAATTCATGATTATTGTAGAATATTTGGAAAATATTAAAAAGCATGAAAGAGAAAAGTAAATAGCACTCCTAATTCTATCTCTGTTAACATTTGGCATGTTTCCATCACAACTGATTTGACTATTTATTTTAGATTTCTGCTTTTTTACATAAAGTGGTTTCTTGTGTCATTAACTCTTTTGGGGTACTGAGGAGGGGATTCTATTCTGGTAGTTCATATGATAAAGAGATGATGATGATGATGATATGGACTGAGGTGATGTGCTGGAATGAAAATAAGTGAGGAAATACAAGAATTATCTAGGAAAAAAACTGACAAAAGAAAGTGATGGATTTGATGCGCATTTCAAAATGACTTTCAAGTTGTATGTTTTAGTTCCACATACATCAACGTCTTGCATGATTTTATGATAAATCGAGCAAGGAACACAAGTGTAATAACAACTTGCTCAGAAATACATGAACATTTCTTACAAAGTCATAATTTGAAATGTTGAGTTCATAGGCCAGCATATCTACCTAACAAGTCAAAAGAGCAGGTTTATAGGTATTTATATTTTCTGATAATTTTACCCAACAGTATGAATTGTTCCATTCTGAGCATCAAGAGAAACAATATGATCAAAATGATACAAGAGAAAAAGTTTTGGCTCTTAAGCAAAGACTTCCATGGCATATTTCTCTCTTCATTACACAACAGTGAAGCCTACTAAAAGTCTAAAACTAAAGCAAACTCAACTCCTCATGCTGCTTTTATAATTATATTTTGAGGGTCTTTGCTACATACTTGGAGTGCACCATATTTTTAAAGCTAACTGACTGATTTATGAAGAAACACACGTGTGTTTTCTTGCTCCACAAAAGCTACCAAAAGCACATTTGGATAGTATTAAACTGGAAAGATAAAATATTGCACAGTTCTGAAGAATTAATTTTAAAATATTTCTTTAAGATAAACAGCATATCAACTCTATCTTAAATGTCATCACTTTGGATGACCAACTAAGCAGATTTACAGACAACTGCATAGCTGAAGAGGAATTATTTCAGTCTGTCAAAAGCTATTATGTCCAAAGACATAAGCATCATCTCCATCCATTCTGTAGGCAGTGGAACTCCCACCAATAACAGGGGAGAGGTTCTCCATATCATGCAGAATGCTTCGACATATATTCTCATCTAAAAATTGGCTCAAAAATGACCTGGTACAGAGGGAAATAAAATCCTAATGATCACAAATAAGAAAGAAAGAACTGTCAGCGTTTCATACTTCAGACTGTAATTCTGAGCTGTTATACAAGTCACGTGTTGGTCTTACCAAAACTCTGCTCTTCGCTTTTCTTTACACATTCCAACCTATCTTCACATAGTTTGAGTTTTTTTGTACTGAAATAAGAACCCCAAAATATAATCATTGGTTGCTATTGAATATTTTATTGACCAACTCTATGGCATTCAAAAATTAAGTTATGAAGGGGGGTTGCCTGGGTGGGTTAAGTGTCTGACCTCTGCTCAGATCATGATCTCAAGGGTTGGTGAGTTCCACCCTGACATGGCCTCTGTGTTGACAGCTCAGAGCCTGGAGCCTGCTTCGAATTCTGTGTCCCTTTCTCTGCCCCTCCTCCACTCGCGCATGCTCTCTCTCAAAAATAAATACACATTAAAAAATATTTTAATTTATGTAGGCATGCACGAAATGAGTCTGAGAAGCCTGCCACACGTGGCCAGCACTCAGCCCCGTGGCACTCTGCCAACTGGGTATTTCTCTGCAGAGTTGCTACAGCTGCTCCAAGACCTTCTGAATTCCCAACTATAGCTCCTTGAAGAATTGGAGTTTGGCAACCTAGGCCACAGAGCTCTGCTCCTTCAGGCCAGTGAGCCTGGAAGATGGGGAGGCAAGCTGTCCTCAGGATGAACGAATAGAAAGTCATCTGTGCAACTCACTGACCACGTTTTCTCCCCATGCAAAGGTCACTGGAGATCAAGCTCCAAAAATGCCACATCGTACGATTTTTCTTGAGGACTCATTCACTGATTCAACAATATTTACTGAGGATCTGCTCTGTACTACTAGGTATCAGGATAGAAGAGCCAACCAAAGAAGCCAAGATCTCTTTCCTTGTGAAGATGTACAGTCCACATTTTGGAGATCCTCTACAGCCAAAAGGGACCCGTGCCTTCTTCTGCAGTATCCAAAGTGACACTTGTACCCTTTACAAGAGGTAGGCCCGCGAGGGAAAACCAGGGCTCCTGGTCAGAAATAATAACCAATAGCAAAGGCCAAAGGTGCTGAAAACTTACCCTCCTTCTCCAAAGCTAGATTTCTTTAGTTTAAGAACACATATAGCAGCACTTTTCTTAGGAAAACAAAAAGGACATGAGGGGATGAATAATTTGAACCATTTGTAAATCGTAAGTTAACTGTCTAGTACTTATGTTTAACTTGTCTCTGTCTTAAGAGGAGTTACCTGTGTTCATTACCTTGGACAGAAAAAGAAAAAAAAACCTGCTGCGTCACAGATGTTGGGAAAATAAGTAATACAAGTAATAGAAAACCACAGTAATGTGAGGAATCATTCTCAGAAAGACTTTAAATCCTCTCTCACCTTCCAGCACATGGGAGGCCTGGGGATCTTTAAAAATATCTGAGGGAAGGATGGATAACATCTCTTAGTGCCTTGACTCTCTCAGAAACTCAAGATAAAAGCTCAATGCTGCTGCTCCATCTTTCAGCAGTTCCCATTCATTTGCAAGAAAACAAGGCTTTCTTTCTTATGTAAAGAATAAGCCTTGTAGGCACCATAAGTTAATTAATCTTGACATCTGATGAGGAAGAGAAGCTTCAGAGTCAAATTTGAAAGAAAGAATATTTTATTTTATAAACTGGATTTGAATCTAAGCCATATATTTATGCTGAATCCAAGAATAAAGTTATTCAACCAAAACCTAGCATGGGGATCCTGATCGGTTTTGAGTCCTTTTATAAGTCCCATCAGCAAATAATAATAGGTGAAATTCTGTAATGGAACTGGATCTCCCAAAACCTAGAGATAAATATAAAAACTAAGAATTACAATTTATTCCAATTGTTTTTCTTTAATCCCCTTCTCTTTTGTAACACATCTGTCTATATTGTATATTTTGTCTCTCGAAAAGTGAGCCTTCCATTTGTGATATCTATAGCCCAGATATTTGTTATTTTTTCTACACATGCAATATATTATATATAATGTTTGTTTTTGTAGCCCATAGACCTCAATAGGTCATTAAATTTAATTTTTAGATGACCCAATTGAGATTGCAAAGAAGTCATCCCTCAATACAGAAGCAAGAAGTTTAAGATCACTTTACAATCTTGATCAGAAATAACATTAAGGGCCACCTGGATGGCTTAGTTGGGTAAGTGTCTGGCTTAGTTTCAGCTAAGATTATGATATCACAGTTTGGTTCCTGGCTTGAAGCCTCGCATCAGGCTCTATGCTGACAATGTGGAGCCTGCTTGGGATTCTCTCTCTCCCTCTCTCTCTGCTCCTGTTCCCCCTCTCCAAATAAAAGAATATTTAAACAAACAAAAAAATATATCAATGTTCAGAAACAAAGCTGATTAAGGAAGCAACAGGGACATTCATTCAGTAACATGACGACAACCCATGATGCAGAGACTTTGAGTAATTTACAGGGCCCTATGTAACTGGGATTTAATTCCTATTTGCCCAAGAGCCAGAGGTTCATTCTCAGGAGCACATAACACCCTAAAGAATTCCCTGATTTCTTGATCTTGGCATTGAACTGAGCTATGAGAAAGTGCAGCATTTCTTGAGTACCCTGAGAGCAGAGCTTTCATAAGCTTTCATTTGCTAAACATCTCAAGAAGCACCTCTCAGCTCTTACTGTGAACAAGGAAATCTCCCCAGAATGTCCAGAACTAGAGTTCTCCCAAATTCTTTATCAACTCATCCTCGGAGTTTGCTGGATGCCTTCTGCTCAGTGTCATTAAGGCTTCCTCATACTTGGTGCTCTAGCCTACAAGAATCCAGTGTCATACATGCCTACTAGATACTCCATTCTGGGTGCACAGTCGAAGGTGCAGTCATCAGCAATCTCTCTCAATAAAATGGGTCAAGAGTAACAGATCTGTCCATCGATAATTAAGTATAAGGAGTAAATAAAATATATGGAATAGAATTTTCTCATTGGGTTAAAAATACATATATTCTTTTTTAAGAATTCCTTCATCATTTGGAATATAGTAAGTATTCAGAAATATGTGTTGATTAATTGGTTAACCAGTGTATCAAATCATATTATGCATAATTGGCTTTATGACAAACATAACCAAGTAAATGGGTGTCATATATGCTTACCCTTTTGAGCTCTAATCATGCTTTGCTTTTTTCAGAACCAATAAATGAACCACAAAAGAAAAGCAACCCTTTGTTTTTGACCCAACAGAATATGATTTAATCTCATCTACCATTTCATTCACCAGACTTAACTATTTTGCTAAAAATAAACACTTCCCTCCCTTGAAGATATCCAAATCAATGTGCCATAGAGTCCAAAGACGTTTTCAAAAGGAAAATTTAGAGAATGCTTTGAGCTAAGAAAACATAATTGGGATAAATATGTGGCCCTCCAAGGTCACACACACACACACACACACACACACACTCTCAAGTGGCAAACCAGGACCTAGAATGCTAAGCTTAGTATTTGTACTACTTACCTTGTTACTTGATTTTATGTATTTAGGCTACATTCTGGATGTGTATGGGAAGAACTCATCTTTTACAGATTTTAAAACATACTCAATACAGATTCTGCTCTCTAAATCATGTAATTATGTCATAATGCCTGCTATTTCACAGTTTTCATTTAAAGTTTCACATATGAACATGCATATCCTTTAATTGGGGCACTTGGGTGGCTTAGTCGGTTGGGTGTCCAACTTCAGCTCAGGTCATGATCTCACAGTTCGTGGGTTCAAGCCTCGCACAGGACTCTGCACCAATTCTGTGTCTCCCTCTCTCTCTCTGCCCCACCTCTGCTGGTGCTCTGTCTCTCTCTCTCTCTCTCTCTCAAAAATGAATAAGCATTAAAAAAATTTTTTTTAATTTACTGAAAATACATCTTTAGGCATTATTTCCAAATAGCTTCTATTACTCTGAACTAAACTTCCCTTCTCTTGAAGAAGAGATTATCATAGATTTTTATCATAGATTTTATCATAGATCTTTATCATAATTAAAATATCAGTCTCCTCACAAGCAAATTAGTTGGCTAAAATTTCCAGAGATGTTTTTCCATTGTAACTGTACTCTTACATCCTAATTTTTAAAGTAATTTGCTCTAATTTATTGTTTTCAGAAGCAAAAGTCATGATGATATAATATTGAGAGCAAACAGAGATTTCACTGCAAATCTTTTTTAATTGAAGTTTTTATTGATATATAGATTCACATGCAGTTACAAGAAATAGTAGAGTCTTCATATAATTTTCCCCATTTATTCCAATTTTAGTATATGTGCTGCCAAAGTGAGCACATTCCCCCATTTATTCCAACACAAAACCACAACACAATATCCCAACCAGTAAACCGACATTATATAATTCAGTCATTTTATTCATATTTTCCCATTTTACACGTAGTCATTTGTGTGTGTGTATTTATTGTTCGGTACAATTTTATCACCAGAGTAGGTTTACATACCCTCTATCACAATCTAGAAACTGAATATTTAGTTCTATCACTATTAAAATGCTTTATAATTTATTATTTTTCATTTAGCAGGCAGCTACCCTGTGGTAAGTACAATACACCAAGTGTTGCTTGGCTTTCATGTGTTCAGTTATCACCCAAATGGGATTTTTCACAATATGTGTCCACTTTATGATCTATTTCTCATAATCTGCCATCTCGGAAGCATCCAGATTACAACTGTAATTTTTTTTTTTAATCAAGGCTTCTTTTCAGCAGACCATACTTGCTGCACATCATTGTCAGAACAGAGAAAACAGGAACATTTTTTAAACCTTATTTATTTATTTCAGGGGAGAGCGAGGAGGAAGGGCAGAGAGAGAGAGGGAAAGAGAGAATCCCAGGCAGGCTCCAGGCTGCCAGCACAGAGTCCGATGTGGGACTCAAACTTAAGAACTGCGAGATCATGACCTGAGCTGAGATCAAGAGTTGGTCGCTTAACCGACTGAGCCATCCAGGTTCTCTAAGAACAGGAACATTTTTAAGATGGGCAAAAACCACCAAAGTCTCCTGACTGATGAATGTTAGAGTCCCCAGCAAAGTGGACTAATCCATACATTCTTTTGCTTTCTGTCTTGCTGCCATGCCTCCTTCTCTCTAGTCTATACTCCATGTTATTCTATACTTATTCTTACATACTTCTAGGGAGATATTGATAAGTAAAAGAGGTCAATTTTTTTTATGTTGAACTCCTAATATCAGAAGAATTTGAACCAACCCCAGGAGTTGATACAGGGTAGAAGATACAGGTATTCAAAAATAGAAGAGTAGAAAAAAATAGCAGGAGGGTGGAAGGGGAATGTTGTCAGTAGCCATCCAAATCATTCCACCTTCATGAAGCAAGGAGGATTCTGGTACAGCAGCAGTCTTTTTTAAAGAGAGAACATGAGGAAAACTTCAGAACTTAGCATGCATGTAAAATAAAACTTAAGAACGTGAACAAAGATGTTCGTGTGTTGGCACTAGGCAATGAGCCTTCATCTAAGATTCCTAAGCTAACACATCAGAGACCGCTTCACTGCCACAGGCAAAGCTTGTCCAGAGAGCGAGCTGCATTGTCTCCACCTCAAGGGCATACCTGCAAGTTTAAGGGCCAGGATAGCCACGTCTGGACAGCTGCACTTCATAGTTTATCTTAGCCGTGTCCTTGGCAGGCAAAGCCATCTCTAAATTTTTCAGAATTGTATCACACACTCCATTCTTGGGGTCTACCAGGAGCACCAACCTAAAGAGCACTTTCTAAAACTTGCTAGAGGGAGATACCCATTTCCCTGTAAGGGAGAAGGGGCTGGGTGGCTGCACCGCAGAGACTCTGACTTGAGTTCATGACGGATGCAATGCTGGGACAGATAGCTCCTCTCTCTCAGTCATTAGAAATAACCCAAATGAAGTTTGCCCTTCGAAATATACATTCCTTAATTGTAATTTCAACCAATGATACCCTTCTGTATCTCCTTAATTCTGTTCACCAACTAGATAAATATCTACCAAGTACTTATAGTTAGTTGTGCTGTGAAGGTTCATCAGTGAATAATAGTCAATAGTATTCTTCCTACAGCTTCACAGTACATTGCATTTATACATGTTCTTATCACATTTTTATGACAATTATATAGCGTACCATGTGTCTTCAGCACCCATGCTAAAAACTTCCCATGCTCTTCCTTTTTACGTTACAAATTAGGGTTTTTTTGTTTTTCTTGTTTTGTTTTGTTTTGTTTTGTTTTACTAACAAATACAACTAAATTATTACTCTAAGCTAACTAATCCAAGTAAGTTAGTACCCAATGCTGATTCACCCAACTTTTTTATTCCAGTTCCACAGGCACTGCTAACTATTTTCCCTCCCAAAAATGTGTTCGTTATCAGCTCTCAAGAATGTAGCTGGTTCTGCACTGGGTTCTAATGACACCTTGAACTTCCAAATAATAGCATTGATCATCCTGTACTGAAATCGATTTTCTGCTTGTCAGCTAACCTCAGTATAACATGTCTGCAGAGGGAGAAATGTGTCTATTTTATTCATCATTGCCATCCCACTGCCTAGAGTAAATATGCAGTTGTTCAATGAATGACCATAGGGCCTTTACGCATGTTGTCTGGTTCAGACTGCTGACACCACTCTAACTCGAACACAAAATGATGCCCCACCAGTCTGTTGCAAAGGAGCTCAGCCATGTCCTGCCACCCTCTGACCCTTTTCAATATCCTTTTCCAGGTGCTGTTTTCTACTCCTTGGAAGCATAACAAATCAAAGGACCCCTCTTTTTCAGTAAATTCTAAAAAATAATCACCTTACAAATCATGCCAGCTGAATCTCATTAAGCTCTTTGGAAGCAGTTAATACTAATTCATACAGGAAAATGTCCTAAGTCCTGACTTTCACAATACAAAAGATCAAGGACTTGTCTATTTCAAATCACAGAATTGGGCTCCATCTCTTCTGCCAGGAGCATAGATAGTGAGAGATTTGAGGGGCTGAATGAAAGAAAACGAAAGGAGAGGTTAAGTAGTGGCATGTTAAGTCTGTTTGGGGATGGAGGAGAGTTTCTAATGCCATAATACAGGGATTACTCTTGAACTGGCTTTCCCCATCCTTATTAATGACTTCGGGGAGGAGAAACAAATAGCATTTTAATAATCTCGGCAGGCAAATGACAACATCCATCTGTGCAGCGTTGTTAACATTTGGAGCTGAGAAATGAAACCAAGTAGACAGTCCGATTAGAAATTGAGGCAGGCAATCAAAATAAGATCCAGCCTTGTAAGCTAATATCTCTGTGGGGAATGTTATAAAACACCTTTCTGTAATGGAAGGAAGGTCCTTGTAAAGGTATAATAGTAAAAGAGACATCGAACTGTTATAAGAAACTCAAACAAGATGTACTATGAGTAATGACAGCTTAGGAAAAATAACAACAACCAATGACTGAGGTGTGAGTGGTATAAACACGGGCATCTAGTCCCACTCAGAGGTGACATGGTCATCTCAGAAAGGACCCAGTGAATCAGCATCAGAGTACTATGCTTAGTTCTTAGGACTGCTGGTGAGAAAAAGTCAGAAAAATACAGTAAATTTAAGTGGGGGAAAATAATAATAAAAAACTCAAGGAATAATCTATATGAAAAGGTTTGAAAGATCAGATGACTGTGGTTTCCCTAAGTAATGTCTTTGAAGAGATAGAACTGTCTCCAGATGTCTATAGAATGTACCTATTTAATAAAACATAAAAAAAAACTTTTGGAATGCTACAGAAAACATGTGAAGATAAAGAAATGGAATGAAATGAGGGAAAGAATTTATAATGTCTTTATTTGGATTTTGTAATAGTCTTTCAACAGACATCAAGCAAACTCCATCAGGGGCTAACTCTAAAGTCTTGCATCACTTGTAACTTGGGGGTATTTTATGGCACAGGAGAAAATTATGGATTCTTCCCTCTTCACAAATAACTAAGGCATGTTTCCCCACCCTTTCTTCTTGCACTAAATACCTGTGTTACCCAACCTGTGTTAAAAGTGTTTGAAAAATAATTTAAACCACCATTCACACTCTTAAAATGGAATACACAACACTTCTGTCCAAATATTTGTCAGCTGGGACCTTTTCAAGTGAATACATAGATTGGTATTGAGCTTAGTACATTCAATATCCAGCAATCAGGGGGTTGCTAAGTCAGAAATAAGATTTACTGTAAAGAACAAATAAAACTCAGACTAGAGACGCAAAGAGTACAGGTGATATGTTCTGGGGTTTTTCTTTAAATTCTACTTTACCCTAACTTTTTGACCCAAAGCCATGCAATGTACAATATGGACCTAATCTTTAATCACTTCTATGTACTGAAAATTCTACCAAACTAGCTTTAATTTATGTGTCACAACCTTATTTTTGTGCCTACTACAAGTATAAGATCCAGTCCCTATTATGAAGATATTTGTAGTCTGCTTAGAAAGAGTTGACAGGTACATAAAAATTAATCCACCAATATAAAGTAGAACACAATCATCAAATAATGGGACAGAGACACAGTGAGTCATGAAGAGTCCAGAAACCAAGAGATGTGGGAATATTAAGCTAATCCAAAGACTGATGGAAAACTTATAGAAATGATTTGGACCCACTATTGTTTGTTTGATTCTGTTCTTGACCAATGAATATTTAGCATCTAGTCCACTAAAACAAGCTTTAAAATAACTGGATGTGGTATGTACACACACACACACACACACACACACACTCTCTCTCTCTCTCTCTGGAATATTAGTTGCCAATCAAAAAGAATGAAATCTTGCCATTTGCAACAACATGGATGGAACTAGAGTGTATTATGGTAAGTGAAATAAGTCAGTCAGAGAAACACAAATATCATATGATTTTACTCATATGTGGAATTTAAGAAACAAAACAGACGAACATTAGGGAAGGGAAGCAAAAATAATATAAAAACAGAGGGAGACAAGCCATAAGAGACTCTTAAATACAAATACAGAGAACAAACTGAAGGTTGCTGGTGGGGTGCTGGGAAGGGGGGATGGGCTAAATGGTGATGGACATTAAGGAAAACACTTGTTGGGACGAGCCCTGGGTGTTATATGTAAGTGATGAATCACTAAATTCGACTCCTGAAATCATTATCATACTATATGCTAACTAACTTGGATCTAAATTTTAAAAATAAATAAAACAAAATAAAATAAAATAAAAACTGTACCTCTGGAAAACACCTGTCCATGCGTGCAATACTTACCTTCATGCTATCTATATGACAAATACTATTTTTAAAACTGGAGAGACAGTGGGGCGCCTGGGTGGCTTAGTCTATTAAGCGTCCGACTTTCGCTTGGGTCACGATCTCGCGGTTCGTGGGTTGAGCCCCGCGTTGGGCTCTGTGCTGACTGCCAGCTCAGAGCCTGGAGCCCGTTTCAGTCTGTGACTCCCTCTCTCTCTGACCCTCCCCTGTTCCCGCTGTCTCTCTCTTTCTCTCTTTGAAATAAATAAAACATTAAAAAAAAAAAGAAAAAAAAACTGGAGAGACAGCAATAAACAAAATTAAGTCTCATGGAACTTACATGGGGGGAGGCAAAACAACCAATTGGGTAGTAAGAATGCTATGAAGAAGAACAAAGTGATATAAGGGAATAGGTAATAAAAGAAATGCCATTTTAAATGTAGTAGTCAGAGAGACTCCTCTCTGATAGGGTAATATTAAGCAGAAGCTTGGGTAAAAAGAGGAAGTGAGCCATGGTGCTACCTGGTGGAAGAGCATTCCAGGCAAAGGGCACCAGAAGTGCAAAGACCCTGAGGCAGCACACATCTTCCTGGCATCTTTGAGGTTAGGAGTGGGGAACCATGAATTCTCTCATGGATGTATGATGTCTGAGTTGTCTATTAGTCTTCCGAGTAGTTATAATTAGCAGACAGTTGGAAATATGAGTCTGGAGTTCATGGGAATGATCAGAGCTGGAGATCTCCATTTGTGAACCTCCAACATAGAGATGTTTAATGCCATTGGGTTGTATCATGGTGGCTAAGGACTGAGACCTGTGATGCTCCCATTCAAAGATGAAGGAGTTTTGAATGTATGATGAAATGATGATAGAGTAAACACCAAACTCTGCTCTGTTCACAGTAAAACAAAATTGTTTTTTTTTTACCAGGTTCCTGAATGGCATTTAAAGTTCAGAAGTTTAGCAGGGATCATAAATATCCTAAGAAAGGTTAAAGCCTAGGCTCACATTGCTGTCCAACACTCTGCCTTCCTTGACCCTTCCAATTAGGAAACAACAATAAAAATTGTAAAGAAAATATTTATGGATCACTAAGTAATGTTGCAACACACTCAAAGGTGGAGCCATTTTGTCTACTGTACCACCGTCATCAACCTAGAGCAACAAAATAGCTTGATTAGAAGTACACTGTCATAGTGTGCTGTTTTGAAGGGGCACACGCACCCCAATGTTGATAGCAGCACTATAGACAATAGCCAAAGTATGGAAAGAGCCCAAATGTCCATTGATAATGGATAAAGAAGATGTGGTGTGTGTGTGTGTGTGTGTGTGTGTGTGTGTGTGTGTGTGTGTGTATACACAATGGAGTACTACTCAGCAACCAGAAAGAATGAAATCTTGCCATTTACAACTACGTGGATGGAACTAGAGGGTATTATGCTAAGTGAAATTAGTCAGTCAGAGAAAGACGTATGAGGGATTTAAGATGGTAAACAGATGAACATGAAGGGAAGCAAAAATAATATAAAAACAGGGAGAGGGACCAACATTAGAGACTCTTAAATACAAAAAACAAACAGGGGGTACTGGAGGGGTTGTAGAAGGTGGGTGGGCTAAATGGGCAAGAGGCATTAAGGAATCCACTCCTGAAATCATTGTTGCACTATATGCTAACTAACGTGGATGTAAACTAAACAATTAATTAATTAAAAGTAAATACATACATAGATAAAAGAAATACACATCACTCTCAAGCCAAAAGCATTTTGTAGTTACAGGGCCAGGAGCCTGGTCTGGGGAGGCTGAACAATAATTGTGAGGACCAGTAGATATGAAACTTAAAAATAGCAAAGTCAACCAGAATCAGGCAGATAAACCAGAGTCATTACCAATGGCAGATGAAGCCAGGTAGACAAACAAAAGCCAGGAGTGTATAAATATCATAAAACGCAACAGTTTGGAGGTCCAAAGTTGAATAAAATAGCTAGACACCAATCAATTGAAGTTTAAACAAGGGGAAAGTTGGCCAAGAGGTAAAGACAAAGTCACAGAGGTCTGCAATAGGAAATAGGCTGGTGCAAGTTATTTGATTAGTTTGTAGAGTAAGGTCCTTTTCTGACACAAAGAAAATAATTAGGAGACAAAACATGGGGACTATCTAGATCATATTAAAAAGCTAGCATTGAGGGCACCTAGTGGCTGAGTCGGTTAAGTGTTGGGACTCTTGATTTCGACTCAGGTCACGATCTCACTTTTCATGAGATCAAGCCCTACATCAGGCTCTGCACTGATAGCATGGAGCCTGATTGGAATTCTCTTTCTCTCCCCCTCTCTCTCTCTGCCCCTGTCCTGTTCATACTCTCTCTCTCAAAATAAATAAACTTGAAAAAAAGTTAGCACTTAATTTTGTATGTGCTAAAGACCCATGCACAAGTTTTTTAGCAACTGAGTAACATCATCCGTCACATCACATTTCAGAAAAAATAAATTGGTGAGAGAATCTCTTACAATAAAATAAGGAGGGGCACCTGGGTGGCTCAGTCGGTTGAGTGTCGGACTTCCCCTCAGGTAATGATCTCACAGTTTATGGATTCGAGCCCTGCAACAGGCTCTGTGCTGACAGATCAGAGCCTTAGCCTGCTTCAGATTCTGTGTCTTCCTGTCTCTCTGACCTCCCCTGCTCATGCTGCTTCTCTCCCTCTCTCTTAGAAATAAATAAAACATTTTTTATAAATAAATAAATAAATAATAAGGATCTAAATTACACAGTGGCCAAAGATATGGAAAGAAAGTAAGCTTAAGAGAATTTTAGAAGGCACAATAAACAAGGACCTAGGAGGGAGATGGATGACAGGAGGCTTGCAGCTTTCTGACCTGAACATCAAGGTGGATATATAGGGACTATAAGAATAAGAGAAACTGTCTCAGGGTGGGAGGAACAAGGATGAATTGAGCTTCAGTTTGGACAGAAGGAGGAGGAGAAAAATTCTGGTAATTCTTTTTGATTGTTTACACACACACACACACACACACACACACACACAGGAAAAAATGAAGGTAAACATTATAGAAATGATAAGAATATTTTATAATGTTGAGGTAAAGAAAATAGGTCCTAGAGGGGTGCCTGGGTGGCTCAGTTGGTTGAATGTCTGACTCCTGAGCTCAGCTCAGCTCATGGTTCCAGGGTCATGGGATCGAGCCCTGCACTGAGCATGAAACCTGCTTGAGGCTCGCTCTCTCTCTCTGCCCACTTTCCTGTTTGCTCTTGCTCTCTCCCAAATAAAAAATAAATTAAAAAATTTAAAGAAAAATAAAACAGGCCCAAGAAAGCAAAACAAAGAAAATTAAAAATTAAAAATAAATAAAATTACCAAAAAAATTAGTTGCCTCTTTGGAAAAGTTGAGTCAATATTTTCTATGGTCTTAAATCATCCTTCAGAATGATGGGCTATGACACTAATGTGATCCTGTTTATTGATATAGCCTTTTCCTTGATAGAGTAAAAATTCATACAAAATCTTACTTCACAAGGCACTAATACAGTCGATTACTAATCTGCAGTATATTCAAAGTATAAATCAAGGGAATTTTAAAACCAGTCATGGTGTTTTAATGGGAAGGATTACTCCAAAATTCTTCTGTATGCTTTAGAATAATTTCACAATTAAAATCTCTGTACTTTCTAAAATTGTCATCTACTATTTAATAAAGTATACCTATAATACTTACAATAACTGAACAGCTTATAAAGTTTATAACAGTTTATAAAACACTTTCATTACTGTACCACATTTAAGAGAAGTCTGTAACTGATTCAATCCACTCATGCATGTTAGAAAACAATAGCTTTGCAAGAACTGCATTTGTTAGTGCAAATCACAAAGTTTAAACTATTCCTGACCCCTGCTATAGGAATTGTTATTTGTTATCATTTGGTCTGTAAATAAATCACAGAAGGCATACCATCCCCCCTTAGGAAGCATTGGGGTAGTGTAAGCCTCCAATGCCAGAGGCAAACCGTTGTAATTTAACTCAATCATGCATTGTTGTGAGGACTCTGACAAGCTTCAGCTCCACAAGTGAACTCGGCAACACAAAGAAATTCTGTGGAAAAACACACAGAATAAGGATCACTCCTCTCTTATCATCCTAAGAGAAAATATGAGTTTCCTAAGAACTGATCTCTGAAGAGCAAATGAAATAAAAACTCCAGAGAGCCTAGGAAGAACACATAACTAACAAAATGCCTCATATAAGGGCCTCATAAAACCCAAGCTGGCTTCTTCAGGCAAACTCAGATAGCCCCTCCTCCGCGACCCTTTCCCTCTCTACCTACCAGGTACATTTGCTGACCACACCCCCTCTCCAGGACACATGGTACTTTCTACATTGTATCTACACTTAGACAGTAACCTAATACCTATGGTCGGGGACTTTACAACTCAATTTGTGATTCCCACTATGAGTGTCTTGCATCAGGACACCAATAAATGTTGGTGGAACACTTTGAAACATCAGAAATCTAAGCAGCCATTGAAACATTGCTAATGGTTTTTCAAAGCATGTTGGAAATTCTTTTGGAAATGATTTTTCAGATTTTTAAAGTATTTCCTGTGATAGGTCTTGCCCTTCAAGTTAGATCTTATTTTATTTTAGAAACTGTTGAAAGTCATACAAAACCAAGCCTGTAGCGCTGTACGTTCTCTCTTATTTCCCCCTTGATGCTAAAGAATGGTCCCTTTTCCTTCCCAAGGCAACCATTCTACAAATAAATGTGTTAAATGAATGAAAAAGTGATTAAGAGAAGTAAGTGGGAGATAAGAGTGTATAAGGGTGTATTTATTCAAAACTGGGGGATGTGATTATCAAATTACTATAATCAGGTTCTATCCTAACCTTGGCAACCAAAGGCTTTAACAATGAAGAGGAAAGAGAACCAAGTCCCTACTGCCCCCAGATACACTAACACTTTCCCATTGGCCCAAAGAAGATGCCTTTGCAGATGAGAAATGATGGTGCAGAGGTCAGATCATAAATGTCAGAAAAACTTGAATTGCCCATGAATTTGATCAAGACATAAGAAATTAAATCTAGGCTTAACAGGAAACAGAAGTTCCTGGACTCTTGACAAGCCAATAACTGCCATCCATCTTTTATATCTGCTACTACCTCAAGCTCCAAATAACTCACCACTAGAAATACCTTGACCAAAGATCCCAGTCTAATGCTTCAGTGGCCTTCAAACACATCACTTCCTTGAACTGCCTCACTTTCCTCCTAGTTTTACAGGGGCCTCTAGCCTCATGGATGCCATTTCCCGGTTCCCTAACATTCAAGTCTAGCTCATCATGTTCTAATAAGCATCAAGCTTGATTGTGTGACTAGTCTCTGAGAGATCAGACCTCAGAGTAAGCCTTGATGAGAGATCAGGAACAGGAAAGAGAGAAGGAAGGAAAGAATACACTATACTGGGTTTATGTACATTAACACATTTAATCCACATGAGAACCCTATAGAATCTGTGTTATACCAGAAAACTCAGTCTCAAAAAGCTTAAATAGCTTGTCTAAAACTTTACATCTCTACTGAGGGCAGAACCTGGATTCTAGACATTTATAGGACTCTGAAGTCCATGTTAGTTCCACTATATGTGACCTTACATGCAGCTTACACCAGTAAGATCAACTTCATTATAGGGCTTATCACTAGAGCTTTGAAGGCCAATTCAACAGACGAATTTTCAAAATGCTTTATGAGCAATGATAGTGTCATAAGAATAAGTTGATAAATTTGCAGGATTACTATTTGAGAATCATTTGAGTTTCTTCTCTATATATAGAGTTTGAGTAAGGGAAAAAAAGGATCCAAAAGGATGGGAGCAGGAGGTGCTAACAGGATTGAACCTTACAAATACCGACCAGAACAGATAATGTTAGCATTTTCTTTCTCTTTTTCCAGACAAATCCAATAAAGATGTCTGTATCTGTTATCTAAAATCAACTTGAAAGGTTTGCCCCCTCTCACCGTAAGTGACTTTGTACAGAGCACATAATTCAACTTTAGTTCTGACAGCAAAGTTATTTTCTTTCAATGTTTTTATATCATTCAAAGCAAGTTTTTTATTTTATCCTTGGCAGCTATAAGCAGAATGTCAACAATGTTCAACATATTAGCTATATTAGAGAGACAACACAATGGAACTCTAAAGACCTTGATTATTGGGGCAATGAAAAATTCATGCCCTGCTCTGGTGGGGCAAAGCTTTGGCAGTGTTAGTAAGATGCCTTCAAAGTATGCCGATAAATTTTCCAACCTGCTGTTTCAGATAAATGTTTTTCATTTTTTTGTTTACCTGTGTTTGATAAGGTTACTGGATTGATTCAAGTTGTTTGCAACACCTTGAAGGCAAAGGGTGTTACTGCATCCAGTGTCCTCCTGACTCACTCTTGCTTTTCTAAGGAAGGTTCTGGTCATAATGCCTCAGATAGCAACAGAAAATATTCTACTTCACATCCTATATTAACTCTGCTCTGGAATAAGTAAATATAGCTATCAAAATGCCCAGTGAGAGCAAGGTGACTTGGTGGCTCAGTCAGTTAAGCGTCCAACTTCAGCTCAGGTCATAATCTCACTGTTCATGAGTTTGAGTTCCACATTGAGTTCTGTGCTGACAGCTCAGAGCCAGGAGCCTGCCTCAGGCTCTGTGTCTTCCTCTCGCTCTCTGCCCTTCCCCACCACACGCTAACTTGCTCTCTCTCTCTCTCATTCAAAAAGAAATAAACATTAAGAAAAAATGAAAGGTAAGAAATCAGAAAAGGAAATACGTGGCACCTGCGTACTCAATAGTGAGCACTAAGCAAGCAGAGTAAAAGAGCTACAGAACTATGAAGGGGCGATATGGTTCCTTTTGCCTCAGGAGTTTAAAAGCTAGAGTCAAAAACCAATATAAAAATTTTGACTATATTCCAAATAAAGAGCAAAAATGAACATAAGAGAAAAGATGAGAAACCAGAACTGGGACAAATAATTCAATGTGGACAAAGCAGTTCTGCCTTGAGAGATCTCTGGAGATTTTCAGCTTCCTATACAGGCTCCACTACATGGTCTTTTCCCCTCCCTGGAGAGCCCTGCATGTCATGTCATTTTCTTTTCCCAAATTCTCCACCTAATTCATTAAACAGAAAATATAAAATGCTCAATAGGAGCCAGGTATTGTTTTAAGCAATGAAAATGCAGCAACTATATAAAACAAAGTATTTAAGAATGTGTATAAAAAAATATTTACCCTCATTCAGATTACACTCTCATGGGTTAAGACAGATCATCAACAAAATAGATATATAAACTATATAATATTCTAGAAAGTGATAAGAGGTTTAGAGAAACAGTAAACTGGGAAGAGGAATAGGAAATGCTGGGAGTAAATAGGTACCAAGTCAAACAGAATGGTCAAGGAGTATAGAGTAGTCAGATAATGGCCCCCCAACATGTCTACATCCTTAAAGGACATAAGGGGTGTTTCAGATGTGATTAATTTAAGGGTCATAAAATGGGGAGATTATCATGGATTATCTAGGTGGGTTCAGTAAAATCACAATGGTCCTTATAAGGGGAAGAATTAGGTAGAAGACACAAAGGCAGGAGATATGACGGTAGAGGTTGGAGGGACAACTGCTGGCTAGAAAGGCCATAAGCCACGGAATTTGAACATCCTCTAGAAGTTGGAAAAGGTACGGAAATGGATTCTCACTGAGAGAAAATGTGTGTTCTTTTAAGTGACTGAATTTGTTTTAATTGGTTACAGCAGTAATAAGAAACTCAGAAAAAATCTCACTGAGAAGATGACTTGAGCAGACTCGAAGGAGGAGACAGAACCACTCTGCAGGTATCTGGGGAAACGGGGCCAACAGCAGAAAAATGCCCTCAGCAAAGGCATGCCTAGCCATGCGCATGAAACAAAGCAACACCAGGAGTTGGGTCAGGAGGACCCAACAGGAGGAGACAGGTCAGGGGTAGGCTGGGTTAGTTCATTTACGGCCTTAGTGGCCAAAGCTCTTTGGCTTATTCTGAGTGAGATGGGGAGTGTAGAAGGGGTTATGAATATTTATAGAAATTCTGAATATTTCAAAGAAAAATAAAAGTGACATGCTGGTAAACCAATGGGGGTGGTGGTGGATGGATGTGTAGCACTTGCTTAGTTCCTGTGACGTAAAGACTCTCACCATGCTTGATTTTAAGCTGCCAATAGTCATCAACTAGTAACCAAATATTTAAGAAAGGACTCAATAAAAATTAGTAAGAAGATACCTGAGTTTGACAGTTGCCAGATTCTAGAATCTAATTTCTCCTTATCTGCTCTGCCTCAAGATTAAATGATGATTAAAAAGAAGCACCTGTACTCCCTTATCAGAATGTTGTCACCAAATAAACAGAAGACATACTTTAACTACATACAGTCTTGTCTATTTTTCATTATGCTCAACAGAAACATTATCTGAGACTAGCTATACGAAAGGAGATAGTGGGTAAAAAAATAAAAAGTTTAATAAATATTGGATCAATCAAAGGGAAAAAAGTAGAAGGAGAGGAAAGAAAGCAGGTTGGGCCAAGCGAATGAAGAAATTACAGGCTCCAGAGAAAAAAGAGCTCTGACATAAAAGGATACAACCTTAGGGGCATGTAGGTGGCATGGTCAGTTGAGCATCTGACTCTTGATTTTGGCTCAGGTCCTAATCCCAGGGACAGGCCCCATATTGGGCTCCATGCTGAGTATGGAACATGCTTGGGATTCTCTCTCTGTCTCTCTGTCTCCTTATCTCTCTCTCTCTCTCTCTAAAATAATAACTTTAAAAAAGCATACAGTCTATTATAGTCATCCCCATTCTTTTTCTGGTGTCAGAAGCCAATATGGGACTAATCATCATTCCTGAATTAATGTAAGTTAATATAGCTCAGCACCCTCACTTAAACCTGCTCCTTCATTCAAGAGGTAGAAGGTGGATGATTTGGATTGAGGATGACTCAGGACCCAGGACCCAGGATGACAGGGGAAGCTGCAGGGGGCAAAGGGGAAAATAGGAGCAATAAAGGAGAAGAAAGAACATAAAACCATCAATTTCTCTCACTGCTTCTGCCCCTTGTAGGTATGAGCTCAGAGCTCTTTTACAGGGTCTCAGAGTAGCTTCTGGCTCTCTTCATTACTCTTTCCCCAACCTAGCTTCAGTACAAATAAAGAACTTTTTGACATACAGATGCATGACTGGGTGGTAGGATTTTAGGGATCCTTCACCCAATCTAAAGTCTACTTTCTATGGAGTCAAATGTATTAATAACCAGTGATCTTTGAGATTTTTTTGGTCACCTACAGCAAATTTTTAGTCACCTTGGTTTTCTTCTAGCTCTTAGCTGAGGTTGAGTGTAGACGGTTGAAGTGAAAGGGGAAGAAGCTTTGCTGGCCTTCACGTATGGACTTTTGAGGAGCTCTTCCAGCCTGAGTTGGGAAACAAGAGGGATCCTATAACAGTACTGAAGAGGACAGCCTGAAAGCAGAGAGTTCCTGGGAACATAAATGACCAGGCTTCACCCCAAACCAGTCATTAAAGTATGTCTGATAGTGGAGCCCAAGCAATGTGTTTCATTGTATCATAAATAGCATAAAATTTACCACTTTTATCTTTTTTAAGCAAACAACTCATTGGTATTAAGTATATTCACAATGCTGTGCAGCCATAATTACTGTCCATCTCGGAGGCTTTTTTTCATCATCCCACACGGAAAAACTCTGTACCCACTGAACAATAACTCCCCATTCCCTGGTGACCTTTATTTTATTTTCTGTCTCTATGAATTTACCTATTATTGTGTCTGGCTTACATCATTTAGTACATATTGTCAAGGTTACAGATTGTACATCTGTGTTGTCAAAATATCATTCTTTTTTGTACTCTCACCACTGTGATTCAACATAGTGCTGGAAGTCCTACCAACAGCAATCTGACAATAAAAAGAAATAAAAGGCATCCAAATTGGCAAGGAAGAAGTAAAACTTTCACTATTTGCAAATGTCGGTGCATTTCACTAAATGCAAATACCTGACAGACTCCACCAAAATACTGCCAGAACTGATACACAAATTCAGTAAAATTTCAGGATACAAATTCAACATATAGAAATCTGTTGCATTTCTATACACCAATAATGAAACAGCAGGACAAATTAAGGAATTGATCCCATTCACAATTGCCCCCAAAACAATAAGATATATAGGAATAAATCTAACCAAAGAGGTGAGATACCTGTACTCTAAAACTATAAAACACTGATGAAAGAAATTGAAGAAGCCACAAAGGAATGGAAAGACATTTCATGCTCATGGGTTGAAGAACAAATTTGTTAAAATATCCATACTTCCCCAGGGCACCTCGGTGGCTCAGCCTCTTGAGGGTCCAACTCTTGATTTCTGTCCAGGTCATGATCTCAGAGTTGTGGAATTGAGCCCTACAACAGTCTCCATGAGGAGTATAGTGCCTATTTGGTATTTTGTCTCCATTTGCCCCTCTCCCCCATTCATGCCCTCTCTAAAATAAAATTTTAAAAAATTTAATGTCTACATTACCCAAAGCAATCTATACATTTAATGCAATCTTTATCAAAATTGGTTTTTTTTCACAGAGCTAGAATAATCCTAAAATTTATATAGAACCACAAAATATATTGAGGTGCCAAAACAACCTTGAAAAAGAAAAGCAAAGATGAAGGCATCACAATTCCAGACTTCAAGTTATATTACAAATGTGTAGTAACTAAGACAGTGTGGTAGTAGCACAAAAATAGATAACATAGATTAATAGAAGAGAGTAGAAAACCCCAAAATTAACCGACAACTATATGGCCACTTAATTTTTAACAAAGCAGGAAAGAATAATGAATGGGAAAAACACAGTCTCTTCAACAAATGGTGCTGGGAAAACTGGTTAGCTACATGCAAAATAATGACATTGGACCACTTTCTGACACCATACACAAAAATAAATTCAAAATAGATGAAAGGCCTAAATGTGAGACTGGAAGCCATAAAAATCCTAGAGGAGAACAAGGTCACCTCTTTGGTAATGGCTGTAGCAACCTCTTTCTAGATATGTCTGCTGAGGCAAGGGAAACAAAAGCAAAAATAAACTATTGGGACTATATCAAAATAAAAAGCTTCTGCACAGCAAAGGAAACAACTAACCTAAAAGGGAACCTACAGAATGGGAGAATATATCTACAAATGACATATCTGATAAAGGGTTAGTATCCAAACTACGTAAAGAACTTAAAAAACTCAACACTCAAAGAATGAATAATCCAATTAAAAATAGGCAGAAGAGGGAGGGGGGGCAAGATGTCGGAGAGGTAAGGAGCTCCGTACTTGCACTCGCGCCCATACATCACACAGAAAAGATCTGAAGCCATTGGAAACCTTGCAAAACCTGAGAGATTGGGAGAAAAAGGACGCAGAATCCACTGAGAAAGCTTCTAACGTGAGTGCGAACCGGGGAAGATAAAATCGGGCCGGGATCGGAGCCTCCAGGGTGGGAGGCGATCCCCCTCTACCCTCTACGGGGAGTGAGAGGGGAAAAGGAGAGAGTCCGAAACAGAAAAACCTCCGCTCTGTGCATAGAAACCATACTTGCCAAATACGTGCACACCAGGTCCCCTCGCGCTGCTGGTCCTGGGGAAGCTGAGCACACAGACCGCTGCTTTGTGCCGCTCCAGGCGGCTGGGCCTCAGGGCAGCGGCGCGCCTGCCGCCATTGTCCTCCCAGAGGCTTGGGCCCCTGGAGGAGCCGCGCGGGCACCGGGCGTCCGCGCCCCTGGCTGCCTGGGGCTCTGGAGGGAAGGCAAAGAACTAAAAACTGGGAAATGTGCCTGTGAGTTCGTGTTTCGGGTGACGAGCCATAGACGGACCCGGTTTTCCTCACGCCAGCGGGCTCCGGCTCAGAACACCCGGCAGGCAAGCCCCGCGCATGCGCACCAGCCGGACCCAGAGAAGGAAGCAGCGATTCTGACTCCGCCCCCAGAGCTCGGCAGGGGGCCTGGAATTGCCCCGAGGGGGTTGCCTGGGAAGCTGTGTCTAAGGCAATTTCAGCAGGGCGCGCGGACTGGGATTTGCAGATTGGGACTGGCCTGGGTTGAAGAGTGCAACCAACTTCGGCTGCGTCCCCGGTACAGGGAGTTTACACGCCCAAAAAAGCGATCTGCAGCATTTGGCTGAAGAAGGGACTGGAGCACCGCCATCCTCCCCACAACCGCCAAGGCAGAGCCCCCGCCTGAGGCATTGGGTCACGCCACGCCCATCCCTGTCTGAGAGCTGCCCTCCTCCCTTTTTTTTTTCTTCTTCTTTCTCTTTTCTCTCTTTTTTTCCCAGAACACTGACCTGATTAACTCTGGTCACCGGCTTGCTTAAACAATCACAATGAGTCCATTCTGTAGATGTAAATTCTACACCTACCGACATTTTCATCTCTTTCTCTTAGGAGTAATTAGACTATATAGTTTCTCTGGATAATTCCAGCATCCTTCTCTCACCTATCCAACCATATTCTACCCTTTACCTCTTTGAAAAAAGCTTCTTATCCCTTCTGTCTGTTCATTCTATTTCCAATTTTGCCTCATCCCTGCGCTGTCTTCTCTCTCTTTCTCTATGCTCTTGAACCAGCACTGCATACACACGGCTATTTAACTGTAGCTGGGAAATCCGGTTATATGCTTTAAACCGTTCTTTGTCCATTGGTTTTCTTCCTTTTTCCTTTTCTCCTTTTTGACCCTTTTAGGTATTTTATACTCCCTATTATTCGCCCGCCCTCCTCCATCTTTTCTCTTAACTTTTTCATTTACCCACTCGCTTTGCATGTTAGTTGAATTAGCCTGTGCGTTTGTGTGCTCCTGCTCCCTGTGTGTTTGTCTGTCTGTTTTCTTTTCCAGGGCTACCTCAAGAAACAAGCCAGAGTACACAAGGTGGACAGTCCTAAATATCACTACGAATAGAAATATAAAATAACGAAGGTCCCAACAAGAGAGACCAAGAGATACCATTCAAAAAACACTCTCTGAATGGATAGGCCCTGGAAAGTCAAAGAGTCTTCTTGGATATAGCAGTGCTCATAGATACAGAGAACATTAACAGGTCTCTAAAACCAATAAGAGCCAGAAAGCTAACTAAAATAACAAAACGAAAGAGCTCTCCTCCAAAGAATGTCCAAGAAGAAATGACAGCTAATGAACTGCTCAAAACAGATATCAGCAGCATAACTGAACAAGATTTTAGAGTAATAATGGTAAAATTAATAGCTAGACTTGAAAAAAACATAGGGGACATCAAAGAAACTATGGCTACAGACAGAATGGAAAATAAAAATAGGCATGAAGAATTAAAAAATGCAATAAATGAGATACATAATAAATTAGAGGCCTCCAATGCATGCATTGAGGAGGCAAAAAGGAGAATAAGTGATTTAGAAGACACCAATATAGAAAAACAAGAAGCTGACAAAAAAAGAGACAAACTGATCCAGGAACAAGAAAGAAGAGTTCGAGAGCTCAGCGATACGGTCAAACGCAACAATATCCGTATCATAGGAATCCCCGAAGAGGAAGAGAGAGGGAAAGGTGCTGAAGGAGTCCTGGAACAAATTATAGCAGAGAACTTCCCCGACCTGGGGAAAGAAGTAAATGTGGAAATACAAGAGGCTCAGAGGACTCCCCTCAGATATAACTTGAACCGATCTTCTGCACGGCATATCATTGTAAAAATGGCAAAATACAAGGACAAAGAGAGAATTTTGAAAGCACCTAGGGAGAAAAGGGCCCTCACATACAAAGGGAAACCTATCAGAGTAGTGACAGACCTATCTACTGAAACGTGCCAGGCCAGAAATGAATGGCAAGAGATCTTCAGTGTGATGAACAGTAAAAATATGCAGCCAAGAATCCTCTATCCAGCAAGCCTGTCATTCAAAATACAAGGAGAGATAAAAACCTTTCCAAATAAACAGAAATTGAAAAAATTTGTCACCACGAAGCCAGCCCTACAAGAAATCCTGAGGGGGACGCTCTGAAGGAAAGGTTGCAAGGAACAAAGATACCAGAGACACCACCACAAACATGAACCCTATAAAAGATACAAAGACTCTACACCCACATATTTCAACAATAACACTGAATGTAAATGGGCTGAATGCTCCAATCAAAAGACATAGGGTAGCAGAATGGATAAAAAAACAAAATCCATCTATATGCTGTCTACAAGAAACTCATTTTAGACTGGAAGATACCTTCAGATTAAAACTAAGGGAATGGAGAAATAAATATCATGCTACTGGAAATCAAAAGAAAGCCGGAGTAACTATACTTATATCAGACAAACTGGACTTTAAATAAAGACAATCACAAGAGATGAAGAAGGGCACTACATAATAATTACAGGGTCCATCCATCAGGAAGAACTAACAATCATAAATGTCTACGCACCGAATATGGGAGCACCTAAATATCTAAAACAATAAATCACAAACAGAAACAAGCTTATAGATAAGAATGTGCTAATAGCAGGGGACTTTAATACTCCACTTAGAGCAATGGATAGGTCAACCAGACAGAAAATCACTAAAGAAATCAGACTTCCAGTGCCTGCTTTCCCCAGTACCACCTCACTTCAGAAGAAGGCATGGCCTGGGCCCCTCAGAGGGCGAAATTACCAGCCCCCTCTCTCCTGACTCTGGTTAGTTGGCACTGGGGCAGGCACCCAGGCTGCAGCCTTTGCCTGTGGCACTGACCTCCACTTCTCCCACGTGTGTGGGCCCCAGCTTGGCCAACCGTCAGTCGTGGTGATGATGGTGGTGGTGGGGCCCAGGGCATGTGGCCCTCCCCTTAGCATCTCTGGGATTGGGATGAGTGCCTGGTTCCCATCGCCTTTTCACCTTCTGCAGCTTCTGGCAGCTGCTGGCTCAGGGGCACCCCACCTCTGTTCCTTGAGTTCCACTGCTCTAGACCAGGGCATTCCCATTCCTGCACCCACCCATGGCCAGGAGGGCCAAGGCTCCATGCTGGGTATTTAAGTTGAGGGGCCAGAACTCCTGGGCACGCAGGTAAATAAATACTGTCTCAGCTTTAAAAAAAAAAAAAAAACACACATTTGACCAGATGGATCTGACGGATATATTTAGAACTTTACATCCTGAGGCCAGGGAATTTACTTTCTTCTCAAGTGCACATTCTCTAAGATAGATCACATCCTGGGAAATGAAGCAGCCCTCAATAAATATAAAAGAAGTGAGATCATACCATGCACACTGTCAGATCATAATGCTTTGAAACTTGAAATCAATTACAGGAAGAAGTCTGGAAAACCTCCAAAAACATGGAGGTTAAAGAACACCCTACTAAAGAATGAATGGGCCAATTAGGCAATTTGAGACGAAATTTAAGAATATCTGGAGGGGCGCCTGGGTGGCTTAGTCGGTTAAGCGTCCGACTTTCGCTTAGGTCATGATCTCACGGTTCGTGGGTTCGAGCCCCGCGTCGGACCCTGTGCTGACTGCCAGCTCAGAGCCTGGAGCCTGTTTCAGAGTCTGTGTCTCCCTCTCTCTCTGACCCTCCCCTGCTCACGCTGTCTCTCTCTCTCTCTCTCTCTCTCCTAGAAATAAATAAATAAATAAAAAAGAATATCTGGAAACAAATGAAAATGAAAACACAACAATTCAAAATCTATGGGATGCGGCAAAGGCAGTCCTAAGAGGAAAGTACATGGCTCTCCAGGCCTATTTCAAGAGATTAGAAAAAGCGCAAGTCCAAAATCTAACAGCTCACCTAAAGGAACTAGAGGCAGAGCAACAAGAACGCCCTAAACCCAGCAGAAGAAGAGAAATAGTAAAAATTAGAGCAGAAATGAACAGCATAGAGACCAAAGAAACAATTGAACAGATCCATGAAACCAAGAGTTGGTTTTTTGAAAAAGTAAACAAAATTAACAAACCTCTAGCCAGACTTATCAAAAAGAAAAGAGAGAGCACCCAAATAGACAAAATTATGAATGAAAAAGGACTTATTACAACCAACCCCTCAGAAATACAAGCAATTATTAGGGAATACTATGAAAAATTATATGCCAACAAATTGGACAACTTAGAAGAAATGGACAAATTCCTAAACACACATTCACTACCAAAATTCACATGGGAAGAAATAGAAAACCTGAACAGACCCATAACGAGTGAAGAAATTGAATCAGTGATCAAAAATCTCCCAACAAATAAGAGCCCTGGACCTGATGGCTTCCCTGGGGAATTCTACCAGACATTTAAAACAGAATTAATCCCAATTCTTCTCAAGCTATTCCAAAGAATAGAAATCGAAGGAAAACTCCCGGACTCATTTTATGAAGCCAGCATCACTCTGATTCCCAAGCCAGACAGAGATCCAGCAAAAAAAGAGAAATACAGGCCTATATCCTTGATGAATATGGATGCAAAAATCCTCAACAAGATCCTTGCAAATCGAATCCAGCAGCACATAAAAAGAATCATCCACCAAGATCAAGTGGGAGTCATTCCTGGGTTACAGGGCTGGTTCAACATTCGCAAATCAATCTATGTGATCCATCACATCAAAAAAAGAAAAGATAAAAACCATAGGATCCTGTCGATAGATCCAGAAAAAGCATTTGACAAAATACAGCATCCCTTCTTAATAAAGACTCTAGAGAAAGTCGGGATAGAAGGAACCTACTCAAACATCATCAAAGCCATCGATGAGAAGCCTTCAGCTAACATCATCCTCAATGGGGAAAAACTGAGAGCTTTCCCCCTGAGATCAGGAACACGACATGGATGTCCACTCTCACCGCTGTTGTTTTACATAGTGTTGGAAGTCCTAGCATCAGCTATCAGACAACAAAAGGAAATCAAAGGCATCAGAATTGGCAAAGAGGAAGTCAAACTTTCACTCTTCAGAGATGACATGATACTCTACATCGAAAACCCGACAGACTCCACCAGAAGCCTACTGGAACGGATCCAAGAATTCAGCCAAGTTGCAGGGTACAAAATCAACGTACAGAAATCGGTTGCATTTCTATACACCAACAATGAAGCAACAGAAAGAGAAATCAAGAAGCTGATCCCATTCACAATTGCACAAAAAACCATAAAATACCTCGGAATAAACCTAACCAAGGATACAAGAGATCTGTATGATGAAAACTATAGAAAACTTATGAAGGAAATTGAAGAAGACACAAAGAAATGGAAAGACATTCCATGCTCATGGATAGGAAGAATAAATATAGTTAAGATGTCATTACTATCCAAAACTATCTACACATTCAATGCAATTCCAATCAAAATTGCACCAGCATACTTCTCAAAACTAGAACTGACTATCCTAAAATTTGTATGGAACCACAAAAGACCCCGAATAGCCAAAGTAATCCTGAAAAATAAAACCAAAACGGGAGGTATCACCATCCCACACTTTAGCCTCTACTACAAAGCTGTCATCATCAAGACAATATGGGATTGGCAGAAAAATGGACACATAGACCAATGGAACAGAATTGAGAACTCAGAAGTGGACCCAAAAGTATACAGCCAACTAATCTTTGACAAAGCACGAAAGAACATCCAATGGAAAAAAGACAGCCTTTTTAACAGATGGTGTTGTGAGAACTGGACAGCAACATGCAGAAGAATGAAACTAGATCATTTTCTCACACCATGCACAAAAATAAACTCAAAATGGATAAAGGACCTGAACGTGAGACAGGAAACTATCATCACCCTAGAGAAGAAAGCAGAAAACAACCTCCTTGACCTCCACCGCAGCAACTTCTTACTTGACACATCCCCAAAAGCAAGGGAATCAAGAGCAAAAATAAATGATTGGGACCTCATCAAGATTAAAAGCTTCTGCACAGCCAAGGAAACAACCCAGAAAACTAATAGGCAACCGATGGAATGGGCAAAGATAGTTGCAAATGACATACCAGATAAAGGGTTGATATCCAGAATCTATAAGGAACTCACCAAAATACACGCCCAAAAAACAAAGAACCCAGTGAAGAAATGGGCAGAAGATATGAACAGAAACTTCTCCAAAGAGGACATCCAGATGGCCAACAGACCCATGAAACGATGCTCAGCATCCCTCCTCATCAGGCACATACAAATCAAAACCACACTGAGATACCACCTCACGCCAGTCAGAGTGGCTAAAATGAGCCAATCAGAGAACTCTCGATGCTGGCGAGGATGTGGAGAAACGGGCACCCTCCTACACTGTTGGTGGGAATGTAAACTGATACAGCCCCTCTGGAAAACAGTGTGGAGGTTCTTCAAAAAAATAACGATAGAACTCCCCTATGAGCCAGCAATAGCACTGCTAGGAATTTACCCAAGGGATACAGAAATGCTGATGCATAGGAGCACATGAACCCCAATGTTCATAGCAGCACTCTCCACAATAGCCAAAACATGGAAAGAACCTAAGTGTCCATCAACTGATGAATGGATCAAGAAGATGTGGTTTATCTATACATGGAATACTACATGGCAATGAGAAAGAATGAAATCTGGCCATGTGTAGCAACATGGATGGACCTTGAGGGTGTTATGCTGAGCGACATAAGTCAGGCAGAGAAGGACAGATACCATATGTTTGCACGTATAGGTGGATTAGGAGGAACATAACGGAGGACCATGAGGGAGAAGAAGGGGAAAAATAGTGGAGGAGAGGGAGGGAGATAAACCATGAGAGACTCTTGAATACCGAGAACAAACTGAGGGCTGATGGAGGTGGGGGGGAGGGGAAGGGAGGTGATGGGCATGGGGGAGGGCACTTGTGGGGATGAGCACTGGGTGTTCTGTGGAAAACGACGTGAAAATAAAGTGTTTAAGAAGAATAAATTAATTAATGAATTAAAATTTTCTTAAAATTAAGAAAAAAGATACGGTATGTATAGAAATGAATATTACTCAGCCATTAAGAAAGAATGAAATCTTGCCATTTGCAATAACATAGATGGAAGTTGAGAGTATAATTCTAAGTGAAATATGTCAGTCAGAAAAAGACAAATGCCATATGATTTCACTCATGCGGAATTTAAGAAACAAAACAAATGAGCAAAGGGATAAAATAGAGAGAGAGGCAAGCCAGAAAACACTCTTAACTATAGGGAACAAACTGATGTTTACCAGAGGGGAGGTGAGAGGTGTGGGTTAAATGTGTGCTGGTGATTAGGGAGTGTGCTGGTGATGAGCACGGGGTATTGTAGGAAAGGACTGAAACACCATATTGTACACCTGAAACTAATGTTACACTGTATCCTAACTAACTGGAATTTAAATGAAAACTTAAAAAAAAAATTTCCTTTTTATGGCTGAAAAATATTCCATTGTGTATATACCATCTTGTGTTTATTCATCTATCCATCAATTGACTTTGGGGTTATTTCTACCTTTTGGCTATTATGAACGATGCTGCTATGAACATGAGTATACAGGTATCTGTCTGAGTCCCTGCTTTCAATTCTTTTATGTATATATCCATGTATGAGCGGGATTCCTGAATCATATGGAAATTCTATGCTTAACAGTCTCAAGAACCAACATACTGTTTTCCACGACAGCTGCACCATTTTACATTCCCACCAGCCATGCACAAGAATCCCAATTTCTCCCCATCCTTGCTAACCCATGTTGTTTTCTATTTTTTAAACGATAGCCATCCTAATGAGTATAAATTGAGTTTTTTTTAATGCCACTCATGTGAGGCTAATGTGTAACCAAGGGAAAAAAGCATGGATCTGAGACTCAATTTTTCATCTGGGTAAAATCAAACAAACAAAATCTATCTTGAAGAGTTTATATGATGATTAAATGAGTGCCCAATAAAAGGCAAGTAACAAATGTTGATCCCTCTCTCATCGTCATAGATTTCTACTAAACTTCCTCCCTCAAAGTCCGGAAAAATCTCTGTGAAGTTTTAAACCATGTAGATCTGACATTGGGCTGATTTTAACCTCTGTTTTGCTTTACCTATAGATCTTGCAGCAGATGTCAAATGTGTCCTCCATTACATCTAAATGGCACTACACCTGTACCAGCTTTCCTCTCAAATTAACTGCTCATCAGCTCTGTTATTAAATAAACAAGAAGCAGCTGTAATGCTCATGGAACCAGTGAGATTACACTTTAAAATTATAGCTCTGCCATGAATGTGAGTTTATTGAATAACTCAAACAAGTTGTCCAGCTAAATTAATAGAATACTTTGGTACCATAAAATCCCAAAAAACTTGGCAAATAGAAGCAACAAAATATTTGGGAAGGGAACCCTACACATATGACACCTTAGAAATGCTTTCAGTGATAAGGAATGAAGGTATTTATTTTTAATAGTGTGTCTTCTTTCATCTCTCAGTCACAACTGTAGCTTAGCTCATTGGTAGAACATTCACTGCACGTTCTCTGCAAAATGCTGAAGACCTGCAATAATGTTATTATTGGGCATCTGATAGAAAGCCTAGAGAACCACAAACCAGTCAGTCAACTATTCAATACCCAAAGTGTTTGCAACAAAACAGTGAACAATTGACTTGCAACAAAGCTAAAATCAAATTACATTAAAGAATAGGTGTTCGAGCTGGACTTTCTATAATGAACTCCACAACCACGGATCAATGAGATATTAGAAAACCCAAACCAATCCTGGCTGACTGCTATGTGTTTATCCATGGTGACACAATGTTGCAAACTGAAACAAAACAAAACAACTATATAAAGTGGTTTTCGGAGTGAAGTCAAAATTTGTTAACACAAAGAAAACTTCGTGCAATTTTCAATTTACTCAAATTAAACAATTCACAGATTTTGCATGCTCCTCATGAACAAAAACTTCTGTTAAGGTCAGCCTTAGGTCAAGTTCAAAAGCAGTTTCTGATTGGCAGGCTTCACCTCCCCAGTCTTCCTTATGTTTCACTTTCTTTCCCTTCTGGGTGTCACAGATGCTGTGAGTTAATCCATTAGGTCACCTAAGGTGTACTGGCCAGTTGGGGAAGTTCTCTCTAAGGAACTAACACTGGGGCGCCTGGGTGGCTCAGTCAGTTAAGCATCTAACTCTTGATCTCAGGTCATGATCTCATCATTCACGAGTTCGAGACCCACGTCGGGCTCTCAGCTGACAGTGTTGCTTGGGATTCTCTCTCCCTCTTTCTCTGCCTCTCCCCTACTCGTGCTGTTCTCTCTTAAAATCAATAACAGAAAGAACTAACATTTAGGGGGCTCCTGTGACTCAGTTGGTTAAGCATCTAGCTCTGGGTTTCAGCTCAGGTCATGATCTCACAGTCGTGAGAGTGAACCCCACGTCAGACTCTGTGCTGATAGTGTGCAGGCTGCTTGGTATCCTCTCCCTCTCTCTGCACATCACCCATACATGCTTTCTCTCTCTTTCAAAATAAACTAAAAAACAATGACCAAAAAAAAAAACAAAAACCCACAAAAACCTAACACTTAGGCTGTGGTCTAAAGCAGAGCTTCTCAGACTTTCCTGTGCATGTGAATCACCTGAGTACTATGTTTTAGCGCAGACTCTGATTCATTAGAGCTGGAGTGGAGCCCAAGTCCTAACAAGCATCCCCAGATGGCCATGCTGCTGGCCTTCGACACCACTTAGCTTAGCAATACAAGTAAATGCTAGCCAGCAAAGGGAGCCCACACAAGGCCAGCACATGGACCTGAAAGCAATGTGACCAGACAGATAATGTGAGAGGTGAGTCCAGTCAGTGTGTAAAGTGCCTACTGGGTACCGGGCACCAGGCTAGGCTCTGGGTAGCCATCAATAAATAAGGCAAACCTAGTCCCTGTGCCCTTAGAGCTTGCTATCTAGCAGAATTACCTTGTGGGTGGGAAGCCACTAAAGATTTTTATTTTTTTATTTTATTTTATTTTATTTTATTTCTAGGAGAGAGAGACAGCGTGAGCAGGGGAGGGTCAGAGAGAGAGGGGGTCACAGACTGAAACAGGCTCCAGGCTCCGAGCTGGCAGTCAGCACAGAGCCCGACGTGGGGCTCGAACCCACGAACCGCGAGATCATGACCTAAGCGAAAGTCGGAAAGTCGGATGCTTAACCGACTAAGCCACCCAGGCGCCCCAAGGGTTAAGAGTTGTAAACAGAGAAGAGAGGTGATCTAATTAAAATCTTTAAGTGTCTGGATGCTCTGTGGAGAAGGTAGTAGAAGGTCATAAAGTCGAAAAGAGGACTTGATGTTTGTTGACCAAGTAGGAGATGTCAACGGGGATGGTGGAAGATTACTTTAGGACATGCTTTTGAGGTAGAATAGCAAACAGTTATAGTGGAAGTGTGGCAGGGAGAAGGAAGCATCAGGGATTACTCATTGTTGGCAGAAGCAAGGAGGTAAAAGAAGGTGACTTCTAGGAAGAACAATAAGACCAGAGAAGAAATAAAGTTACAAGAAGGAATAGATACAGCAAGAGGCATAAGTTTGGGGGCAGAACTCAAGAGCTCTTATTTCTGAGATGCTTATAAAAACGCAAGTGGAAATTTTAAGAAAGGACGTGGACATAATGTTTAGGCACTTAACCAGAGAGGTCTCTAGGACAGAATTCTATTTGGGAGTCAGAATTTAAACTATATTTAAAGCCCTAGGAATTAATAAAGTCTTGAGTAGATCAAGAAGAGGATTGGATGGGGCGCCTGGGTGGCTCAGTCGGTTAAGCGTCCGACTTTCGCTTGGGTCATGATCTCGCGGTTCGTGGGTTCGAGCCCCGCGTCGGGCTCTGTGCTGACAGCCAGCTCAGAGCCTGGAGCCTGTTTCAGTCTGTGACTCCCTCTCTCTCTGACCCTCCCTGCTCACGCTGTCTCTCTCTCTCTCTCAGAAATAAATAAAACATTAAAAAAAAAAAAAAAGAAGAAGAGGATTGGATCACCTGGGTGACTGTTGGTTAAACATCCAACTCGTGGTTTCAGCTTAGGTCATCATCTCACAGTTTATGAGTTCAGGGCCCTCTTCAGCGTCTGTGTGGACAATGAGGAGCCTGCTTGCGATTCTCTCTCCTTGTTTCTCTGTCCCTCCTCTGCTCACACTCCCTCTCTCTCTCAAAATAAATAAACTTAAAAAAAAAAAAAAAAGGAAGAACAAGAGGGTGTAGAAGCAAGCCCTGAGGAACTTCAGCATTTACAGTTCAGAGGCACAGAAGGAGGAGATGGAAGTGTGAAGTAGCCAAAGAAGAGGAGCCAAGTATAGAGTCAAAAAGCACCCCCCTAAAAGAAGAGGGTTTGAAACTGGAAGAAGACTACCCTACTGAATGTTCCTGAGATCCCAGTGAACTTAAAAACAGGAAGGCTATTGGTGACTTATGGACTTGACTGTGTTTCCCTAAAATTCACATATAGAAGTTCTAATCCCAGTACCAAAGGATGTGACTGTATTTGGAGACAGAGTCATTAAAGAGGTAATGAGGGTTAAATGAGGTCCTGTAGGTACATGAGAGACCAAACCTGCAGACACCTTCATCTTGGACTTCTAGCCTCCAGAACTGTGAAAAAATAAATTTCTGTTGTTTTAGCCACCCAGTCTGTGGTATTTTGTTACACAGCCCATATAAACTAATATAGTGACCTTAGCAAAAGTAATTTAATGGACTTGGTGAAAGTAAAAGCCAAGTTGCCCCGAATAAAAAGTGAAAGGAAAATGAGGAAGGGGAGATCGCAGAAGTGGAATGCTCTTGGGGCGCCTGGGTGGCTTAGTTGGTTAAGCGTCCGACTTTCGCTTACGTCATGATCTCATGGTTCGTGGGTTCGAGCCCCGCGTCGGGCTCTGTGCTGACTGCCAGCTCAGAGCCTGGAGCCTGTTTCAGTCTGTGACTCCCTCTCTCTCTGACCCTCCCCTGCTCACGCTGTCTCTCTCTCTCTCTCTCCTAGAAATAATTTTAAAAAAAAAAGTGGAATGCTCTTGAGGAAACTGGCATGGAGGGAGAGGACAGATGGCTTGGCAGCTAGAAAGCCATGCAGAGTCAAAGGAAGTCTCTCTCTCCAAGATGGAAGACACCATTTTTTAAATGAAAGATTTATTTACGACAGAAAACATGGAGGTGGTGAAAGACTGAAGATATGGACGAGAAGTGGAAGAGCAATGAACAGAATCCCTGAAAAGCCAGGAAATGAAGGGGCCCGGAGATCCTGTAGAAATCCTGTAGAGGGATCTTTACTCAACGAAGGATACTTCCTCCGTGGCCCCAGGACTGCAGAAGCTTACAAATGGCAGGTAATGTTATATGTCAAATGGCAGGTAATGTTATACATCATTACAGAATTTTATGCCTTTCAATATACTTGGTCGTATGTGATCTAAGACAGCCACTCTGTGAATTAAGTGGGGTAGACAAAGGTACCTACATCTTGCATATGAAGAAAGAAGGGGCAGAAAGATGAAATGGTTCACTTGAGGTCATACAGAGGGTTAGTCACACTGTCTGTCAGCTTTAGATCCCAGGGCTCCTGACAGTATTTCATACCAGAAAGGTAGACTGAATTAGATACAATGTCAGTTATTATATTTTTAAATCCCAAAAATGAAAAAACCCTCAGTAAGATTTTTATTCATTAACAAAGTAAAATCGAGGGTCTAGCCCCACAAAATATTTTGTTGCATAAATCACAAGACACAAGGGAGGTTCCTTTTTCAGCTTATTTGCAAGAGTTAAATAGCTCTGGGTCAACCAGAGGAAACTCAAATAGAGGGAAATTATTTTGGAGTGATGAAACTAAAGCCAGCACAATAGGGCAAAATTCTAATTAAGTTAAAATGATGAAGTTAAAAATGAAAGGATTTCACTTTCAGGAATCTGAGATTGGGGGGAGGGGGATACAAATGACACAGAATCAGAAGCAGGGGGTGGGGTGGGCAAGGAATATGGCAACCATCAATTAGAAAAGCTCTTCAAATTCAAATGGACTATTAAAACTATGGAATTCCCACAACTAAACCCCAACTGGGAAAAACTCTGAAGAAAATGATCTCCCGCCCCCATGAGATAGCAAACATGATTTAGGTAAAAAGCTTTTAGTTTTATGGCTGGGGAGGTAGCAATAAAGAAAATGAACTTCCTGCCAGTGATTCTTTTTCAAGCCCTGCCAATTCCTGTGTCTGGGGAAACTATAAAGAATATCCAGTCTCATGTTAAGAGAATTGCTGCAGATCTCCAGCTTTACCTGCATTCAACCATCGGAACATCCGTGAGCCTATTCCTAGCCCAGCCTGGAAGGGACGGGACCAGGGGACCCTGTGCTATTCCGCACCTTGAACTACACTGTCTATGCGTCAGCACAATCAGGGCCATCGGCAGTAGGTGCTAGAGAGATACAGATTGCTGAAGCAAACAGCTGATGAAAAGCAGAATCTTTCCTCTTTGGCAGCAATGCCAATACCATGAAGCATGTTTCTTTTGGAGCTCTTCAAACCACTTCAAAAGCAAGTTTTCTGGTGTGGATCAAGAAAGCTAGGCAAACTGTCCCCAAGCGCATAGCCACCGGCCAAGATCCTCATGAGGGAAGGCAGCTGGGGACAATGCTCAGGCTGCAGCACAGCCCTACTCAGTGCTTTGTCGAACTCCAACAGGCATGGGAAGCATGTGAGGAAAGCACGGTTGATTTCTGTGATCTTTGGCTAACCTAAATGTGGCCAGTTGCCTAGACCCCTCGCACCACCCTTCCCCAGCCCCCGGCCTGCTTCCTGGTGGCCTGGCCCGGCTCACTATCCCCAGACTTGTCTTCTGTCCCTGTCCAAACTGACCAGTGCAGTGCCTGCTTCTCTTTGGACTACCCAACTAACCAACTGGTTTGGTTACTTGTTAAGTGAACTTTGGTTAGCTAGGATGCGATGGGAAGTCACTTCAAATAAGAGGGCTGAAAGCTTATCAGCAGAAGGGAGAAGGAGAAGGGACAAAAGCAGGGAAGGAATGTGTTTTGTGTTGCAGAACCAACAATTCTGGCCAAGGAGACGCCCAGCTGGGTGTTTCACCTGATAGCCCCTTCCAGGTGTGTCTCACCCACAGCCCCTTCTGTGAGCCAGTTTGAGCTGGATCCGAGCTGACAACCTGCACAGAAGGCCCCCAAATTGTCCTGAGGTTACTTCAGCTCATTATAATACAAAGATCTCCTATGCATGGGGCTTTCCATCGCTGTTGGAGTATACGATGTATGCCCTGCCATGTCGACGCACACGCACACCTGAACCAGAAGTGCCCGAGTAACAGAGTATGTGTAAGTTCCTTAACGTATATGCAAGCTGCCTGCCTCCATCCCATAATATACTGCATGAAAGTTTCCTGGACCGACCCCATGGGCACACAGTGCTTTGAGAGCTATCTCCCTGTCTCCTCAATTGGAACAAGACGTAAAAAAAAAATTCTGTTTCCAGCACTTCCTTGGGTTGTGTTCCAATCTGATGCACCCCAAGCAATGGACCCACCCCTTGAGTTGGGTTACACTCTAACTCATGGTTTCGTGAACACTGAACACAGGCAGGTATGCTAACAATTACCAAACTCTATCCTGCCTTCTACAACGTGTACCAAGGCCTGTTTAGGTTGAACAAAATTCTGAGACCTAAGTATAAGGTCTGAATTGGCTTTGTATCTCTCTCTCAGTCCTTTTTTTTTTTTTTTAACTTTTTACAGACATTCTTTACTTTAACCCAAAAGGGACACTTGTATGACATTTGAACTAATATGGAAAGTCAACAAGACAAAGAATTTGGAAACAGTCTTTCAGGCCCCCACAAATGACATGAAGTTTATCTACAAAACCCTGCCCTGTGCCTCTCTCAAGCTCCAAGTCTCTACTTTCAGCCACAAAGTTTCACGTGGCAGTTTCTTCCTGTGAAATCTATGAAGATTAATTCCTGAAAACCAAGGGCTTTGAAGAATCACAGAAAGAACTCTCTAGCAAAAAGACGGCATAAATATGGTGGTCCAGAGTTAGATAGAAGGGCTACACACCTCAACACCATCTTTTCCTACCTGTAGTTCTAACTCTCTCTGAACCTAGGTTTTGCCGTCTCTAAAATGGGTCTAGTAACAGATACTTCAGAGTATTACTGTGAGGATCAAATGTAAAGATACTCAAAAATGTTTAATATGGCTACTCTGAACCTAGGTTTTGTCGTCTCTAAAATGGGTTTAGTAACAGGTACTTCAGAGTATTACTGTGAGGATCAAATGTAAAGATACTCAAACATTTTTTAATATGGCTAGTGCTTACCATTCAGTAAATATTAACAGGCTTCAGGGGCGCCTGGGTGGCTTAGTCGGTTAAGCGTCCGACTTTCGCTTAGGTCATGATCTCGGGGTTTGTGGGTTCGAGCCCCGCGTCGGGCTCTGTGCTGACTGCCAGCTCAGAGCCTGGAGCCTGTTTCAATCTGTGACTCCCTCTCTCTCTCTGACTCTCCCCTGCTCATGCTGTCTCTCTCTCTCTCTCCTAGAAATAAATAAAAATATTAAAAAAAAAAAAATTAACAGGCTTCCAAGCTCCCATCTCCAAATAGAGGGATCTCTAATAGACAAGCGAGAGTTTCCAGTAGTCCTATAGGTGGTGGTCTAATTTATCACTAACCAATCAGACCTAAATGCCATTTTATGAAAGTCTAGAACTTGGTGAAAAGCAAAGGGGGAAATCATCAACGTCCCTCTAAGAAGATGATAAAGGATCTACTTTCTCAATTCTTTCACAGTACTTTTTCTCAAACCTCCATTTAGATTTCAGTTCCACAAAGGAAATAAAATTTGTTATAATGGAAGTGGTTAAGATGGTATTTAGCCAGGGAACAAATGTCCCCACTATGTCCCTAAGAAAGGTGTAGAAATAACATTTCATTACTCTCCAGAGATTTTCTCCAAATACAACGATAGGTCTAACAAGCTGAACTTAAGGCTGGAAGGGTTCTGTTACTAACATGGTCTAATGCCAGAATAGACCACAGAACTCTTTCATTTACTCTCCCCACACCCAAACGAACTCTTAGATCTGGTCACGCTGGTACGAGAAAGGACTAGAACACCTGTCAGAGAAGAGGACAAGGAAGACAGCCAGACAGAGACCCGTCTCAATAATGGCAGGGGAGCTTGCCTAGGTTTTGTTTGTTTTCTGTTTTCCTGTTTTTGACTATGTGTTAGAAAAGTATGTCTTCAGATGATGCTTATGCATGCATTGACAATACCACAGAACTCATTCTTTTCCCACTATGAATATTTAAGATTGGAAAGAATTTCTTGTCTGCTTTACAGTGCCCTATTCACAGATTTAAAGAGCTGCTACCCAAAAAGACGTAAGATTTCAAAAGAAAAGATGTTAGCACTCTCAGGGGCTTAAAGAGTATTGTAAGAGAATAGTAAATAGGTTCTGAAATCAGATAGACTTGATTCAAATCCCAGTTATACCACTTATTAACTGTGCAGCCTTGGGCGAGTCTCTCCAATTTAGTTCCTCTGCAGAATTGGAACAGTGAGAGTGGTCGACATTAGGGTTTCGTGTGGATCAAATTATATAATATATATAAAGCACTCAGCATTAGCTTTGTTCATAAATTCTGCCATATGATTTCAAAGCACATACTTTTACCAACAGTGTTATAAAGCCTTCTATGATAGATTAAGCTATTAGAATGCTTGTGGAGGTCACTCGGTAAAAATTTGGTGACTATAATAGGGTAAGAATAAACAAATCTTTAGAGGAAATAGTCCAATGTGCTTTGTTATTAACAAATCCAGACAGACAATTTGGACAAGAATCAAGGCATAATTTTTTAAGTCTTTTTCTAGAAGCTAAGTTTTTATCCAAGGGACACTGGCTGTTCTTAGATAAAGGTTCTGTGAACTGCATGTTTATGTCCTCCCCAAATTCATAGCGTGAAGCCCTGTGGTGTTAGCAGTGGTATTGGGAGGCTTGGCTTTGGGGAGGTAATTAGGTTTAGATGAAGTTCTGAGGTAGGGAATGTAAAATGGGACTCGTGTTCTTACAGGAAAAGAAAGAGACCAGAGCCTTCTGGGCTATCGGAGGACACAAGCCGCCAGCAAACCCAGAAGCAGGTCTCACCAGACACTGGATCTACCTTGATCTTGGACTTCCCAGCCTTCCGGAATGACAGAAATAAATGTTCATTGTTTAAGCCTCTCAGTCTTAATAATGTGTTATAGAAGCCCAAGCAGACTAAGGTTTAAGGATTCTCTTTTTTTCAGAAATCCAGTTTAGTGAGTCACCTGTCATCCTGAGATATGGTTTCCTCCCTTCTCCCTCCCGGAAACTCCGGGACTCTCACTCCACAGAGCCCTACCTCTAACCCACATCTGAAGAGTCTGTCTGTGCTCCTGTGGGGTGGTCCTGTCTAACACAGACAATCAAAGAATGTTTGTTAATGAAAGGAAGCGTCTCCGCGGGGCTCACCAGCCAGCATCCCTAGAAAGCACCTGTGAGACTACTTAAGCCCGCCCATCAGAATGAGGTCACAGATTCACCAGAAGGTTCAGATTCTGGGGTCAGCCTTGTCCTCAGAATGCACATTAGAACCATAGTTAGCAGTGGCCACTGAACATCTGGCCATAACCTCTGGCCAGTGAGTGGTCTCTCTCTCCCTGTTCTGATGCCAGTCAGCCGGATCCCCAGTCACCCTTGGCCTTCACTGAGGCCCAGGCCTGCTGTGACTCGGTCAAAGTCAGAGCATGATCTAGCTCCCAATCCAGGGTTTCCCTTCAACTCCATCAGCACATATATTAAACAACCAGGCCAGCTTTATTTTCGTTTTTTCACTTTGCCACTTCTTAGAATTCTACATTTTGAGAATCCTGACCTCGCTTCATTCCATAATCCCCTGGAAAGTGACACAGCAAATATGCTGCACTCACAGTGCAAACAGAAGCTGATTTCATTTTCCCATCATCTAAAAAGCACATAAGGTAATTTCTAAACCAGCAGTAAAATCTATTTATAAAGAAAGCTGATTTGTTTTCTGCACTTTCTAGCACAGAGGTTCAATTTATTTCCTTACCATAAAAAGAGCCATTACTTTTTTTAAACAATCATAGTTAGTGCATTTTAGAAATGTTTTAATTTCAAAAAAAAAAATCAACTTGCAAATTACAGTGTAAATAGCTTTCTTAAAATGGTCCCGTTTTAGACCCGGTTTGTTGATTGATGATTTCTCTATGCTTCAAGGCAGATGATTTCACAGTCATTGGGTATATAATATAATGATGTTTTTATAAGGCTGTTAGTATCACTAAAACATAATTATTGTAAATAAAATTATAGGGGAAATAGGGAGACCCTCACTCTAACAATGCTGAATTTGGGGCTAACTTATTGTTAAAATTTGTGTTTCTACAGGAAAAACCCTACACATTCCCTCTATGGGACAAACCTAATAGCACTTTGAAAACTGAGTAATTATGAAACAGGAGCTAAGGCAATTTTTTAGAGTACTTGGTGTTCCTGGAATCTGCTGCCTTGTGTTACTGGAAAGGAAAGAGCAGCCCCTTGTGGACAAATAAGAAAGCGGCTACATTTTGCTCCAGGAGTATCCGGTTGTATTTAAATTCCCATTTTTTAGGTTTGTGTAGCCCTTTCTCCAAGAGATGTAGTGTCATGCTTATATTTAAAGGATAGCATAGCATTACTTATAGAGATTTAGAAACGATCCTAAAATGTATTCAGGGAGACACATCACCTGAACGTAGTTGCATGGACTCTCTTCCAAATTCCAAATTTGGGTGGGGACAAAAATGATACAGATTTCTTTGAAAATACCGGAAGTTAGAAGACAGGAAAGAAAGTCTTTAATCAGGCAGTCTCAGTGATGCCCATTCCCACAGTTCCTAGTTTATGGTAGTATCATAAGATAAAAAGCAAATTCCAGCAACAACAGCACAAAAGGAAAAGGAAGGAAATGACAGCTGAAGCTCCACCTCCATCCTCCTAAACTCCGCCTCCCCCACCCCACCCCCCTGCCCCCGGAGTCAACAACAGCCAAGCCCCCAACCTCTGCTTCACCCCTCAGCTCCCCTCCCCTCTGTGCACTTGCCAGCCAGGGAACACTGCGTGGCGGGTCAGAGCATTTGGAAGTCGCTTCCTCACCAAGGCGGGAAGCCACGCCCTCCTATCCAGTGGGAATTGCCCCTTATGTCAGACCTTTAACAAGACATTCCCCTCAGCCTGGCTAAACTTGAGACAGACTTCTTCCTGACACTAGGCCCCTGGCCTCCCTTCTCTTAGAATATCCACTTTACAGAACTTGTGACTATAAATATTTCTGTCCTACTGAGATGTAAATCATTTTTAAAGCCCCCTGCCACTTTTACAACCCAGGAATATCTTACTCAGGGATCTGGGAGCCATTCCTTTGAAATGTAATCCTCACAGGAGAGAGTATTCCTGTCTCCCAGTCTCTGTGGGAGAGTGTGAATCTAAGTTTGGTGGTGCCTTGATTCACATTATAAAACTACCTTCTGTTATAGAGATACAAGAAGGCTTCTTTTTCCTTTGGTTAAACTCAATTAGCAAACACAGATGGCCCAAGATCTCCCTTGTACTCCACCTCTTAAATCCCCACAACCCTTTGTTTCAGTGGGGCGGAATTCAGACTGGATTCTCATGTCTCTCCCCTTCTGCAATAGCTTTGCATAAAGTCATCCTTCCTGGTTTAGCTTCCGTGACATATTCTCTTTGACACCTTCCACCTTCTCCAACTAAAGTGCATAATCCACCCCTTATAGGATGCTATGCAACCAATCTTGACTCTCGAACATGCAAAAAGTAACTTTTAGGCTTTTAAAACCCAGATCAGCCTGGTAAATTGTTGCTCATAACTATCGTTGGGCTACGGGTTTCAAGTTCTTATCTCAGAATTGATAAGGAGAACACTGATTTTTAATAAGTTGCTACCTACTTCTAATTTCTGCTATCATATTCCTATTGCTTTCCATGGCAATGGATGCCTCTGGTTCAGTCAGAAGAGAGCACAGAAAAATCTCACCAATATGTTTGAAAAAGTTACCTTCATTTAATAAGGAAAGCCTCACTTAACAGTCTTAACATCCCTATGAGGTGGATGCTATTATTATCCCTATTTTATAGTAAGTTAAGATTTATGATTTGTAAATAGCCAGCTTAAGGTCATGTAGGATTATCGATATGGCAGGAACACAAAGAAGCAATCGCACTAGAAGTAGGGGAAGGAGGGGCGCCTGGGTGGCTTAGTCGGTTAAGCGTCCGACTTTCACTTGGGTCACGATCTCGCGGTTCGTGGGTTCGAGCCCCGCGTCGGGCTCTGTGCTGACTGCCAGCTCAGAGCCTGGCACCTGTTTCGGAGTCTGTCAGTCCCTCTCTCGCTGACCCTCCCTTGCTCACGCTGTCTCTCTCTCTCCTAGAAATAAATTTTTAAAAAATTAAAAAAAAAAAGAAGTAGGGGAAGGAAAAGGGTTGATGGGTTTTATCTAGGTTGGTTAGGAAAGAAAAAAAAACCTAGGAGGAGCCAAATTCTTGTTATAAAAAGGAATTGTCAGGATACTTGGGACTCAATAAGATAGAAGAAAAGGTGAACTGACAGTAAGAAAAGGAGTCAAAAAGAACAGAGACATTAGAGAACTCAACATTGGAAGTAGGTTTTGGTTACAGAAGAGTTAAGTTTATAGCCAAGGGAGCATGCAATTCAATTGAAGTGGAAGTAAAAGACAATGAAGGATTAAATTATAAAGCATAATACATTGCTCGACATATGGTAGATTCTCCAGAAATGTTAATAACCTTAAGAAAATCAGGAACTTCAAGTCTACTTACAAATAGTAAGCCATTTTCATCATACTCACATACATGGACATATTAGTATTCTCTCTAAGGGGGGAAATCATTCAACAGCTTTGATTACAGGCTACTTAAAGGATACCTCAAATTATGACTCGTTAACCACAATGTATTAGAATCACCAGAGCAATGTATTACAGGGAAAAATTGTGAAAGAGTTTCAGATGGACCAAAGAGATGAACCAGATATCTTCAGTGGAAAACTCCACCTGTCTACCACAAACTTTGGGGTTATCTGACTCTATGGGGACCTTGGGCCTTTCTTGTGTTTGAGGTATTTGCAGTTCTTTAAATTGCATGTCAGTGATACCATGCAAATGATTTTTTTTTAATGTTTATTTTTTTATTTTTGAGAGAGAGAGAGAGTGAAAGCACAAGCCAGGAAGCGGCAGAGAGAGAGAGAGGGAGACACGGAATCCAAAGCAGGCTACAGTCTCTGGGCTATCAGCACAGAGATCATGAATTAAGCCACAGCCAGACGTTCAACTGACAAAGACACTCAGGCATCCCGCAATACAAATGGTTCTTGTGTATAGACAAGAAAATGACTGACTTCTGATGGAAGTATAATTAATTTTCTTCTTCCCTCTACCTCGCAGCAAGAAGTCAGTTTTAACTCTACGGAAGCAAATCTGTTTCAATGTCCCTTACTGCATAGATATGTGCAGACTTTTGAATTCTCCATAGAACTCGCTGTAACATCTTATTAGATTGTTCATTAATTACTGAGTTAAAAAAAACCTTTTATAAGAGTTGTTGTATATACAAATATTTGTACATATAAATATACACGATTTTTATATTACCTTCTTTTAAACAATTGCTCTCATTTAAACAACGATTATCCTCTTTTAAGCAATATGCCTTTAATGTTACTAAAAATGTAATTCCTGTTCCCCACTAGACCTATTGAATTGAAATCTCAGCCTTAAAGCCCAAGAATGTGTATTGTTAGTAAGCTCTTCAAGTGATTTTTAGGCACACTTAAGTTTATTCACTGCTGAGATCTATTAATATAATCCTGCAGGCTCAAATAAATTATTATATTTATAAATCCATCCTCACCAAAGTAACTTTTTGGTTAGCAAAAATGGAAGAAACCCTTTTATTCAATAAGAGTGGGACCAGTAATGGGTAGATTAATCAAACATTACAGTTAAGAGGAGGAATCATAAAAAGTATCACATGTATACCTATAAAACTTATTGTTAACTTAAAAGCTACCTGTGTAAATAAATTTGCCAATATTTTGATACACATTCAAAGCCTTGTATAGATTCACTAGAGTTTCTTCCAGAAACCATGCCAATGATTCATTGTCCCTGCTTTCTAGCTTCACATTCTATAAAGTGAAAACTGGGGCGAAGCAATCCAAGAACTGAGTCACAGATTTTACAGATTTTTCCTATGTGGTTCCAGTTGTTTGGCTTACAATTTAATCTCGCAGCAACTGTTTTATTGTCTCATCTTTCCAATGCATTCAGCTTATTTTTTAGAAACAACAATACTCTTATATTCATTTTCTCAGCTTACATACTATTTCATTAAATTATGTAATTGTATAATTATACAATTATAGAGCAGGAACAAAGGAGGTAAACACATTTGGGAACAAACACAACTGTGTCTTAGAAAATATACAAGGTGCTGTGGGGATGAGCACTGGGTGTTATATGGAAACCAACTTGACAATAAACTATTAAAAAAAGAAAATATACAGGGTGCATGATGGGAGCAGAAATACATGGGTATAAGAGATCAAAACAATAAAGTGTAGCTCAAGAGTTTTCAGCTTGCGGTGGTCATTAGTTAGTAGGCTTTCTGGGAATACCAGAGAACGTTGGTTTGTTGGGTAAATCAGTTAGTGGAGGTCAACTAAAGGAGTGCCTACTGTGTCTTAATTTATGAAGGAGATACTCCAGCACAAGAAGTTGTTTGAAAATCTGTTTTAAAGAAAGTACATTTATTTTTTTTGTTACTTACCTTATTTTTAATTAAATATATATAAGGCTATGCATTAGAGATTCTAACCAATGAGATAACCAAAATTAATATACACCATTGACTTATGAATAAAATTAAAGAAAATATCCATATTTCAAGAATCTGTATAGCTTTATCTTTTATAAGTGTATAATTTATTGACATATTTAAAATATTAAATACAACTTTTGGATATCACTAGACCTGGCTTCCCATTCTTACATTCAAGGATTCCTTAGGAGTTTAGGATATCATCTAGACAAACAATAAATATGGATACAATGGACTTGAACTACACGTCAGACAAAGAGATATTCCATCCATAATTTAGACTTAGTAGACATACACAAAACACTCCATCCAACAGCAGCAGAATGTGTATTCTTCTCAAACACACAGAACATTCTCCAGGATAAATCAAATGACCTAGTAAATTTAAGAAGATTGAAAGCAACTATATTTTCTGACCAAAATGTTATTAAACTAGAAATAAATACAAGAAGAAACCTGCAAAATTCATAAATTTATGGACGTTAAATAACAACTCTTAAATAATCAATGAATCAAAGAAGAAATTAAAAGAGAAATTGAAAATATCTTGAAGCAAACAAAATTGGAAACACAACATACCAAAACCTATGGATGCAGCAAAAGAAGTTCTAAGATGGAAGTTTATAGTGATAAGTGCCTACGTTAAGAAAAAAAGAAAGAGCTCAAATAAAGATCCTAACTTTACATCTCAAGGAACTAGAAAAAGAAGAACAAATTAGGCCCAAAGCTTTCTGAAGGAAGAAAATTATAAAGATCAGACCGAAATAAATGAAATACAGACCAGGGAAACATTAAAAAATAACAACAAAACTAAGATCTGGTTTTTTGAAAAGATAAATAAAATCAACAAATCTTTAGATAGACTAATAAGGGGAAAGAAAAAATTCAAATAAAATCATAAATGAAAGAGGAGGCATTGCATCTGCTACCACAGAAATACAAAGGACCATAAAAATCACTGTAGCAATTTATATGCCAACAAATTGGATGACCTAGAAGAAATGGCCAAATTCTCAAAAACATACAACCAATCAAGAATAAATCATGAAAAATAGTCCAATAAAGAATAAGACTGAATCAGCGATCAAAAATCTCCCAGCAAAGGAAAGACCAACACCACATGATTTCCCCAGTAAATTCTACCAAAAATTTAAATAATTGACACCAATCCTTGTCAAACTCTGACAAAAAAATTCAAGAGGAGCTGGGGCAGCTGGGTGGCTCAGTTGTTTAAGCGTCTAAGTTCGGCTCAGGTCAGGATCTCAGAGTCCATGGGTTAGAGCCTCACATCGGGCTCTGTGCTGACAGCTCAGAACTTGGAGCCTGCTCCAGATTCTGTGTGTGTCTCTCTCCCTTCCCCTCCACCACTCACTCTCTGTCTCTGTCTCTCAGGATAGAAATAAAAGACATTAAGATTTTTTTTTAAATATTAAAGAGGAAAGAACACTGCCAAAGTCATTTTGTGAGGCCACCATTATCCTGTATCAAAGCCACATAAGGACACTGCAAGAAAGAAAAACAGGCCAATATCTCTGATGAATACGAATACGTAACAAAATATTAGCAAACTGAATTCAACAACACATTAAGAGAATCATATGTCATGATCAGTAAGATTTATCTCTGGGAGGCAAGAATGTGTTAACATACACAAATCTATAAATGTGATATACCACTTTAACAGAATGAAAAATAAAAATCATATAATCATGTCAGTATGATGAAGAAAAAGCATTTGACAAAATACATCCTTTCATGACAAAAACTCTTAACAAATTAGCTATAGAAGGCATGTACATCCAATAATAAAGGCACATATCATAAGCCCACAGTGAACATCAGTCACAAAGGTGAAGGTTGAAAGCTTTTTCTCTAAGACCAGGAGCAAGATAAAGGCTCCCACTCTTGCCACTGCTATTAAGCATAGTACTTTAAATTCTCGCCAGAGCAATTAGACAAGAAAAAGAAATAAAAGGCATCCAAATAAGAAAGGAAGAAGCAAAACTGTCTTTGTTTGCAGATGACATGATCTTATATATTAAAAACCCTTGAGATTCCAGGTGGGGAAGAGGAAATGTTAGAATTAATCATTGAATTCAGTAAAACTGCAGAATATAAAATCAACACACAGAAATCAGCTGCCTTTCTATATGATAACAACAAAATATCTTAAAAAGAAATTTTTAAAAATCCCACTCACAATAGCATCAAAAACAATAAAATACTTTGGAATAAATTTAACCAAGGTGAAAGATCTATCTGTATATTACAAACTACAAGACTTTGATGAAGGACATTGAAGAAGACACAAACAGAGGAGCCTGGATGGCTCAGGTTGGTTGATCATCCTGCTCTTGATTTTGACTAGGTCATGATCTCATGTTCATGGGATCAAGCCCTATGTCAGGCACTGTCCTGAGCGTTGAGCCTGGGATTCTCTCTCCCTCTATTTCTGCCCCTCCTTCTCTTTCTCAAAATAAATAAATAAGCATTAAAACAATTTTTTTAATTTAAAAAGAAGACACAGGCACTTGGGTGGCTCAGGCAGATAAATGTTTAACTCTTGATTGCAGCTCAAGTCATGATCTCACGGTTCATGAGATCAAGCCCCACATCAAGCTCTGACCTGCACACTGACAGTGCGGAGCCTGCTTGGGATCCTCTAACTCCCTTTACCTCTCTCTGTCCCTCCCCCTCTCTGGTTCTCTCTCTCAAAATAAATAAGTAAATTTTTAAAACTGTTTAAAAATTTTTTTAATTAAAAAAATAAGATATAAACAAATGGAAAGAAATCCTGTGTTCATGGATAAGAATTAATATTGTTAAATGTTTATACTACCCCAGAGCCATCTAGAGATTCGACACAATCCCTATCAAAATTCCAATAGCACTATTCACAGAAATATTTTAAAAAATTTTTAAATTCATACACAACAACAAAAGACCCCAAATAGCCAAAGCAATCCTGAGAAAGGAATAAACCTGGAGATATCATACCTCCTCATTTCCAATTGGACTACAAAGGTGTAGCAATCAAAACAATATGGTACTGGCATAAAAACAGATGTAGACCAATGGTACATAGTTGAGAACTCAGAAATAAACCTTTACATATATGGTCAACTAGAAGTTCACAAGGGAGCCAAAAATATTCGTGATAAAAGGATAGTCTCTCCAATACCTGATGCTGGAAAAATTGGATAATTACATGCAGAAGAATGAAACTGGACCCCCGTGTTATGTCACTCACAAAATTAACTTGAAAGAAATTAAAAACTTAAATACAAGACCCAAAGTGAAAAAAATTAAGGAAAACATCAGAAAAAGTTCTTCAGCAGGCTTGGCAATGTCTTTTTGGATATCACATCAAAAGCACAAGCAACAGAATCAAAATAAACAGGTGAGACTCTATCAAACTAAAAAGCTTCTGCAAAGCAAAAGAAACAATCAAAAAAATGAAAGGACAATCTAAAGAGAGGAAGAAAAATATTTGTAAATCATATATCTAATACAAGGTTAATATCCAAAATATATAAGGAACAAAATATATAAGGAACTCATGAAACTCAGTTACAAGTAAAAAAATAAAATCCTATTAAATGGGCAGAGAAAGTAAATAGACATTTTTCCAAAGAAGACATACAAATGGCCAACCGGTACATGAAAAAACGCCCAACATGACTAGTCATCAGGTAAATATAAATCAAAAGCACAATGAGATATCATTTCACACTTTTAAAATGGCCATTATCAAAAAGACAAAAAATAACAAGTGTTGGTGAGGAAGTAGAAAAAGGAAAATCCTTGTGCTCTGTCAGTGGGAATGTTTCCCACTATAGAAAACAGTATGGAAGTTCCTGAAAAAGTTAAAAACAGAACTACCATATGATCCAGCAATGCTGCTTCTGAGTATATATCCAAAGGCAAGGAAAGCAGTATCTCAAAAAGATATCTGCACTTCCATGTTCACTGCAACATTATTCACAATAGCCAAGATATGGAAATAAACCTTCGTGTCCACCTGTGGATGAATGGATAAGTAAGATGTGATATATATACACACATACACAATGGAATATTTATACACACATAATGGGCTATTATTCAAGCAATGAGAAAGAAAGAAAAGCTCCATTTGCAACAACATGAATGGGTCTTGAGGGTATTATGCTAAGTGAAGTAAGTCAGGCAGAGAAGACAAACAACTATATGATCCAACTTATGTGTGGAATCATAAAAAAAGCAAACTCATAGAGAGAAAAGAATGGTGGTTATCATAGGTGGGTGAGTGAGGGAAATGGAGATGCTGGTCACAGTGTACAAACTTCCAGTTATAAGATAAATAAGTTCTGGGGATGTAATGTACAGCACGGTGACTATGGTTAACAATAATATGTTATCTCCTTGCAAGTTACTATATCTTAATGATCTCATTGCAAAAAAAAAAAAAAAAGTAATTACGTGAGGTCTTGAAGTGTTACCTAGTGATACTGTGGATAATAACTTATCAAAATATAAATGTGGCAAACCAACACCTTAAACCAATACAATATTGTATGTCAACTACATCTCAATAAAGCAAGATAAATAAATAAGTAAATAAATAGCGATGTTGCTGTGATGTTTTAATGAGAAACAAAAATAACAGAGACTTTGAGAATAGAATAACACCAACAAAAATGTCTTCAGGAGTCTCAGGATCTTATACTAGAAGCCATTGCTCCATGTAAACAAATGAATAAACAGACAAGTAAATGAAAGAGGGAGGGAAGAAGGATGAGCACATCTAAAAATTATAAATTCATCAATGGAAGTATATTTTATTAATTAATTTATCAACTTTTGGGTGCCAGATCCAACAAGATACCAAAATAGGTTCATGGTGATACCACCTCGCAAGATTTTATTTTAGGTCACTGACCATATTACCAACATCATCCTGAAATGTTCTGAATTTCAGAGTTAATTCTGTGAGCAATTCTGTTATCAGTCACCCTACACACTCCTTAAACTTAATGGAAGGAATGATGCTGGGAAAGACAATATTTCCAGAAATAAAAGTTGTTGTTTTTGGCTCAGAAGAGACAAAAAAATGAATTTTTTTTTCATTGAGGGATTCTAAAAATCAGGACGTCAGAAAAAACTTAATATAACTACAGATGTAAAGTGAATGAACGCTGTTTTCTGGTAGCAGCAAGATGTATAACAACTGTAGCTTTAATTTCATTAAATAGAGTTGAAAAGTCACTATAGCCTTGTAGTCATTGTGGGCTACCTTCATGTAGTCTTTTTCTTTCTTTTTTTTCTCCTCAATAATAAACTTAGGTAATTCAGTTTTTTAATTTTTTTAAATGTTTTGATTCATTTTTGAGAGACGGAGAGATACAGAACACCAATGGGGGAGGGGCAGAAAGAGAGAGGGAGACACACAATCGAAGCAGGCTCCAAGCACTGAGGTGCTGCTGTCAGCACAGAGCCCGACGCGGGGCTCGAACCCACCAACCGCGAAATCATGACCTGAGCTGAAGTTGGACGCTTAGACTGAGCCACCCAGGTGCCCCTAATCCAATTTTTAAAACAGTATTTTTAACAGGCCAATGGCTTTTGACATAATCACTGACTATCAATTTCAATAATCTCAGCTCTATTTCCTCCGTTTTTCCTTCTGCATCATAAATACTTGTTGATGTTTTTTGTTTGTTTGCTTTTTGGTATCAGATCTAAATGTTTCTCTTCTGAGGTGCCTGCATGGCTCAGTCGGTTAAGCATCCGACTCTTGGTTTCCTAATTTCAAGCCCCGCGTTGGGCTCTGCGCTTAGAGTGAGGAGCCTGCTTGGGATTCTGTCTCTTTTCCTTGCTCTCTGCCCCTTCTCCACTTGTGTTGTCTGTCTCTCTCAAATAAATAAACTTTAAAAAAAATTTTAAATTAAAAATAAATATTTCTCCTCTATTTTTCTTTTATTTTTTTTAAAAATTTTTTTTATGTTTTATTTATTTCTAGAAGAGAGAGAGAGACAGTGTGAGGAGGGGAGGGTCAGTGAGAGAGGGAGTCACGGACAGAAACAGGCTCCAGGCTCTGAGCTGGCAGTCAGCACAGAGCCCGACGCGGGGCTCGAACCCACGATCGCGAGATCATGACCTAAGCGAAAGTCGGACGCTTAACCGACTAAGCCACCCAGGCGCCCCTCCTCTATTTTTCTTTTAACCCAAACAACAGAACAGGGTTCTAGTGACGTTAGTGCAACTGCAATGGACCCAATGTAGACTTCAATGCTCTCACACTGAAATCACTATTAAACGTAATCTTTGCCACCAGAAAACTGAGGAAGAAAGTACGGTATCCCTTGTCACAATGAATTATTATACCTTGCTTTAAAAAAAAATCAACGGAGTAGTTTATGCCTTCCAGAAAAATCAAGAAATAAAAATCTGGAATTGTAAAACATGTTGTTCAGTCTTTGCAAAAGGATGCTAATAGAGCATAAATAACAACTTAAATTTTCATTTCAAATGAAAGACAATTTTTAAGAGATGAAGGGTTAGTAATTTGTTAAAAGCCTTCAATTTAAATTGCTGCAACCACATATAAGGATTTTCCTTCATTGAAAGCCTTTTACAAGAACACTTTAAAGCATAATTGGTTTCTCCCCTAAATCTAGTCCAAAGTCACTATTTACAACTGAACATCAAAGAAGACTGCAGACATGATTCTGAAGCTCTTGCACTTTACAAAACGCTGTAATGTTAGATTTCTAACATTTTGGCTTCCTTTTCTTTGCAGCAGCAGCAGCAGTAAGCTGCATTTCTCTCCACCCCTACACTCTCTCTTTTCATTTAATATACAATCTGAGTATTCTTACCCATCTTTAGTTATAAATATGACAGAAGTATACAATACATATAGTGTATGTATAAATATTTTACCTAGTCATACAATTTTCCCTTTAAATTTTATTTTTTTAAAAAGCATAGAAGTCTGGGGAACAGGCTTCTCCAGCTGCCAGCAATGAATATATAAAAGCTAAACCCGTGTTTCCCAAATTTGCCTAACCATAAGAATCACTTTTGACACTTACCAAAAATTAGGGGCACCTGGGTAGCTCGGTCAGTTGACCGTCCAGCTTCGGCTCAGGTCATGATCTCATAATCTGTGAGTTTGAGCCCCGCATCAGGCTCTGTGGTGACAGCTCAGAGCCTGGAGCCTGCTTCCAATTCTGTGTCTTCCACTCTCTCTACCCTTCCACCACTTACTCTGTCTCTCTCTTTCAAAAACTAAATAAACATTTAAAAATTTTAAAAAAAATACATGTTCCTGGGTCCCATCAGTGATCTTCTGAATAAGAATCGCTAAATGAAATCCTAGGAATCAATATCTTAAACAAAAATCTGCAGTGGTTCTTATCAGTAAAGTTTGGAAAATTGCCTAAGCATCTCTGTCATTGAATAACCTTGAAAACTTGGAACTATAACTGAAAAACACGTGAACAGAATTTCAAACTCCTCCCTTTGCTGAAAATAGCATTTGTTCACACCGCCTCACCCTCCCAACTCATCAAGAACCTAGAAGCCTCATTCATGTAACTCCCAAAAATCACTGACACGTGGGAGGAGCTCAACATGAAATTAACGAAGAGGAAAAGCAGCTGTTGAACCTAAAAACCAAGAGAGAGAGCAGAAAGTAGAGTCATGAATTTATCTTGATTCTAGGATAGTGTTCTTAGGTTTCTACAAATGAAATTAGTCTCATTTTTACTTTCTGTAACTTTTTGCTGTAACTTTGTGCATCTATAGTGGTTGAGCAAGACAGAATGAAAGCCAGAAGTGCAGAAGGCTTATTTACCTCCCTTGCTGCCAAACAGTCAGTAGCAAACTGCTCTTACCTCTTCTCCACCTACTGTCTAGGTCAAGCCAACATCCCCCCCACCCACCCCCACTGCTCTGCTGAAAGCACTTCCCCACACGTTACCTGTAGGTTAAATCAGTGGCCTTCCTTCCATCCTGTTCTGAACATCTTCAATAGTAAATAATACTGCTCTTTCTGGAGTTTATGATTTCTGTCAATTTCTGTCAGGATTCAATTATAATCCTGTTATTTCCTTCTTTTTTAATCTTCCTGTCTTCACTTTTTCTTTCTCCCCCCTTGCTATGGGGGTGTATGGCTTAATTCCTGCTCTTCTGATTTCTCCACATTCATTCCCTCCAAAAATGCATCCATTCCCTTGCCTTCGACATTCCTGCGAGTGTGGTGACAACCACATAGCAACAGGCTGGTGACAGTCACAACTAACATCTACTGAGCGCTTGTAACCACTCTACATGAATTACACCATCAAATCCTCATCACCCTCAGAGGTACTATTACTAACCCAATTTTAAGAGATGAGGAAATTGAGGTTTTGCCAAACATCACTTAGAAAAACCAACAGGAGCACTCTCTCATCCTGTCTCTTCTGTTCATGGCTCTAGGAATTTTTTCGTCATGACACGGATTGTTATGGTATAAGAAAAAGGAAAGTATTGTGGAAATATTGGAAAAGATGTGATAATAGTATGCAAGGATACTAACCTACTAAATTACTGGCTCTGGTTTTGTTTTCTGAGTCAGGTAAGGTGGGCCCAACCTGATTCTATGGTGCACCAGGAATCATGAGTTTAATTGTGTCTCCTAACATTATTGAAGCCAACTGGTCCCCTACAGTATGTAAAGGGCCACAGCTCCAGTGAGAGGGTTTTGGAATCACTCACACAACTCGTCACTGCTTTGTGCTGGTCTCAGCCTATCGACAACCAACGTTGTGTATGGACCAGCCCTTCTGCTTTCTATTATGATTGCAAGATGCCCTTCAACAACAGGAAACTTTGAAAAAAACAGAAGTTTATTACTTATAAGACTGGAAATTACACAGCACATCTGTGTAACAACAGAGAGTTCCCACAGGGTAGGGGGAGAGGGGATGGTGAGCACGCAAGTGTGCACAGGCCGGGGGTTCTGCTTTTATTGGAGTCAAGGACGGCAGCCTAGAGTTTTGTAGGCCCACTACAAATTTCAAGAGCAGGAAGAGAAAAGGCAAGTGGCCCAAATGATCAGTTATTGAAATCAACCAAGATCACAAAGGAGTCTTAGTGGGGACCATGGCATGGCTCTTTATCTGGTCTTGTGGTTGTCAATGTATTTATTTGAGATAACTGTCTTTTGTCAGTTTCTTGTATTACCAAAAAAAAAAAAAAAAAAGCCACGACTCAGAGCTTGCACTCCATATGCTGAGTGTTGCAGAATACCCATCCTGGAGTACCGCTCTGTTCATCTCATCCCCTTTATTTAATCCCCACAAATGCCTTCTGATTTCCTGCAAATTCGTTAGCTGCAAAATGACCCCACCCTGCTCTCTCACTTCTGGCTCCCCCCATGGTACTCTGCAAGCCCTGTGCTCTGGTCAACAGGGCCACTCGCTGCTCTTTCACAACCTGCACTCTTCCAGCTCCATGCCTTTGTCCTTACTGCTGCCACCAGCGACATGCCTATCCATGCCATCTCCATCTGTCAAAATCTCACCCGCTGTTCAAGACCCTATTCAGACGTCACTTTGACCATTAAGCTTCTTCTGCTCCCTAGAACAAGATAGGGGCACCTAACTCCTGCAGCATGTGGCCACCATATTCTGCTATAGTGTTTTGTTTGTCCTTCTCAGGGTACTTGGATAGCTGATAATAATAGCTAACATTTGTGATGCACTTACTATTTTTATCTGTAACTTTGAAAACAGTTTTATTGATTCTCTTAGTCTTCATCATAATTCCAGGAGGTATCGTTCCATTTTATAGCTGAAGAAACGGAAATATGTGGAGGTTAAATAACTTACCCAAAGTCTCATAGAAAGCAAGTTATGACTACCTGATTAGTTTGTCTTCAGAAGCTATACTACAAGCTATGCGGCTTCTCACTGCACAGTATTCGATGAAGGCCCTTCAGATCAGACTTTCCTCTGAAAGAAGGAAGAAATACCTCAAATATACAACCTAATCTTACACCTAAAATAGTAGGAAAAAGAACAGCAAATAAATCCCAAAACCAGCAGAAGAAGGGAAATAATAAAGATTACAGCAGAAATCAATGATATTGAAATTTAAAAAAAAACAGATCAATGAAACTAGGACCTGGGTCTTTGATAGAATTAACAAAATTGATAAATTCCTAGACAGATTTATCAAAACCAAAAAGGAAAGGACCCAAATAAATAAAATCATGAATGAAAGAAGAGCGATCACAACCACCACGCAGAAATACAAACAATAAGAGAATATTATGAGCAATTATATGCCAACAAATCGGGCAATCTAGAAGAAATGGATAAATTCCTAGAAACATATAAACCACCAAAACTGAAACAGAAAGAAATAGAAAATTTGAACAGACCCATAAACAGTAAAGAAAATTGAATCAGTAATCAAGAATCTCCCAAAAGACAGAAGACCAAGGCCAGATGACCTCCCAGGGAAATTCTACCAAACATTTAAAGAAGAATTAACATCTATTGTTTTGAAGCAGTTCCAAAAATTAGAAATGAAAGGGAAACTTCTTTTTTTTTTTTAATATTTTTATTTATTTCTAGGAGAGAGAGAGAGAGACAGCGTGAGCAGGGGAGGGTCAGAGAGAGGGGGAGTCACAGACTGAAACAGGCTCCAGGCTCTGAGCTGGCAGTCAGCACAGAGCCCGACGCGGGGCTCGAACCCACGAACCGCGAGATCATGACCTAAGCAAAAGTCGGACGCTTAAACGACTAAGCCACCTAGGCGCCCCATGAAAGGGAAACTTCTAAATGCATTCTATGAGTCCAGCATTACTGTGATTCCAAAACCAGACAAAGATCCCGCTAAAAAGGAAAACTACAGACTAGTTTCCCTGATGAACATGGATGCAAAAATTCTCAAGATACTAGAAAATCAAATCCAACAATACATTAAAAGAATTATTCACCACTATCAAGTGGGATTTATTTTTTGTATGCAAGGGTGCTTCAATATCTGCAGATCAATCACCGTGATATAGCACATTAATAAATGAAAGCATAAGAACCACAGGATCCTCTCAATAGATGAAGAAAAAGCATTTGACAAAATACAGCCTCCTTTCTTGATAAAAAAAACCTTCAAGAAAATAAGGATAGAAGGAACATACCTCAACATCATAAAGTGTTGCGGACGAAATGACACAAAGGACAAGACACACACAAAAGACAGACACAAACACAACTCCGGCCAGAGGAACAATTCTACGCAAGCCCCTCTTGCGGTTTACTTTATATCCGGTAACTGGATACAAACTGAAATCTACAAGATGCATTCCCTTACCGATTAAGAGCAAGTAGCCAAACACATTTCAAGGACAGGGGAGAGCAAAGGGAGGAAGCGACCACAACATGTTTACTAAGAGGCCTGCTCACAATTCCATCCTTCTCCTTACTTCTAAGGAGAGCATGTTCCCTCGTTTGCAAGCGGACCATTAAACTTGGATACTGTGTGCAGGCCTCCTGGCAGAGCATCCTGTTTGCAGGAATGCCTTGCCCAGGCAGGGAGCCCCGTGTGCAGGCACATCCCCGCGTCCCTAACCACGCTTTCTTGTGGTCACTGTCGGACTCCCACAATAAAGGCCATATATGAAAGGCCCACAGCTAATAACATCCTCAATGGGGAAAAACTGAGAGCTTTCCCCGTAAGGACAGGAAGATGACAGAGATATTCCCTGTCACCACTGTTGTTCAACATAGTACTGGAAGTCCTAGCCTCAGCAATCAGACAACGCAAAGAAATAAAAGGTACGCAAATTGGCAGGGAAGAAGTCATACTTTCACTCTTTGCAAACAACATGATACTCTACATGGAAAACCCAAAAGATTCCACCAAAAACCTGCTAGAACTGATACATGAATTCAGCAAAGGCTCAGGACATAAAATCAGTGTACAGAAATCAGTTGCATTTCTATACAACAACAATGAAGCAGCACAAAGAGAAATCAAGGAATCAATCCCATTTACAATTAGACCAAAAACCATACACTACCTAGGAATAAACCTAACCAAAGAAGTAAAAGATCTGTATGCCGAAAACTATAGAAAACTTATGAAATAAATTGAAGAAGACACAAAGAAATGGAAAAACATTCCATGTTCATGGATTGGAAGAACAAACATTGTTAAAATGTCTATACTACCCAGAGCAATCTACCCAGAGCCGAAAACTATAGAAAACTTATGAAATAAATTGAAGAAGACACAAAGAAA